>CM051691.1:4272845-4602845 GCA_028022725.1 Lycodopsis pacificus | reverse complement strand
TATGTGGCCCGCGAATCCGCCAGCAAAAAAATTATTATTTATTTATTTTTTTTTAAGTTAGACTTGATAATAAAAATATCCCCATAGTCGAAATTATGAGATAGAAATTCGAAGTTATGAGATAGAACGTCATAACTATGATAGAAAGTCATAATTCTGAGATAGAAAGTCAAAATTATGAGATTGAAAGTCAAATATATGAAATAGAAAGTCAAAATGATGAGATACTTAAACACACAGTCACAGAAGCAGCTCTTTGGCTGGTTATTGTACATTTGACATGGAAATGTATTGCGAGTACATTGAAGACTACTTTAAACGTGGCTTTACAACACATGAAATACTTCATGTGGGATTGTGCAAACTCACCCTTGAAAGGATTTTAAGCATTGAACAAAGTTATTGTAATAACTTGTTTGGTATTTGTCTTTGCTATTTTCTTTAATAGTTTGATCTTTGATAGAGTAATGTGGGTTTCTTAACCCTAAATTAAAAGGATTTAAGTTATAATAACAGAAATGTGCTTAAATATATTTTTCGCCCTTTGTGGGCGACCATGATGCTGATGTGGAAATGTGGAAGTGAAAATGAGTTTGAGACCCCTGGTCTAGATGGATTCGTCATCATATATCTAACCTGTAGTTCAATGTGCTTGTTACTGTGTCAGAAACATGATGGCCGTCTTCCTATCCGGATCAAAGCCATCCCCGAGGGAAGGATTATACCCAGAGGCAATGTGCTTTTCACTGTGGAAAACACAGATCCTGACTTCTACTGGCTCACCAACTACATTGAGGTAAACCCAGAAATGTGTTGTTAGGGTTCAATGTTTTTAAATGGTGAAAGGGTTGAAATGGCTGGGGCAGGACCAAGTCATTTGTTTGCAAGTCACTGCTAAGTCTCTGCACTCATGTCCCGAGTTAAGACAGGCAAGTCCTGAGTCATGTACCAAGTCCTAAACTTTGAGTTTCAAGTCCTGAACAAGTCGTAATGGTCTCCTCACCAAATGTAACAACATCTTAACAGAATAATAATTTACAAAAATGATCAATGTTTTTTATAACTTGTATTTATTTGTGAAGGCAAGTTTGTTAAAAGAAGTACAACTTGCTGAGAATGAATAGTGTCCAGTCAAAAGTCATCAAATTTGTGTCTTATGTCCATGTCATGTGACACCGTTCCACACCTCTGTTAAATAGCCCTGGAGATAAGAGTGTCTCACTAACAGAAAGAGCCAATCACTTTTTTGATAGCTTTGACCATTCGTGATGTGCATATAATTACACTCCTTTTATTAACAAATGAACAATAACATAATCATAGGCTGTTAGCTTCCTGTACATGAACAACAGGCTATTGACACAATGAATGCCCATCTAAAGTTAGGATTTTATTGTCATATACTAGGGGTGTAACGGTTCACAAAATTCACGGTTCGGTTCGTTACGATACAGTGGAGCCACGGTTCGGTACGTTTCGGTACATTAGAAAACTATAAATGCCAGAGAAATGTACTTGATTTTAAAATATATTTATTCATTACAACTAACATCATAAAGTTATTCTTTGACTTTGAACAATGATGGAACTATACCTGAGTGACCCATCTTCTGGGTTGTCTTCTTAGCAACACATAAGCATAAAAAACAATATGTTGTTACTTACTTACATCTTGTATTGTTACTTACATCTTGCAAAATAGATTTTTAATCTCAATGGGACTACCTGGTTAAATAAATGTTTAAAAAAAAAAAAATTAAAAAATTTTTTTCAAATGTATTCGGTTCATCATGCGTACCGAACCGCGAGCCTCGTACCGAACGGTTCAATACGAATATGCGTACCGTTACACCCCTATCATTTACATATACACAAAATTTGACTTCTGCATTTGACCCATCCCTGTATATAGGGAGCAGTGGGCTGCCAATGATAGGCGCCCAGGAAGCCGGGGGTTCAGTGCCGGGGGTTCAGACACTTAGACACGGGACACGTCCTAGTCAAGGATCGAACCGTTGACCCTGCGGTTACCAGACAACCCTTTTAACCCAGTGAGCCACGGCATTTCCCATCATGCATTGGGTCATGCAGTCGGTGGAGAGCAACTGCGGCGCCTGGCTCTAAAAACTGCAGCCACCTCGATCTCGTGAGGTTATCGTTGACCACGTGTTCATGGCGTCGGAGCAAGTCGGGATCAAGTCGGACACAAATCTAACCAGCATGCATTGTGCGGAGATCGCTGGTGATCGACTCTGATCAGGACTGGCTCATCTCAAACAAGCCTATTAATACAAACAAATTTCAAACAAATATATATGCTTCCCTAAAGTTAATAGTACAGTTTTTAAATGAATGAAAACGATCATAGGCTCCGGTAAAGTGTGAGGCACATAAAGCAGAGAAGCAGCAGGTGCTCAGGAATGAAAAAGTATCGGGCTAAACCAGGGGTCGGCAACCTGTGGCTCGCGAGCTGCATGTGGCACTTTAGCCTCTCTGTTGCGGCGCCCTGAGGTCCCCAACTGGCGCACCGGATCCGGACCCATGACTAAAAACCGATAGATAATTCGGAATTATACATATTGGGCACCGAGTTTAAATTCTAACCGGCGCGTCTTATTCAGCCGTTACGGCACTTGTTCGGCAATGCAGGGAATACACCGACCAATGCATTGCAAATCACATCACGTGATCCAGCTCAGCCAATCAAATTATGGTATTCTGACAGGTTTCCTGACTCGAGCGAGGTTTACACACGCCGTGGCACACGGGTCTGAGACGAGGAAATAGAAAGAAGAGCAGGGAAATTGCGCTAATCGAAGAAGTTATCTCTCATGACTCTCTCCAAAAAGAGAAACGTGTTCAGAGAGAATATAATTTATAAGCAAGAATGAACAGAATCTTATGTTAACTAGAAAATGCATTTCCTGCTGAAAATGCGTTGGAATGCTGAAAACTGAAATTAATTGCAAAAACATTGCTGAAAATAGATATCCAATTCAAAAACAATTGCAAAAAGCTTAATAATTCAAAAAGTTTAAAGATTACAAATATGAAAAGTCATATCACACCTCTCCTGAAAGAGCTGAACATTTTGATATTCGAACGGTTTCTGTAGCTTAAAATAATTCCAGCGGTAGTGATATTTGTTGTAGTAGTTGGAGTTGTAGTAGAAGTATTATTAGCAGTATAAGTATTAGTAGCGTTTGAATAAGTACTAGTTGTAGCAGTAGTGATATTTGTAGTAGCAGTAGAAGTTGTAGTCGAAGTATTAGTAATTAGAAGAAGTAGTATCAGTAGTCTTAGTAATAGCTGTAGTAGTGGTCGTAGTATTTAATATAACAGTAGTAGTAGTAGTAGTAGTAGTAGTAGTAGAATAAGTAGTAGTAGTAATAGTAATGTCAGTTTTTTAAGTAGTAGTAGTAGTACTAGTAGCAGTCGTACTAATAACTGTAGTAGTATTAGTACTGGTAGTAGCAGGAATAGCAGTAGTAGCAGTTGTGGTATAAGTAATAATAGTAGTGGTAGTAATAATATTTATGGTAGTAGTAGTAGTAGTAATACTAGAAATATTCGTAGTAGTAGTTGTCGCAGTATTAGTAAGAGCATTCATTATTTCAACAAAAAAGCCTCATCTTGAGCTTAACATTTAAATACAGTTAATCCATTAGGCTTTTTTTTTGAAAGGGTGGGACTGGGTGGGGGAGGGAGGGGGAGAGGAGACATAATCATAATGTTTGACACGCATAAACAGAGGTTATTAAATGACAGGCTTCATCACAAGCTGTTCAGTTAGAATTCACTCTCTGGGGCTTTTATTTTGAAATGGGGTGTGGGGGAGAGGAGACATAATCATAATGTTAGATAAACACAAACCGGTTATTAAATGACAGGCTCATCACAAGCATTTCAGTTAGGATTCATTCTGTGGGGCTTATTTATCTGGGGCTTATTTTAAAATAGCGTGTGTGTGGGGGGGTGGAGGAGGGGGGAAAGACCTAAAGATCCCTAAGACCTGAATGACTATGAGAGAGACACACAGAGAGGGAGAGGAGTGTGAGTCTGTGTGTTTATCAACATCACTAATTGGCTCAATCGCGAACACCTGTGTGCCTGAAGCCATTTCATGGAGATAAAACAGGGAATCACCTCTCAAACAAATCATCAAAACTCCCATAACCATAGCTCCTATTGCTCCGATATTAATACATGAGAGGAAGGATGAGTTGAAGAACAGATCCTGTAAAAATTGTGTCTGTAGTGTAAAAAATGTCGCTTAACTGGCGATCTAGAACACGGGTACCGTGTTCTGTGGAAGATGTTTTTGAAGCAAAATTTGACATTGGTCTCTATGGAGCAGAAAGTTGGTTTTCCTCTCAATTAGTGGCTGCTGTGTCAAATGTGGAAATCTGTGGGATTCCACAGTAATTTGTCTACGACAAGGACAATATTAGCTACTTCTCCATCCAGAAATTATGCATGAAGAGTGAAGATTGTGGACACAGTGGCAAAATACAAATCTTTTTTTCACAAGAATCTCAAGCTGCTCTTCACTCTAGCGGTGACATCACGCACTCTAAGCTCCGCAATACACACCCATTATAAAGTCAGAAAAGGACTGAAAAATCATGAAAGTTAAATTGCTGCAGTTCAAAAAGTGTAAAATATATCAAAAAGCTGAATAATGTGGCAATAGATCAGGATTTTCTCAACATTTTAAAGTTGAAATGGTGTCTGTAGCTGACAATATGAGATAGTTGAAGGATTTGAAAGTTGAAGAAGTTTAAGAGGATTTGAACATTTTCTCCATTGAAATCCCATTCAAAATAAAAATTGCAAAAAGCTTAATAATTCAAAAAGATTAGAAATATGAAAAGATATAGCACATGTCATTAAAGAGCTCAACATATTGATAGTTGAACAGTTTCTGTAGCTTAAAAAATGAAGGAGAAGAAGAGGTGGGACGGAAGAAATAGAAGAAGTTGAATAAAGATTCGAAGAATAGTTGGAATGTTTAACAGCATTCCAACAACTAGAAAATGCATTTCCTGCTGAAAATGCGTTGGAATGCTGAAAGCTGAAATTAATTGTGAAAAAATTGCTGAAAATTAAGAAATGGGAGACTACCTGTCTGAAAAATGTTGAAGCCCGAAAGCATTTAAACTGCACTGCTGAAAACCCTTCTAGTTGAAATGTCTAACTACGGTGTCTGTAGCTGAAAGTATGAGAAGAAGAAGGCTTTGAAAGTTTAAGAAGTTTAACGGGATTTGAAGATTTTCCCGTTATACTGAAACATTGTATCATATTAATCCCTGAATCGGAACAAAGCAAACAAACTAAGGGTGTGAAAACGCCCTGAAACACTGCAACAAAGTTTCAATAAATTTCAGTTACACGAGGCGTCACTTTTAAAGAGCAATCAGGATGGCGAGCACACACGCACAGGCTCGGAGGCAGATTATCACATTTAATTTACAATTAATGACCGACTAATGTAGCCAGGATGTCTTCGGACAAAGCATCGATGCGGCGCTACACTGTTGTTGGACACCCCGGGATCATGTCCAACTTTTTTGCTTCTTTCTCCCCAATCATACATTCCACCATCTCTCTGGCAGCTGGCAAGCTCACGTCTTCGGGGCTAATGTGAGGTAGCCCCTTTCTCGCTATTCTGTAACTGACCAGATATGAAGCCCGTAGTGCGTCATTTATAGACCCAACACATGAATGAGACTCCAGTTGTTTTGGGCTGTTTTGTAACTCCTCCAATTTCGATATTGAAAAATGTAAGGGGCTTTTGACTTGCACTGGCATGCTTGGTGTTCAGGTGGCGACGTAAATATGAGGGCTTCAGACAGCTGTTAGCCAGAACCTCACTGCACACCACGCACTGTGGCTTTGGGGAATCTGCGTTGCCAATCCAAGTGTAGCCCAGACACAGATAATTTACATCATATTTCCTCTTTTTTTTCCCAGTCTGATGCTCACTCTCGCTTCCTCTTTTTTCACCTTGACTCCGCGATGGGCCGATGTGCTCCCGATTTGTCTGCGCTATCCCTTCCTCCTTTTCGGTCTCCTCCGTCTCATCTTCCTCTGACTCCCGTTTGATTTCTTCTCCCGGTCTCTCCCCAACGCACCCCTCCGTTCCCCTCGCGCACCACACTTTGGGAATCCCTGCTATAGAGCATCACTTAATATGGTACCTGGAAAATCAGGAGGTAGCATGGAAATTTTTTTCAAGGCAAGCGTGGGAACCCTGACACAGCACCCTGACACAGCATCTCACGCTGGAGATGAGCGAAAAAGAGCGATTTCTCAGCTGCTGCAGCAAACTCTCCTCTTCATAATAGTTTGATATTGTTATATCAGGTAAAAATTGCAAACAAATGTCAAGAATTGTCTTTATTCAAACTATAGTTTTTGTATATATAATATAACTATATATACAACTTTATAAGCTGTGATATCAAATAGCTCTTGCGGCTCCAGACGAATTGTATTTGGTGAAAAATAGGGTAAAATGGCTCTTTGGATAGAAAAGGTTGCCGACCCCTGGGCTAAACACTTCTCTCTCATTGAAATCAATTCCAAAAGGACACGTGCTGTCTGATCAGGACCTTTGCGAGAGGGTCAGATTTCTTGATGTTTACTTTAGTATTTACCAAGGATGTCAGTTTTGCACAGTACTGCTACTGTGGTAATTTTTGAGATTTAAGTGGAGGTCATAAATGCTATAATCTCTGACCTGACCAAACATCAGTATTGCAGCTCTTTCCCTTCAATTAGCCTCTCGCTTCTCATCAGTCATCTTTTCTTTTCCTCACCAACTGATCACTAACTCTCTGTTCTCTTTTACCACTCCTACCTGCTGACCAGACCATGCTGGTCCAGATGTGGTATCCCATCACTGTAGCCACCATATCCAGGGAATTTAAGAAGATCCTGGCCAAGCACCTGAAGGCCACCTCTGGGAGCCTTGAAGGTCTGGACCTGAAACTGCATGACTTTGGCTACAGAGGAGTCTCCTCACAGGAGGTGAGCAAGACATTTCTGCCTTTTAGTAGTTGGAGAGAAACCAGCAGTGAGGTTGAATGGAGTCTCTCTTGCACCTTGCAGCTACTGATGTGTTTGCACTGAAAGGATTTCTTCATAATCACTGTCACTAAGGATACAATGGGATCATAAATCCCTTAAACGCTGTGTGCCACGTAACTGCTTTGTATTTTCACAGAACATTGAAATGTCCATGTCCTGTGTGACAAATTATCATCTTGTGATATTTGCTTTGTCTATACGGCTGTGTTATGCTGCTGTTATCACATTGTGGTACGACATCTTGCTGGTCACATGACTGATTGAAGGCACAAAGGTTAGATGAAGAGACCTCAATGGAAGTCAGAGGAAAAGTGTTACATAATGAGCATAAAGCTGGAATGTGAATTCAGTCATTTGTCTGTGGTACAACTGAGCAGTTGAGCTGGTGAAACGGTTTCTTTGTAAGAGGATTCTGACATAAACAAACATTAGGTCCCACTTCCAATTGACGGATTGCTGTGAACACTTTTTAAAACCAGGCAGCAGTGTGTTGATGATAACATGAAGGCAGATTAGTGTCTCTTTAGATAGATGGATGGATGGCGTTGCATTGGTAACTGAAGGAACCTACATCAGTTCAGCTTAGATGGCTATCAGAGGAACACATACGTTTCAGTCACTCAGTCATTTGTAAGAATTTATGAGAAAATATGTTGATTTAATATTGAAAATACAAAATCACCGGATGGAAGACAATATTCTTCGTCACTAATGAGGCCTAAAATTTATGTCAGGTGGGTGTAACATGGTATGATGGCCTAGGATCAGCGCTAAGATCAATTGTCCCATGCAGACAATATATTACTACCAGTTTTAAAGCTCACCAACTGAACAACTACAAAACCTACAGAAACAATCTGTTTTCTGAGGTGTGCGTGGTTTGAACTGAACTCAAAAAAGCAAGCAGCAGAGTAATTCTTAGTTTCCACCTCCACTCTCCAGTCTGCAGCATTAGGTGGAGCAGCTCACCTGGTTAATTTCTGCAGCACAGACACAGTAGCTGGGCTGCTGATGGCTCAGCGATACTATAGCTGCCCGATGGCTGGCTTCTCCATCCCAGCAGCAGAGCACAGGTATACCACACACACACATATGTAAATCAGGGACTAGAATGTGAACATCATAAATGTAGTCTGTGGCAACAGCATAATCAATTAGAAAAAGCTGAAATAGCTCTATACCACAAGAGTGAGTTCATGACTTCCTTCCTGTCATCCAGTACCATCATCTCCTGGGGGAGGAGCAGGGAGAAGGAGGCCTTTGAGCGAGTCCTTGAACAGTTCTCCTCTGGGCCAGTGTCCGTGGTCAGCGACAGCTATGACATCTTTAACGCCTGTAAGAACATCTGGGGAGACAAGCTGAAGGAGCGAGTCATGGAGCGCAGCCAGGACTCGTGTCTGGTCATCCGGCCGGACTCTGGAGACCCCGCAGAGACTCTGATTGAAGTAAATAACGGCTGGATTAGTCAGTGTTAGACATCGACAAAATAGATATCTAAAATCTTTTCAATTTCACCATTGCACTTTTACAACTTTTTTCAACTAATTAATCTTTTTTTATTTTACATATTTGGGTACGGTCGATTTTTTTTTAGTTAAGTCATTACTTTTACTCTGTTCAAAGCAGCACGGATGAAACCACAGCTGGAGTTCACGTTAACCTTATGGCTTTCAAATAGCGCTAGCAGCTAATATTTACCAGTGGTGGGCAGTGCATTTTATACCTGGGCCTTCAGTGCTGTCCTACCACAGGTGAATAACCTCATTATGACGCCACAGCTACGGTTATTATTTGTTTATAGGGGTGTAACAATACACATATTCGTATTAAACCGTTCGGTACGAGGCTTAAGAACCAAACAATATGTTTGAATAATACCAATGCATTTGGAAAATGCAGTAGATTAAATTGTGGGAAATATAATGTTCTTTCTGTGGAGCCACTGCACTCAACCTGGCAACCAACCCAACGTAACACACAACGTGCTGTCTGACACGCCCACCACAGAAAAACGTTGTACTCTGCTGATGCTCGTTTGTTCTGGGAGGCACACTATGCTAAATTAGCTTAGCAGGAAAACCAACAGCAGCACATGCGCTGAAAACTGAGAGAAGCAGAGAAACTGGGCTAAAGCAATCGCCACACAATCCCCATTTCTCCAGACCATAATTCTTGCTTTTTAAAAGAAAACGGATACATGAATATGCGCATGATGGTATGCTTCGTTATTAACGAACAATGCATATAGTCAAAATCAATGTAATTAACACAAACGTAACGTAATATGACAAGAACAAAATCACAAGAACCAGCCACGTATGACAACAAAGCATGACAAATCAATCCAGCAACACTGCAGCGCTAAAATATGTATTCCACCGCACACTGAAATGCATGGCCATTCAAATAGTATTCACATCAGAGGAAACAATATTATCCATATCATAAAAACGACACCATAGACAAACTAACGCAGTAGTAACGCTACTGCAGATGTAAAAACACAAAAGCAGTTCACTTACCAAAGCTGCTGTTCACTTAAAGACAAAGTCCATCCTCCTTTCTTTGATTACAAAGAGTTCAATGACGCGGTTGTACAGAACATCGGTGCAGTTCAGTTCCAGCCAGAGGTCATCCTGCGAACGTGTTCATTGAGTTGTAGATCCACTTGGGTCTCAGCAAAATTTTTCAAAAGCACCGTAGCTTGTAAGTGTCCTGTTACTGCCTTGGTTAGCCAACTCAGGTTAGCGTAGCGTAGCTCCAAACACCAAGACGCTCAGTCGCAAATGAAACGCATTCTTAGCCATACAATGGGCAACGCTTCTCCGACGCTGTCAGCCAGGAATACCGTTCGTACAAATCCTTTTCCTGGCTGGATCAGGGCTGCCAGCTGTGGGGTTGGCCGACCCTTTCTTACGATGTCCAGCTTTTCCTGAAATGTCCTTCTCCAGAAAGGGAACTCTAGTCATGGTCATAACTTTATAACACAACAATTAACAACCCACAACTAACGCTCTTTAACAGAAAAACGCCATAGCACACAACAGTCTGTGACACATAAACAATTTGTAACACTAATAATTGTACATTTATAAAATGTTACCGCCGAACTGCTGGCTCGCTAGCACAACAGTCTGCTAACAGCTGGGAGAGGCTCCGTCGCTCCAGTAACGTTACATTAAAGAACAGAACAGAGCGATGCAGGATGAACAAAGACAGACCGGAGATGCACCGATAGAGTTTGACACATATGCAACGCTGATTACCGTAATATGCGTGGTATTTGTTATAAATGTACATTGGTGCAAAGAGGGTGATAATAAGCTGTACAGGGAGGGGCTTAGGACCCAGGGGAATGTAGGCGAAGGGAACGGGAAGAGACGGAAGACACGCCACGCCAACAACTGTTCACCGCTCGTCACGATCCTGCAGACCAGTGATTCTCAACTGGTGGTTCGTCGCGGACCCGTTTTCAGTGGGTTGCGGGCCTTTGCTTTATGCAGCGGAGTTATTCACGCTCATTTCCAGCACTTTGTTCAGCTGTGCAGGAAAAACACCGACCAATGCGTTGTAAATCACGTCACGTGATGCAGTTTAACCAATAAAATAAGGGTATTCTGATACGTTTCCTGACGCCAGTGAGATGTACCCACACCGTGACACAGGGGGGAGAGACAAGGAAAGACTTTACAGAGCAGAGCTCTGACAATGTTAGATGTGACAGTTAAATATTTGTATGATCCCTTCAAAGAATCAAACTGCTAAAAAGACCACAGTCATTAACCTGTACACTAAAAACTCTGTCAAAAATGACTGCTTATTAAGTAAGTGCATGATAAAATATGCATTTATGCAATAAAAAAATACCGTCTAAGATCCCAGTTAACTGATGAACACCTCAGATCTGTTCTGAGAATTGCCACAACCAAACTGACACCAAACGTTGACGCACTGGTTAAAAAGGGTGACCAACAGCACTGTCCCCACTGAAATTAAATGCAAGTTACTTTTTAGGTCATGGCTTTTACTTGTAATTTATATTAGTTCACACAAACACTCCATTCATCTGCTACTGGCCCGGCCCATCTGTCAAATTTTAAAACTCAATGTGGCCTAAAATTCTTTACCTATTAATGCCGTATTTTGTGATCACACTTGGGAGATACAGACTGATACTAGACTATATTTGGCAGGTTATCCCACCAAGTCTTAATGTATCAATTAGTCAATCACTGTAGGTACTTAGTAGTCATTGTTAATCAGTTTATCTTAGACTATTAGTATTCCTCTCTTCTGAAACTGTTGAAAAGTGTCTTCTTCCTTGACCTCCTTTGTATTCATTACTAGTCAATGATTCAATGAGGATGGTCAGGATGCTCCACCTGATCACTGATACCTACATGTATGAATTGAAATCCAAAATAAAATTGTTGAAATGCTATTTGTAGGTCATCAAGATTTTGGAGGAGTGTTTTGGCTGTTCTCTGAATTCCATGGGATACAAGGTTCTGCCCTCTTACCTGCGAATCATTCAAGGAGACGGCATTGACCTCAGCTCAGTGGATGAGGTGAGAACACGTCTGGCTTAACCTTGGCTCTTCTTAATACATCTTATTTAGTATGTGATTTCTTTGTATTCCCACCTGTTGTTCCTTCAGTTAAAGGCACGTTCGTATGGTCTGCGTAGTGGTTGCAGCTCTTGGTCGTGCACCTCTGAATTTATGTAACTTGGCGTGCACGGGATCACGTGACTGACATGTAAATAGTGTTTTTATCAGTGAATTATTTGTGACAGAGGATTATACAAAGAAGGCCAAATCACTTGTAAATGCTTTATAAACAAGAGGTCTTAAAAATCTTCATTTGAGGAAATATTATGCAGCCAAATTAAATAGTTTACAGGATATTCAACCGTTGTTTCTTTCTAATGCATGTAATATTAACTTGTTTCTTTACAGGACTGGTATAAAGGCAAATAAGTAGTCCATAGATGTGGGTTTACAGATAATTCTTACACTCAAAGCACTTTATTGTCATGTCATCATTCACCATTCACATCCATTCATACACTGATGACAGGGGCTACTATGCAAGGTGCCACCTGCCCATCAGGACTAGCAAAGGATTCAAACTCATGGAACAGCCTTCAGGAGCAATTTGGGGTTTAGTATCATGCCCAAGGACACATTGACATGGACTAATGGAGCCGGGGATCGAACCGCCGTTCTTCTGATTGACGGATGCTTCTACCTGCTTCCATCTTCTGAGCCACAGTGGCCCCACTTTTGCGAGTTACACCGACAGGCATATCTATGAGTCACACTCTTGTCTTTTGGATTCTTCACTGTTCATTTTGTTTGTTCGCTCTCTGGCGTTTCGGAGAATAATGCAGCGCACAGCACATAGGGCAGGGGTATTCGATTAAAATTACAAAAGGTCCAGATTGAGAAAATATCGGGCAAAGGTCCGGTACAGGGCTGCACGTTGGTGTAGTGGCTACCACTGTCACCTCACAGGAAGAGGGACCGGGATTCGATCCCCGATCTCGGGTGGTCCTTCTGTGTGGAGTTTGCATGTTCTCCCCGTTGCAGCGTGGGTTCCCTCCGGGTTCTCCGGCTTCCTCCCACAGTCCAAAGACATGCAGCTTAGGTTATTTGGAGACTCGAAATTGCCCATAGGTGTGAATGTGAGCGTGAATGTTTGTCTGTCTCTATTTGTGCCCTGCGATGAACTGGCGACCTGTCCAGGGGAATGTAGGTGAAGGAAACAGGAAGTGACGGAACGGAAGACACGCCACACAAACGGCTGTTCACCGCTTGCTGCCCTGCAGTTTCTTTTCTGCGTTAATTAATTAATGCTTTAACACGGAAATACACACACACACATATGCTTTTGAAAAATATGCATCTTAAAACTAAAGAAACTTCATTTTAGAAAAATCAATTTCACTGAATTGTCCTGCAGCTTTCAATTCAATTCAATTTATTTTTGTGTTGCCCAAAATTGCAAATTTGCCTCAGAGGGCTTTACAATATGTACACATTTGACATCCTCTTGTCCCGGGACCCTCGCATCGGAACAGGAAAAACTCCCCAAAAAAACCCTTTAACGGGGAGGAAAGAGGAAGAAACCTGTGGGAGAGCAATAGAGGAGGGATCCCTCTCCCAGGATGGACAGAAGTGCAATGATGTCATGTGTAGAACAGGATAGTGAATTACAACACATTCAATGTAATTGCAGCACATTGAATGTATGACAGAACCACGGCAGGAGGCAAGACCTGGTCCAGGTATAACCCGGATACACACGAACCTGAGAGGTGAGAAAGCACAGACACTCTGGTGAAGAAGCAGGTCAATAATGTGCATTAATGGCATCGGTAATATGAAATGGTAATGTGAGTAATAATAAAAGTGATATTAGCAGTTGGAGTCAGCAGGGCCATGGTAGGAGGAAGGACCAGGGTCCAGATGAAACCATGCTCCATGGAAACCTGTGAGGAGAGGAAGCACAAGGACTCCGGGGAAGAGACAAAATCAGTACTGTGCATTAATGGTATCGGTAATAGGATTAATAATGTTAATAATGAAGATCGTAGTAGGTGTCAGCAGGGTCATGGCTGGTTGAAGAACCAGTGTCCAGATAAAACTGCGGTCATGGGAACCTGTGAGGCGAGAAAGCACAAATACTCCGGGGAAAAAGTAAAGTTGGTAATGAGCATTAATGGGACATCAATGCATACAGTGTTGTGAAGTGGAGCTTCTAATCACGACCAAGACACGTCTGGTTTGAACGGAACACGTTTACTTGTCGAACTGCAGTATTACAACTGTTACAGTAAACTGAGCGCACTCTTGCACCCGACATATATATTATTTTTCTACTATCACCATCCGTTAGCATCAATAACACACGTACCATGCCTCTTCTAGCTCTTCACAGTAAAAGCACTTCCGGTTTCATGCTCTTCACAATAAAAGCTAACATGCAACTCAAACAATTTACAACATTCTCCCGCCCGATGAACAGTTGTTCATTACTACTCAGCCTGTTACTTTAACTTATCTCTAATGGATATATCAACTGAACAGGTCTCCTCAACAAACTGCCTGTAGAGGTATGAACAGTACAGGAACGAAGGAGTCCATCCCTCCCAGGGAACAGTTCTTTAATCCTGCCCATCTTCCAGTTCTGCCTGGGCGTGTTGTCCTCTCCAATCAGGATGACATCTCCGACCTTGAACACAGTGGGTGTGGGTGTCTCACACTTGTGAGCTGATTTCAAGTCCATCAGGTAGTCCTTTCTCCAGCGGTTCCAAAAGCTGGTTAAGAGTCTCTGCCGGTACCTCCATCTCCGACCCATGTCCTCTCTGCTCACGTTAGTTGCCTGGGACAGTGGCAGCACAGTCTTTGGCGGTAGAGAAGTTAGTCTTTTCCCAACCAAGAAATGAGAGGGTGTGAGTGGTTGTGGCTCTGATGCATCCTCATGTACATAGGTAAGCGGCCTGGAGTTCAACACAGCCTCTATCTCTGTGAGCATGGTTGTCAACTCCTCAAAGTTCAGTGATGCTTTCCCCAGGACCCTCTTTAAGCAGGTTTTCACGGATCTCACAAGTCTTTCCCAGAAGCCACCCCACCAAGCAGCTCGCTCTGCAATAAACTTCCAGGTGATCCCCTTATCAGTGAAAAACTCTGTGAGCTCTGATCCTCTGAATGACTTCCATAGTTCCTTTAGATCTTGTTCTGCTCTTTTGAATGTTTTGGCATTGTCTGAATAAACAACCTTACACAGTCCTCGCCTTGCGATAAACCTCTTTAAGGCCAACAGAAAGTTTTCTGTAGTCTGATCAGAAACCAACTCTAAATGCACTGCTCTGGTGACAGCGCAAGTGAAAAGCGCAATATATGCCTTCTTAGACTGACCACTAGCCTTAACATATAATGGCCCTGCAAAATCCACCCCAATAACTTCAAAGGGAGGGGACTCGGTCACTCTGTCTCTGGGTAATGGAGCCGTGGACTGCTGTGCTGGTTTCACCTTCAATCTCCTGCAGATGTAGCAATGTGATACCATCTTCTTGACTAGCTGTCTCCCTTTTGGAATCCAATACTTCTCTCTCACTTGTACTAGAGTGTCTCTGACTCCAGAATGCATCACTCTCTCATGACAGTCCTGAACAATGGTTTCAAGTCTTTTATTTTTGAATCTCTCTTGATGTCCTGTCCAGATTTCAGCTGGACGATTTCTTGGCTGAAGCTCTGCTCTTGGGTCATCTTCACCCAGTACACTTCTGCTGCAGTGAGCTCCTCTGAAGTTAGCTCTCCCTGAATCCTTTGACTACAACGGGCATTAGCTATGAATCTTTTCA
The DNA here is from genome assembly GCA_028022725.1 of Lycodopsis pacificus. NCBI lineage: Eukaryota > Metazoa > Chordata > Actinopteri > Perciformes > Zoarcidae > Lycodopsis > Lycodopsis pacificus. The sequence continues at coordinate 4,587,385 of CM051691.1, read as the reverse complement.
CCCATGCAGTTACTCTTAATGCAGTTTTTAACCTACTGTACTTCTCCAAGTCCAATAGTGGCTCAGCTTGTTCAGTGCTGGTCAGCTGTACTACAGCCTGAAACTTGGACCTAAGCTCAGTGTTCACCTCATCTTCAACACAGTCCTCATCCATGTCCTTTTCCACATCAGTTGATAGCAGTGAAGCAGGTCCGCTCCACCACAGCTGGCTTTGGATGAGGTTTTCGACGCTCTGGCCTCTGGTAGGTAAATCAGCAGGATTAGTTTTGCCATTGCAGTGACACCACAACTCTGGATTTGTGAGTCCTTGTATTTCAGTCACTCTGTTGGCCACAAATGGCTTCCACCTTTGTGCTGTGCTGCGTATCCAATGGAAAACAATCATTGAATCTGTCCACATGTGCAGCTGATTTCTTTCCATGTTGAGTGGCTTGAGGAGATTATTTCCTAACCTCGCTCCAATCAGTGCATCCATGAGTTCCAAGCGTGGTAAAGTCATTTTCTTTAGTGGGGCTACCTTTGACTTGGAAGCCACAAAGCTTGTTACAACATCTCCTTCCTTGTTCTATCCTTGCAGATAGGCAACAGCACTGTATGCCTTCTCACTGGCGTCGCAGAAGACGTGCAGTTTTATCTGTGAGTTTGGTCTGATCTTGATCTGGTACCATCTTGGAATGTCCACCAGGTGGAGCTGTGGCAGCTCTGCACACCACTGATCCCATTTTTCAGCCACGTCTGTGGGAAGCTGCTCATCCCAACCGATTCCCCTCTCCCACAGTTCTTGAAACAAACACTTTACTCGAATAGTGAATGGAGTGAGGAAACCGATGGGGTCGAAGACTCTGGCTGATGTCTTTAGCACACTTCTCTTTGTGTTTTCTTTGTCCTTTACAATGTCCAGTAATCCCTTTAAATCAAACACGAAACTGTCCTTCTCTGATCTCCATACCAACCCCAACACCTTCAGTACATTTCCACAAATTGCTGTGTCTGTTGTGTGCTCCACTCCCCTTTCTGTCCACTTGTCTCTCAGGTCTGGTGAATTTGTCACCCATTTGCACAGGTTCATGCCGGCGTGAGACAGAATCTCCTTTGCTGTTGTGGTAACTGGAAGTGCTTCATCCACATCACATGAGCTGGAGATAAAATCATCTACGTAGAGGGACTCTCTCAGTGCCTCCACTGTCTTAGGCTGTTCCGCTTCATACTGCTTGATATGGTTTCTTATTGTTGCAGCTAACAGGAACGGGCTGGGTGACACTCCAAAAACCACTCTACTCATTCTCATGATGCGCAGCTCATTTTTACAGTCTTTGGTTGGAGGTCCATGTAGCCACAGGAACCTCACAGCATCCTTGTCTCTTTCTGCTAGTTCTATCTGCAAGAAAGCCTTGGTGATGTCTGCTGTAAAGGCTATCTGGTGGAGTCTGAACTTCATCAGCACATCTAACAGATTTGGGTTCAGGTTGGGCCCAGTCATTAAGGGAGGAGCAACTCTCTTCGTGTGATGATGCATCAAATACAACTCTCAGTTTAGTTGTTACCTTATCTTCTCGAAGAACAGCATGATGTGGCATGTAGTACTTCACAGCCTCAGTTGGCTCTGCCGCTGAGGTGTGCTCTGGTACATCCTCGCAGATGCCTTGCTGCAGATAATCTTGTATGACATCATTGTACCTTGTGTACAGCGTTGCATCCATGCTCAGTCTCCTCTTGAGGCCTTCAAATCGTCTCCTTGCAACTCTGAAGTTGTTTGGGAGATCTGGTCTGTCAGGTCGCCACGGCAACTCAACTATGTAGCGGCCATCTTTGTTCTTTATAGTCTTCTCAAAGTTCTGAAGAGCTTCTCTTTCTTCTGGGCTCTGGGTTTTTTCATGAACGATGCCCAGTGACTCTACTTCCCAGAAAGCATGTAGTTGTTTGGCTATTTGAGTGTCCTCATCTAGGCAGATGTGCATGCAAGTGGCATCGGTTACACTGGATGTGGTAACTGGACCCTGCAGAACCCACCCGAAGCTGCTTTCAACGGCTACTAGCGACTCTGTTATTCTCTGAACTTTACCAGTCACTATTTTCCAGTAATAGTCTGCTCCTATTAACACTGACAGTTCTGGATCCTCAGTGCCCTCTGGTAGAAAGTCAGCAAGTTGAAGACCTTTTCTCTTTAACTCCTCTTGGATAGGTTTGCTGGGGACCTTTATCACAGCCGTGCACAGTTGAGGGGTTTCCACTGCTTCAATCTCAATTTTTTGCTGTGTATTCCACACGTTTTCCAGTGACACTCTCACGATGTTGCGACGTGCAGTGACAGGAGCAGTGGACCCAAAGGTGTGGATGTGCAGCGTCTCTTGCCTGACCACTGGCAGTTTTAGTGCTTTAACTACATCTTCGCGAATGAAGCTTTTCTGGCTACCTCCATCTAACAGGCAGCGTACCATTTTCCTCCCCGCTGGGGCTACTGCCCATGCCTTGGCTGTCTAGAGCAACACTGTGTTCTGAACGTCAGCTCTCGGTTTCACTGTGCTGGACACAGAGGATACCACAGCATCTGTACCACCACTGTCAGCATCTGGCTTAGCTTCACTTTGATCACAAATTGACTGGTGATGTCTGCAATGGCACAAGGCACACGAAACACCCTTGACTCTGCAGAATTTTGCTATGTGTGCTATGTGCACACGTAGCATCTTCCCAGCTTTCTCAGCTCTCCTTGCGAGCAGCCACAGAACTGTCTGGACAGTGTTCGGGTTTATGGTTGGCACCGTCACAGTACACACAGGTCTGACAAACATTACTTGCTGTGTGCAAAGCCGTTGCTGAAGGCACGTTCCATCTTTTAGGTTTGTTTTCATAAACGGGGTCTGGCTTACCAAATGATCTGTTATTTGGTGGAAAGTCTCTTTGTGCATTACCTGGTCTGGTGAGATGAAGAGCTCTCTCTCTGCTTTGGACTTCATTTTGCAGGAACTGGACAAGCTCAAGCACTTTCCATTCCCTACTGGAGTCTGACTTGCGGGTGTAGTCTAGTGCAATATCTTCTGGTATGAGCTGCAGCAGTACTGGGCATAGCAGGCAGCCATATGTGTCGCTGTGAACCCCTAAGGATTCTAGACTTCGGATCTGTATTTCACATTCATCGTACAGGTGTCTGAGAGCTACAACGTCTGATGATCTTTTCACAGGAGCCAAGTTCAGCAGTCTGGACATATGTGCACTTATTACAATGTCCTTTCTTCCAAAACGGCTCTGAAGCAGTTGTACTGCAGCATCATAATTATCATCCGTCATAGTTAGTCCTGCCACAGATCTTGCAGCAGCTCCGGTCAGATAGGATCTCAGTTAAGTGAACTTTTCCCTTTTACACAGTGTGTCGTTGTCGTGGATAGCTGTTTCATATTGTGACCAGAATTCTTGCCACTGGCTTATTTCTCCGCTGTATTTTTCTATCACCAACTTAGGCAGTTTGACAGTATGCTTATTAAGCGATCGGACTGAACTAGAATTTGCATCGCTCACCCGCACACTCACAGCTTCCTCTGCCCTCTGAATGGATCTTTTGGCGTGGGTTTTCAATGTGAGGATGCGGTCCTGGTATTCCTGAGCGGTTGCAATCTCTGACTCAAGCGCATCCGTCTCCGTTTCGTCTTCAATGCCTTTGTCTGAGTCGAATAAACTTTCTTCTCTTGTCGACAATAGTGTTAACAGCTCACGGAGTCTCTCACAGTCTGGCACATCTTCTCTCACCTCTTCTTCAATGTGAGTTAACAGCTTCGTTGTCGAGGTGCGTATTGTTTTACGCTTCTTTTTCATCCGTTCAAATTGTGTGGCCATCTCTCCAGCTAGCGTTAGCTTTAGCGTTAGCTTCCAACTTCGTCGTAGTTTAAAGTCTCACTGTCTTGACTTCCCGGGTTTCGGCACCAAAATGTTGTGAAGTGGAGCTTCTAATCACGACCAAGACACGTCTGGTTTGAACGGAACACGTTTACTTGTCGAACTGCAGTATTACAACTGTTACAGTAAACTGAGCGCACTCTTGCACCCGACATATATATTATTTTTCTACTATCACCATCCGTTAGCATCAATAACACACGTACCATGCCTCTTCTAGCTCTTCACAGTAAAAGCACTTCCGGTTTCATGCTCTTCACAATAAAAGCTAACATGCAACTCAAACAATTTACAACATACAGACAGAGGTGAAGAAGAGGAGGAGAGAGGTGCTCAGTGTATCCTAAGGAAGTCCCCCTGTAGTTTTAGCCTATACCAGTTTGTCTAAGGGCCGGTCCAAGGCAAGCAAGAGCCAGCGCTAACTATAAGCACTATCAAAGAGGAAAGTCTTAAGCCTGCTCTTAAACGTGGTGAGTGTGTCTGCCCCCCGGACTGAAACGGGAAGCTGGTTCCACAAAAGAGGTGCTTGATAACTGAAGGCTCTGGCTCCCATCCTACTTCTTAAGACTCTAGGAACCACAAGTAACCCTGAATTAATGGAGCGCAGCTCTCTAGTAGGGCAGTATGGTACTATAAGCTCTTTAAGATATGATGGAGCCTGACCAATTCGGGCTTTGTAGGTAAGTAAAAGGATTTTAAATTCTATTCTAGATTTTACAGGGAGCCAGTGCAGAGAAGCTAATACAGGATTAATATGATCTCTCCTCTTAGTTCTTGTTAGTACACGAGCTGCAGCATTCTGGATCAACTGGAGAGATTTAAGAGACTTATTAGAGCAGCCTGAAAATAAGGAATTGCAGTAATCTAGTCTAGAGGTAACAAATGCATGAACTAATTTCTCTGCATCGCTTTGAGACAGGATGTGCCTGATTTTTGAAATATTACATAGGTGAAAAAAGGCAGTCCTAGAAATAAGTTTTATCTGAGAGTTGAAAGACAAATCCTGATCAAAGTTAACGCCAAGATTCTTGACAGTGCTGCTGGATGCCAGCGCAATGCCATCTAGAGAAACTATATCATTAGATAACTGATTTCGGAGGTGTTCTGGGCCAAGTAGAATAACTTCAGTTTTGTCTGAGTTTAACATCAGGAAGTTGCAGGTCATCCAGGTTTTTATGTCCTTAAGACACGCTTACAGTTTAGCGAGCTGGTTGGTTTCATCTGGTTTGATCGATATATATAATTGAGTATCATTTGCATAACAATGAAAGTTTATAGAGTGTTTTCTGATAATATTGCCTAAAGGAAGCATATATAAGGTGAACAAGATTGGTCCAAGCACAGAACCTTGTGGAACTCCATAACTGACGTTGGTCTTCATCGAGGCTTCATCGTTTACATAAACAAACTGAGATCGATCCGATAAATAGGATCCCAACCAGTTCAGTGCGGTTCCTTTGATGCCAATATAATGTTCCAGTCTCTGCAACAGGATGTAGTGGTCTATAGTGTCAAATGCAGCACTAAGGTCTAACAGGACAAGAACAGAGACTAGTCCTTTGTCTGATGCGATTAGAAGGTCATTAGTTATTTTTACCAGAGCTGTCTCTGTGCTATGATGCTTTCTAAATCCTGACTGAAAATCCTCAAATAAACTATTGTTACACAGAAAGTCACAACTGATTTGCAACTGCTTTCTCAAGGATCTTAGAGAGGAAGGGAAGGTTAGAGATCGGTCTATAGTTGGCCAACACCTCTGGATCGAGAGTGGGCTTCTTAAGAAGAGTCACCGCTACTTTGAAGGACTGTGGTACATAACCTGTTAGTAAAGACAGGTTGATCATATCTAATAAAGTTGTGCTAATTAATGGTAGCACTTCTTGAAGCAGCCTAGTCGGTATAGGGTCTAAGAGACAGGTGGAATGTTTAGACGTAAAAATTGTTGAAGTCAGTTTGTCAAGGTATATATATCAGGGTTTACAGCTGTTTCTAGGGTTACTCTATTTGTGGAAAGATCGGTCGAGGGCAGGTGATTATTAATGTTCTCTCTAATAATTATAATCTTATCATTAAAGAAGTTCATGAAGTCATTGCTACTGAGGTCTATAGGGATACTCGGCACAACAGAGCTGTGACTCTCTGTCAGCCTGGCTACAGTGCTGAAGAGGAACCTGGGGTTGTTCTTATTTTTCTCTATTAACGATGAGTAATAAGCTGCTCTGGCATTACGGAGGGCCTTCTTATATGTCTTAAGACTGTCTCGCCAGAGTAACCTAGATTCTTCCAAGTTAGTGGAACGCCATGTTCTTTCAAGTTTTCGCGATGTTTGCTTTAATTTGCGGGTTTCAGGGTTATACCATGGAGCGAACCTCCTTTGTTTTTCTAACTTCTTTTTTAAAGGAGCAATAGAGTCTAGTGCAGTGATTTTTAACCAGTGGGCCGCGAAAAACTTTCAGTTTTGCACCTGTGGGCCGCGAGGGCCGCGGGACCGCATACGTTATCAATTGAAGACACCAGAGATATCACTGTCATCCATGAGACGCTCAGTTACGATATAGCTTCCCACCACCGGGTGGCGGTAATGCATCAGTCAGTTGTTTAACAAGCTACACTAAGCAGAAGAAGACACTCAGCTAGCCTGTAGCAAAAGTTATGGATAAGTTTTTAAAAAGAAAAAATGAAGATGACAGTGGTGCCATACCCCCCCAAAAGTCTAAATGTGTGCGCAAGTACAACCCTGACTTTCTTAAGTACGGCTTTGTGAACGGAGGCAACGAGGCAGAGCCGAGGGCTCAGTGTGTGGAATGTGGGCTAATGCTGTCAAATGAAGCACTGAAGCCTTCGAAACTAAAGCGGCACCTAGCGACGAAACATCCAACGCTCGTGGGAAAGCCGGTGGAATTTTTCAAGAGAAAGGAAAATGGGCTACAAATGCAGAAACGGTCTGTCGTGTCACTGACTGGTAACTCAAAATGTGCTTTGAAAGCCAGCAACTAGACGAGTCCACTGATGTCACGAATGCCGCACTGCTGCTGGTTTTTGTTCGCTATCGTTGGGACAGTAGTTTGCACGAAGACATACTGTTTTGTGGAGAGCTACCAACACAAGCTACGGCTCAGGAATGTTTCGGCTGCATGGATAACTACTTCACTGAGAACGGCCTGGACTGGCATAACTGTGTTGGGGTGTGCAGTGATGGTGCAGCGTCAATGACCGGCAGGCATAACGGCGTCGTCAAGCAGATACTTGATCGTGCACCAGAAGCTAAATGGACCCACTGCTTTCTCCACCGTGAAAGCCTTGCAGCTAAAAATATGTCCCCAGAGTTCCATGAGGTGATGGATGTGAGTGTGAAAACCATCAACTTCATTAAAAGTAGAGCTGTGAACTCCAGATGTTTTGCCAAGCTTTGTGAGGACATGGAAGCAGATCATGTCCAGCTGCTCTATCACAGTGAGGTGAGATGGCTCTCAAGAGGACTGGTCCTCAGGCGTTTGTTTGAGCTGAGGAATGAGGTCTTCTCTTTTCTCACTGAGAAAAAATCTCCTCTGGCACATTACTATGCTGACACAAAGTTCACAGCTAAACTTGCCTACCTCTGTGACATTCTTTCACTGCTGAACCAGCTGAACATCTCACTTCAAGGGAGAAATACCAACATATTTGTTGTTGCAGACAAAGTTCAAGCTTTCCAAAAAAAACTTGCTTTGTGGACAAAGAGGGCCCAGGAAAAGAGGATGGACATGTTTCCACTTTTGTCTGACATTTTGGAAAACTCTCCTCAGGTGCAGATCAGTGACTCAGTCTCTCAGCACCTCTCACAACTGGCAGAGAAATTCGATGACTACTTTCCTGAGGATCCCAGAGACGGACACATTTTGGACCCATTTTCTGTTGATCCCACTGAAGAAGATGTTGCTTTGCCCTCACATCTGGAATCCCAGCTTCTGGAAGTTTCCACCGACAGCACTTTAAAGTTGCAGTGGGGCAAACTGGACCTGGGCTCCTTCTGGATTGCTGTCTCAAAAGAGTACCCATGTCTAGCACTGAGGGCTGTGAAACACCTTCTCCCATTCACGACCACATATCTGTGTGAATCAGGATTCTCCAGTGTGGCCACAACTAAGACCAAAGCCCGAAACAGACTCAGAGCAACACTGGAGGCTACTCTGAGAGTGAGCCTTTCCCCCATTCCACCCAGACTGGATCTGATCGTGTCTGAGAGGCAGGCCCAAGTGTCTCATTAAGAGGTGGACACATATATGAGTTCACGTAAGGCTATATTTTCATTTGCACTTTATTTAAATTTTATTTATAGTTTATTTAATTTGAAACTTATTATTTTGAATGTATTTATTTTATTACCACGTTATTTATCAAATTTCCATTTTTTTCTCAGATTTTTTGAGAGTCCCTCTTTTTTTCTGTAGTGAAATCTAATTATTGATTATTTTTGAGTTAATAAGCCTGACTTGAGCCTTTAAATTAGTTCTTGTGTTAGCTTGATTTGTTCCATGAATTGTTAGCCTGCATTGCTAGCCAGCCGGCTTCTTGTTGTGTATGCAGGTTTACATACACAAGATGAATAAATGTCTTTGTCATCATCACATTGTATCATCTCATTTATTTGACAAGGGTTTTGCTTGTTAAACTGTAAGTGGATTTAATATAGTCATTGAATACAAATCAAACCAAGAGTGAGCTCAATTATTTAAACTAATACAGTGTTGATATTTGAATGGGCCCCGGACCACTTTGTGCTTGAAAAGTTGGGCCCCGAGGTCAAAAAGGTTAAGAATCCCTGGTCTAGTGTCCTAAAGTTAGCACAGGAGTCCTCTGTTATATTGACGCATGGTATTGAGTTAAATACAGATGGAATCACTTCTTTAAATTGAGCTACGGCACCATCAGATAGACATCTAGTGGAGTAACTCTTGCTTAACGGTGTACACTCAGTTAGTAGGAATTCAAAGGTTACTAGATAATGGTCCGATAGAAGAGGGTTCTGTGGATAGACTATTAAATCTTCTAGGTTAATGCCATAAGTCAGAACCAGGTCGAGAGTGTGGTTAAAACAGTTTGTGGGTTTCTGTACATTCTGACAGAAACCAATCGAATCTAATGATGAGATAAATGCAGTACTGAGGCTATTGTTCTCGACATCCACATGAATGTTAAAGTCACCTACAATAATTACTTTATCTGTTTTAAGGACTAGACTTGATAAAAACTGAAAAAATTCCGATAAAAATTCCGAATACGGACCTGGGACCCGGTACACTATAACAAATATAACTGGCTGTATTATTTTCCAGGTTGGGTATGAAAGACTAAGAACCAAGCTTTCAAATGAGTTATAGTCTAGTTTAGGTTTAGGGTTTAATAATAGGCTAGAGTCAAAGATGGCTGCTACTCCACCTCCTCGGCCGGCGCCTCGAGGAATGTGAGTATTGATATGACTTGGAGGAGTTGATTCATTTAGGCTGACATAATCTTCATTACTTCAGTAAGACAAAATAAATCAATATGATTATCTGATATTAGCTCATTTACTCGTACAGCTTTAGATGACAAAGATCTGATATTTAAGTCCACATTTAATTATCCTATTTTGTTGTACTGTTGCGGTAGTTTTAACTTGGATTAAGTTATTTTGTTTAAGTCCTCGATCGTTTATTTTTGATTTAATTAATTTAAGTGGCCGTGGGGCAGACACAGTCTCTATGTGGTTTTGCGTGAGTAACTGCTCTAATGGAAGCTCAGAGGAGTGTGTAAGACTGCAACTCTGCTTCCTGGTCTGATCTCTGGGTTGTCATGGACCAGGTCCATACAGAAACTGGGTCAGATTTGCAGAGATGAGATCTGCTCCATCCAAAGTAGGATGAATGCAATTCAGTTCATTCAGGTGTGAAGTGATGTCAATAAAAAAGCCACAATATTATATTTTTCTCATCTAAAAAGAGAAATGTTCGTGCATGGACTTTATCTGTGGTTACTAAACCACTTGTTTCAGCTCTATTCTCTCTGTTAACATCATTGTTGGTCAGTGAATTCATGTGTTAGGATTCTGATCATATTGGGCTCTTATGTTTCTTTTCTGTGTCTTCATTTAGATGTGAGTGGGTACGTTTGCTCAAAAGAGTTGTGCTTTGTCTAGTAGTGTCGCTTCATTTGCCGCTTTTAATAATCGTCACGGTCTCTAAACATGTGAGACACACTGGTTTTAAACTGTCCGTGTGAAGAATTAACCTATAAGAGTCTGTTCATTCTTGGTTAAAGACTCTGGTCTCTCTGACCACTTTTCTCTTTTTGGAGAACATCATGTGAAATAACTTTTCTGACTCACGTATTATTCTCCTGCTCTTCCTTCTCTTTCCTCGTCTCTCCCCCGGTGTGTGTCTATATCACTCGAGTCAGGAAACTTGTCAGAATACCCATATTTGATTGGCTGAGCTGCATCACGTGATGTGATTTACAACGCATTGGTCGGTGTGTTTCCTGCACTGCTGAACAAGTGCCGTAAAGGCTGAAAAAGCTGCGCCGGTTAAAATAGAAGCGCTCTGTCAAAATAAAATCGATTTTAGGTCCTGGGTCCGGATCCGGACCGCGTATTGTCAAAAAATACCTTTCTGTAGACAGCACAGCAGGCAACGCATAGCATAGACTACAACCACTTTCACTGTGATTTTCACAAAAATCTACAATCACACTGAAGTTGTTAACTGAAGGGCTTTACGACTTTCCATCCTAGGGCCAGTTTTTGAACTTTGGCTTACCAATCCTGTTGGTGATGCTGACATTTTACTCACATGTTTGATTGCTGAGATTTGGCTGTGCTACGACACTGTAAGCCACAGCTTTACAGTATAGCAGAGCAAGTTTGTTTTCATCTCCAAGTAAATGGCATGGAGAATTTGGTTAAATTGGTCTGCTCACTTAATGTGAAGCTGTGACACTACTCAACACGATGATCCAAACTATGACAACACAACCCAGGTTGTTTTTCCCTTTAAAGATGTATGCTCAGTGGCTTTCGACAATCAGGGAACCTGCAGTCATGAGATTCCTGGAAAAATTTGAAATGAATAACTATTTTCCAGGCCTGGAGATCCAGGTTTGGAATATATTAAATTTTTGCCATTGTTCAAAAATTTTTATAAAAATCCCAAAACATGGTAACGTTTTTTAAAACTCAATTGTTCAAATATTAGTGTTCAAATATCAGCAAGTGTGTCTGTCATAACCCAAACAATTATTTTTACAGTTGTCTTGACAGTTCCTGTTCCACTGCTTTGCCTAAAAACATTTGTAATTATAAGTTTAGTAAACAAATAGTTTCATTTGAAGCCTTCTTTCTTTGTTTTCTGTAGATTCTTCAGAAGCTGACCGATGAAGGCTGGAGTGCTGAGAATGTCCTCTTTGGTTGCGGCAGCGCTTTGGTGCAGAAACTCAACAGAGATACTCTCAACTGTGCATTCAAGTGCAGCTACGTGGAGAGTAACGGCAAGGGAGTAAGTAGAAGGGGTCTGGCTTGATTCAGATACTGCAACAATACCTTGCTGAAGAGATTCTCAAACCTCATTTACTGACTTTAGCAGATATATCAACAGATTATTGTTGATATAAATATTAATATGAAATGATTAACAAAAACCTTTCAAACACAAAATCAAGGCCTTTAAACCTTTCGGCTACGGTAGTCCCCCATTTGGATGCACTCGGGCTCAGGCCACTTGAAAATATCTTTCGAAAAATGCCCTTATTGTGCGCCAGTATTGTGGATTTCTACAGTTGTTTTTCCGGATTAAACAGCAACGTATGGCAAAACTATCATCTAAGTCACTTATTACACACTCCAAACACAACTATAGACTACTAATATAAGCATCTAGAAAACGTGTCATAACAGCATGAAATCCTGGGCAGAAATCGCTGTTATGTGTACCGCAAATCATGATTTGCAGCCTGATGCTGGCAGCTAGCGAGCTAACGAATGCATTTAATAGCAGTAGAACTTGTGGCCGAACACGTACATACCTCCGGTTTTGCTCTCCGTGAAACCACTAGAAAGCTGTGAGTGGACAACGGTAACATGGCACTGCCCTTAGCTGAAAGAAATCGTGCGTTTTTGGTCCAGTTTCATGAAAAATTACCAAAATATCGTCGCAGATTATCCGTTTCAAAGCTAGAATCATTGATGCCAACTGCATCCGGTTTAGTTCCGAGCTGTTTCCAGTATAAGAGCGGTCAATCCAGCATGGGCGAGCGGCCAGACTTCCTGAGAGCGGAAATTTACGCTCAGGGAGACGCGGCACTTCTTGCAACTTTACTCACTAAAACTTGTGTCAATCAACACCAAATTCGACACATGCCTTCCTGAGACTATGACGCTTCGAAGGCGGGCTCATTGAATGAAATTGGACAATGATAGGCTGAGGTACCCCCACATACACGCACATGAACTGAGAAAATCCTATGGATGAGACCCAGAGACAGGCTCTGATGATGTTAGGAATCTCAAAATGATTCCTAACAGCTGTGTTTGGATGTATTGAATAATATGAGTGATAAAAAAAAGTGAAATATATAGTTATATAGTATATGAAATTAGAATAGAGCATGAGAGAGAAATGAGAATTTGGCTTGAAATTCTGTACTCAGACCTCCTATTATGCTGGCCTGCTTCACTCAATCTAAGTAAAATTAGCTTAGAGAGACCACAAACCTGTTGTGCTATGACACAGGAGTATTTGTAGAGTTCATTCGGCATTATTTCAAAAAGAATTTCAATGAAAGTGCTTTTTTTTCAGGCAAACCTGAAACTTTTTTCAATTTGAGCTGTGTGCCATCTTTATTCACTATTAACCAGTAACATATACACAATACTTACACAATTTAACACATCTCACAAGTGTTACCAGTATTCCAGCATCAAAATTATTAAAATAGACCTTGTAGTTAGAGCTGTGGACTCTCTTGAGTATGGTTATGCAATTTTCGAGCAGAGGCCTAAAAATAGGGCTAGTAGTCTGGGTTTTCTAGTCTAACCATCATTTCTGAACAGGAAGAATTTACAGCTAGCAAAAGCTGTTTCACTGTTCATATGGGTATGTTAGTATTGTTTTAACTTTGCGGATCCACGTCCTGGTTCAACTTTGACCTACCATACTTCCCACTGACGAATAATAAACCTCCAACTGGTCATTAATGTGAAATGAACCCACGACAGGGTGAGCAGGACTTGAATGTCTTAAATCAGCCTAAAGGAGTTAATTTTACAATAATGACCGGCTCGCTGAACATCATCCTGCTCATTACACGACTACTCACTCAAGAAATCAATGATTTGACACAAAATATTGATTTTAAAATGATTCCATCGCTTCCACTAAAATAATTGTCCTCTCACTGTGCACGGAGATCAGAACTGTGTCCAAAGCAACAGTCTGTTGTTAACGAAATCTGTAATGACATATATATCACAAATCCCTATCTCTAAGAAGCTCTTCAATGATTGCTTGTCATTGTTATGACAATATTTGACTCATTAATTTCAGACATTTGAGGGACACAATAACATGAACAGTCCAATCAAACAAATGCCAAGCTTATGCATCACTGAACCACTTATTGGGTAGGGGAATTGTGTAATACTGTATATATGTTATTTCCATTCATTGCATTACAGAAGCTTATAGGAATGATGCCAAAGAACTGTACAGAACTGTAACAGAGACACACACCTATACCACCTATCACTGCATGAAAAGCATGTATTTGTCATGGTATTCATTGTTTCATCTGTAATAGACATGTTGATTAAAAATCTATTTTGAAGAAAATTAATAAAAATACAAGAGATGCTTCCATGTGTCTCACAGATACCGTAATCCTCTCAGACAATGTGCGCCTAAGCATTTAGAGCAGGTGATTTCACTTATTTTACTTTCTTCCTGCTTCTTCCAGATGGACGTGTACAAGCAGCCGGTGACCGACCCATCCAAAGGGTCGAAGAGGGGTCGATTGTCTCTGAGGAGAAACTCAGACGGCTTCTTAGAGACCATCGAGAGAGGGGCAGGCAAGCCTGAGGAGGTCAGTCCTAGCATTTCATCTTTAACTCTCACTGACATTAGATTTGGATCATCACTGTGTATACAGTGTATATATCAGTGGCTGGCCGTGCATTTTATACCTGTGCATTTTATACCAGGACTACTGTCCTGCAGCTGAAACACAGCTACGGTTATTATTTGTTTCGTGTCAAAATGAAGCCAACACCTATAGATGGAGTGCGTCTCCTCTCTGCTGCTGGGACTGTGTGTGCTATGGGGTGGCGGAGGTGCTCACGGCAGCTCCCACTGCTCGTTCACGACAGTGCAGAGCGTACGTGCTTTCACGAGTCAAAAGACCACAAAATTCTCCAACAACACCAGAACAAGTCGCTAGATTTGTCACTAGTAGCTTTTGACAAAAAAGGTCGCCATGAGGGTTTGGAAAGTCTCCAGATTTAGCGAGAGTCACCAAGTTGGCAACACTGGCACCGGCTAAGTATGTCCCCAGAGCAACATTGGACATAACAATGGTTCCTATCACATATAAAACCAAACAAAAATCTTCATAAAAATAAGTTATACAAATAGTAATATATAAACAAGCATATTAAAGCTACTGCAGATGTAAAAACAAACGCATATCAGAGCTGCTGTTCACTATTTAAAGACAAAGTCCATCCTCCTTTCTTTGTTAACAAAGAGTTTAATCTGACGGTTGTTCAGTACATCCGTGCGTTTTAGTTCCAGTAAGAAGTCCTTCTCGATTCATGGACGCCAGTGAAGACAGTCGAGCCTCCCCAGTTGTATTTCTTGAATACGTTTTAATGCGTTTGATGGCTGAAAATGTCCGCTCGACAGAGGCAGCAGATTTTGGGATTGTCACCGCCCAACATGTCAGGCTAGCCCACTGACCAATCACGTATGGCTAGCAGGCTCTGGCACGTCAAAGAATATGCCCAACATGTCAAACTAAAGATCTGATTGGTTGAACACTATGACAATCAACAATATCATCCCCATTCACCTCAACTGCACATGGATGCACTTGTGAGTCTGCAGGCCTCGGGCCTCTCTTCTCACCTGGAGACACAGAGGTGAAATCTGATTGGCTAAAAGCTCGACATGAACAAGCTGCACTGGAAGCAGAGCAACTGAGGAAGATAGTAGCTGTGCAATGAGGAAATAAGATAATGGGAAAAATATTTTTATAAATTATAATACATGTAGTGTATTTTAGAAAAAATATTAAATTATGAAATAGCTATAACTTTGTGATTCTGATTAGGCCAGCAGAGAAGGCTTTGCAGGCCCTGACGGCCCACCACAGGTATATTAGTGCTGGGCAACGATTAAAATATTTAATCACGATTAATCGCATGGATTTTTTGCGATTAATCGCATTGTTATGGCAAAGTTCAATAATGAATTAAAAAGTAGTGTATTGTGCACTTTTATTTTAAAAGTACTGCTATATGAACAAAAGGGCAATACCATTTGGTTTGCAAACACTTTAAACACATCAGGTGCTTTTTAACAGCAGTATTCCCTTTACACAGTAGCGATCATATTTCTTATATTATATCATTCTTATATCATATGCATATTTTCCCTTTAACTCACGAGATGCAGGTAGCATGTTTTATACTTAACGTGAATATAATTCATACTTTGTTGGCATCTTATTCTGAAAACCGGATGTTCGTCTGAAGAAACCGGAAGTTGTCTCACGTTAATCTTTCCTCTAACTTTCAAACTCCTTCGCTCGCTCCCGACCTGTGCCGCTTACCGTGAATTTCAGCATATAGGTGCACTAAAAAGTTGACTGCAGCAATGTCCAGTAGTCTCCAGAGAGCAACAGCTGGTGCACGTTGTAACGCCATGTATTCTAACCGGTTGCCGTTTGTATCCACTTCTCTGTATCATCTGTTAGCTTTTCTTGCTTTTGTTTATCTATACTTCCTCCACGGACTTTCAAAATAAAAAAATGCGTTAATGCGCTATAAAATAATTGTCCTGCGTCAATTAATGAATGCGTTATCGCGATAATAACGTGTTAACTTGCCCAGCACTAATATATATATATATATATATATATATATATATATACACACACTTTGCTCATTATCTTCAAAGATCTTAATCAGGGGTCTCAAACTCCCGGCCCGCCACGTAATTTAATGTGGCCCGCGAATCCGCCAGCAAAAAAAAAGAAAAAGTTAGACTTGATAATAAAATATCCCCATAGTCGAAATTATGAGATAGAAAGTCGAAGTTATGAGATAGAAAGTCATAACTATGATAGAAAGTCATAATTCTGAGATAGAAAGTCAAAATTCTGAGATAGAAAGTAAAAATGATGAGATTGAAAGTCAAAATGATGAAATTGAAAGTCAGAATTATGAGATTGAAAGTCAAAATAATGAAATAGAAAGTCAAAATGATGAGATACTTAAACACACAGTTATAGAAGCAGCTCTTTGGCTGGTTACTGTACATTTGACATGGAAATGTATTGTGAGTACATTGAAGGCTACTTTAAACGTGGCTTTACAACACATGAAATACTTCATGTGGGATTGTGCAAACGCATCCTTGAAAGGATTTTAAGCATTGAACAAAGTTATTGTAATAACTTGTTTGCTATTTGTCTTTGATATTTTCTTTAATCAGAATCAGAACCGTTTATTGCCAAGCAAGTTTTCACCTGCAAGAAATTTGTCGTGGCGGAAGGTGCGTAACATTCAACAATAAACAATAACATTTAACTATCAAAATAACATTTAACTATCAAAATAACATTTAACTATCAAAAACAGTCAGCACAGTGCCGGAAATAGAAACATATTTGAAATGTACAATAAGATATGGAATATAGGATATGGAGTAAAGTGCACACAAAAACAGATAACAGGACTGTAAACCCAGTGAAGTGTATGAATGTTAAAAGTGACGAGTGTGTTTGAGTAGAGAGACAGGGATGTTTGGGGGAGAGACCAGAAGGAGAGAGACCAGAAGGAAAGGTCCTGGGGATGCCAGAGTCAGTGGGGGACCCGGGCTCTGTTAATGAGCCCGACTGCCGACGGGAAGAAACTGTTTGTGTGGCGTGAAGTCTTAGTTCTGATGGACCGCAGCCTCCTGCCAGATGTAAGGGGCGCGAACAGATCGTGTCCAGGGTGGGAGGGGTCATAGTTTGATAGAGTAATGTGGGTTTCTTAACTCTAAATTAAAAGGATTTAAGTTATAATAACAGAAATGTGCTTAAATATATTTTTACATTTATATAACTGCATGTACAATATTTTTACACTTGAATAAACAATAAACAAATGCAGAGAGTTATTTAACAATATGTTACGAGTAGTTACATTTACAACCGGCCCTTTGTGGGCGACCATGATGCTGATGTGGCCCGAAGTGAAAATGAGTTAGAGACCCCTGATCTTAATGGTGTCAATGATACAAACAGCTGAATTTGATATGAACGTGGAGAATCATGAGGGCATGTCCTTTGGAAAACACATTAGCTAACTGGAATATTGTAGAATGCCCACTTGGTAGACCCATTTTCACTAATATCTTGAGGTGAGAGGTCAAGTGACCCCTGTAAATATGGCCATGACAATTGTTCTGGATAAAATCACAGAGGAGTTAAATTTTCCACTCAGAAATCGCCCACCGCTCTATTGTTCCTCACCAAAATGAATCCGTTCAACATGTTAAGTTGAACGGAGTTGAAGAAGTTCATTTGGATGTGAATAGGCAGTCGGCAAGCGGTGACTACGACTGGAAGGTTGTTTTGTGGAAACGTCTGAACTTCTCCAAGTCTCTTATTCAGAGGGACTGAAAGAGGATTTGTATTCTGCTGATTACAAGATAAAGTATTTTAAGTAGTTTATTAGGCTGACTCAACCTAGCCTGCACGTTTCATTTTGTGTTATTGTTTTGGTGATAAATCCGGACCCGTTCTGGTTGTGTGGTACACAAGGGGGCCCCATCCTCATCTTGTATCTTCAACTTCTCATGATGATATTACTTGCTTTAGATTTTCTCAGATTAACAAAGCTCCTCCAGAGCCACAGAAATCATTCACAGTTGCTAACACTTTTCAAGCTCACCAATATTGACAAACGACCTGGATAGAATAATGACGAACATTTTAAACTGAAAGCAAAATTATATATTTTCTTCTATTTTTTTCTATTTAATACAACCAAAATGTGTTTAACAGTTTATTAATCTTCATCCTCCTGTATGTAACGATTTGTCTGTGTGCTCTGCGTTCTTCAGGATCTGCTTGTGACTGTTTTCGAGAATGGCAGCCTGGTGCGGGACTACTCCCTGGAGGAGATCAGGAAGAACGCTCGGCTGAGGGACGAGGAGGTGAACCCCACCCTGCACAACCATGAACAGGAGCTGCTGCACAATCACATCATCAACGGGCTTCATTAGAGCAACCTCAAAGCTAAATAATACTTCAGTTTTTAACTGGGTGCACTGGAATGAGGAAAGGCACCCGTGTATAAATTGGGACGGAAATGCTGTTTTACAAGACACTAACATAAACTTTAACAAAATGTTCAAATGGTTTTATTGATTGAAGTAATCATCAGGTATGGGTTACACTTGCTTGTGCTTATATATATTATTTGATTTAAGGTCAAATTCCAGCCTAAAAATGACATTCACATACAACAAAACTGCATTGTCAGTTATGTTTCCAGAAAAATATAACTCCTCCCGGATTACATCCCATGTGAATCCAAAAGTCAATGTTAATTTTTTTTAATTTAGGACCGTAACGTAATAAATAGTTATTTTAAGCCAAACATTATGTTTTTACTAAACATAACCAAGTCATTTTGTTGCATTTTATTTTGTTTAAATTTACAATGTTAATATTTAATACCGGGAGGAAATAGGTTTCCCTCGTAACCTGATTGAGAAAAAGTTGATTTTGTAGGAGAAAGGGTTGCAGTGTCAGCAATAATATATTACTGCAGCCCCCTTTAGTTTGGTTAGTGTAAGAAACGCAATCCGTACAAATGTACAGTAGCCTATACAAATGAAGACATCATAACACTGACCAGTAGTGCAAAATGAGCAGATTGCTCTGCACTGCAACAGTTTAGATGAAAATTAAGCCATACCTGTTGTTTCTGTTTCACGCTTTCTGATGCCATTGGCCCACAAAGCAAACTCTATGAATATTCAGATAAATAAATTGTGTAGAATATATAAATGAACCAACAATTTGTGAATTAATTGGATAAATTGTTTAAACTCAACATATTATTATGAAATGTAATTTTATTATGAATCATTCATACATTTTATTAGTTGATTTTCTGTTTAATTACCTACATTCTATTTTAAAATGACCCATTTCAAAACTTTGAAGCTCTTGTTTCATAATCACATGATCAAAGTCACTGTTCTCGATGGTGGTGTGATCAACGCCCTCTGTATTATCAGCCAATCACGTACCCCTGCCTCTCTTGAGCTACCAAATGTGGCCAGTTAGCCTCTGTTAGCCACAGCAGCAGTAATGCTAACGTAGTTATGAGTCAGAAAACCACACGATGCTGCTGTAGATGCCCACAGACACAGTAACTAAGCCTAAAGGTGCGTTCACACCGGACGCGTCGATTTTTTAGGCGCGCGTCGAGATTACATACAAAGTCTATGCACAGACGCGATGAGACTGGCGCACTGCGATTTTGCGATGGCGCAGCGCGTCCACTGCGGCGCAAAATCGCCAACGCGTGAGTTGAAACTTTTCAACTTCTGCGAAATAATCGCGTGAAGCTATGGCGCGATAGCCTATCAGCGTTGAGTTGCTCCCCCTGTCATCACTGACTTCCTGCCGCTGTTGAATCAGGAAATAAATGCTGTAGCCGTCTGTGTTCACCCATAGCTCTACGATACCTCATATCAATAGAGACCGGACCAAACTATGTGTATACATGTGTGTGTGTAAACCATATGGTACAAACAATGAATAGACGCTGCCATATTTACATCTACATGACGTTATTGAGTGCTGGTGGAGCTGCTACGATGTTAGCATAGCCTAGCACCGATCCATCAGAGCTCCATTGAGAAGATAAGTAGCCTACAAATCGGCATCATTACGTAGTTATTTTGGAGTCCCTTTTTATCGGTTTATTGCCGTTGAATCACAGTTTATTTAGTGTTCCTACAACTGTAGTAAACAGCGACCGGTGGCTTGCTAGACACAGTGAATACAGCTCGATAAAATCCACGGAGCTCCTCTGAACAATATTATGAACCAGACATGACGGCATTTTGTTTCCCGGGATATCTGTGACTTCCACAACACGTAGAAATATAGGTTATTTTTTCCATGGTTAATGGAAATTTGAACGGATCCAGGTCTATAAACCACGCCCCCTCTCCGGCGCTGCGCGATTCGCGCGAATTGCCAATCACGTTTGTTGACATCACTTAACACCTGAATAAACTGAATATAAAGCTGCAGGGCAATTCAGTTCAATTCATTTTTCTAAAATTAAGTATTTTATTTTAAGAGTCACATTTTTAAAAGCTACTTCAATATACATGGGACTAAATCATAGCACAAGTAAAACATTATTCTGATGTTCTGGACCTTTAATGAGGAGATTCTCTCTAACTGGACCGCTGCTTGGTGAGGTTTTCAAGCTGCAGCTTGTTTTCTGGAGGTACGCATGCTTTGACCGGGTGCATCCATACCGTCAACACGCCGTCGCACATAATGCAAATCCACTTATTTTAGGCTTCCCAGGTTTGACAGGAATGATCTGACACTGTAGTCTGGAGGTCTGTATACAGCTGCAATCAGTGCACTCAATGGGGCTTCAACCTTCAGAGCCACAAACTCAAGATCAGTTACATTATGTATGTACTGTTTTTCACGCACTTGAATGTGGCTTTTCACATAAACAGCAACTCCACCACCACGTCTGTTGGCCATTTCTGGAACATTTGTGTAGGACAGGTGTCTGTTGCGTTTGAATATATTGTAGCCCTCTATATGGAGACTGTCTGCAACAAAGGAGCCTTGAAGGTGAGTTTCTGTGAGACACAAAACATCTGCAAGACACAGTTCATGATGGCTTCTGATGTCATTGACATGAGATGGCAAACAACAGTCTGTGTTATGGTGAACAATGGTCAGAGTGTCATGTCTGCTCGATGTCTGTTGGATTTGAAGAAGAGGCATCATGTCGTCCAATCTGACTTGTCTCATGCTCTCTCGGGATCCAGTGACTGCTGGGTTGGCATATATCTTACTCTCATCCAGATCCAGCATGTGCAGTCCACTGAGAGAGGTCACTCTACTGACAGCTACATAAGCCATGCCAGGTTCAAAAATGTGTTTTAGTGAGACTACAGCTGATGTCTTTGTCATACCTTGAACCTTGTGTATTGTACAAGCAAAGGCAAGTCTAACAGGAAACTGTCTGCATACCACTCCTTTCTGTTTCAGATTGTCCTCTGCTCTCTCTACGTACACTAGATCATCAGGTCTGCCTGGTGCTCTATTACGGTAATTCATTCCAGCGGTTTCATCATTCATCTTGAGCCCAAGCATAGTGACATGTGCAACACCACTTTGTTCTGACGTTATTACCCTGACTAGTGTAGCGAACGATCCATTCACCAATCCTTGAACACGTCTATGTTTCTGGTGAGCATGACTCGAGCACCAGCATCAGCTATATTCAGTGTATCTGGTTTGTCGGGCCATTCTTCCAGTTCGTGGGTCCTTTTTGTAGTCATCTGCATCGATCTTGGTGATATGAGAATGGAGCAGAGCTAATGTTACTGAGTTGTGTGAATCAACCTGTTTATTAGTTGCAAAGATGTGCAGGACATCAGTTGGACAAAGTGCTGGTTCAGTGATGGTCTGTGACAACAAAGCTCTGTCTGCTTCAGAAAACTTATCTGACTTTCCTTTCACACGGATCAGGTTCAACATCTCTGCAAATTTAACATCATCCTTCTGACGCATAATCTCGGTTAGAGTGATCATCTGAAAGTTTCCTGCCATAGGCCGATACAGAGCGTCTTGGACTGTCGCACTGGTGGTAGCTGATAAAAGTCTCCTACAGCTATTACTGACATTCCTCCAAAGGGTCTGTGGCTGCCTTTGATCTGTTTCAGTCTCGCATCCACATAAGCAAACAGGGGCTTTGACACCATGGACACTTCATCAATGATGAGGATCTCAGCATTTAAAAGTTCTGATCGGACTTCATCCAGTTTGTTGCCAAGTCCTTGAAATGGAGGTTTCAGACTTCGTGGTAGCTTGAGCAGAGAATGCAGTGTTGTACCTGATATATTAAATGCTGCAATTCCAGTGAAAGCAGTCAACAGGACAGTGGGGTTTGATATGTCAGCCTCCTCAGAATGTTTCGGAAGTTTGCACAGTATCTTAGATGCCTCTGAGTAGATGCATTTAATGAGAACTGCTCAGAATTTAGGCCACATAAACGCTTTATGCACCAGTCTCACACACCAGAAACAGTGTGGGGTCTACGACAGGGGGCTCTCTCGTGCCTCCAGTTCTTCTATACATTCCAACCTGACCACTTCAGATTCTGGTGCCAGAGTACACCATTCATCAATCACGCCTCTGTTCTGTTCAAATTCTTCGACTGCATTCTCAATCTCCTCAGTGTTTTTCTCATATTTGTCTCCGTTTCGTAGAGAGAGAGAGAGAGAGAGAGAGAGAGAGAGAGAGAGAGAGAGAGAGAGAGAGAGAGAGAGAGAGAGAGAGAGAGAGAGAGAGAGAGAGAGAGAGAGAGAGAGAGAGAGAGAGAGAGAGAGAGAGAGAGAGAGAGAGAGAGAGAGAGAGAGAGAGAGAGAGAGAGAGAGAGGCATATAAACACCTGTGTGCATGTTGGCGATTGGAGCACCTGTGTGTTGGAGGCTAATTAAGAGAGATTACAATGATTTTCAACAAAACTACCTGTCAAACATATGCCCTTTATACCAAAACCATGAGACTAATCAATAAAATATGGAGAGAGATAAGACTCTGCCGGAGAACGCGGAGATGTGTTTTTATGTTTGTGGTGTTAAAAATGTGAGCTCCAGCATAATATACAAAACTGGTACCGTCTGCTTTCTTTGAGAAATCAGTGGTCAGATTTAACATGGAGTCTAATGGAGCAGTTGGTTGGAGTTCATGTCACTCTGTGGCTCCTTGAGCCAAATGTGTAAGTCTGTGGGATTCCACAGTCATTTGTCTACGACAAGGACAAGATTAGCTACTTCTCCATCAAAAATGATGCGTGAAGATTGTGGACACAGTGGGAAAAGACAAATATTTCTTTCACAACATTCTGAAGCTGCTCTTCACTCTAGCGGTGACATCACGCACTCTAAGCTGCGCAATACACACCCATTATAAAGTCAGAAAAGGACTGAAAAAATCATAAAAGTTAAATTGCTGCAGTTCAAAAAATGTAAAAGATATCAGAAAGCTGAATTATGCGGTTCAGGGTTTTTTCAACATTTGAAAGTTGAAATGGTGTCTTTAGCTGAAAGTATGAGTAGAAAGATTTTAAAGTTGAAGAAGTTTAAGAGAATTTGAAAGTATTCTCCATAGACATCCCATTGAAAATGAAAATTGCAAAAAGCTTAAAGATTAGAAATATGAAGAGATATAGCACACATGAGCTGAACATTTTGATATTTGAATGGTTTCTCTAGCTTAACAAATGTGGAAGGAGTTAAGTAGCAAAATACGTACGGAAGAAATAGTCGGAAGTTGAATAAAGAGAAACAGGATAACAATAGTTGGAATGCTTAACAGCATTCCAACAATAAATATTCTACCGGTAATATCGGCATGTATATATATTGCGACGTCTTCGGGCAGTAGCAGCCACACTGTCAAAATCTCCTGCAGAATTTTCTAGTTTACTTATAACATTGCATCTAATATGAAAGAGTAATGTACATTCTGTTTGCCTAGCTGATGAGAGGGAACGAAAAGAATGAGTCTGTGTAAATACATTTATTTTACAAGTTTAACATGTTTAACATGTTTTCAATAACATGCATAAAACAAAGTTGTGATTTATCAAACATGTACCTCTACTAAATGGCTGGTTTACCTTTTATAGAAAATATAAGGTGATGTGGAGATGGTCAGGAACGTTCATTTACGCACACATTCCCTCTCCTCACTACTTATCGATAAGGCCTGATTGTTTGTCATTTTTATAAAGTGGGTCCTCAGTGAAAAAGTTTGTATTTTGTGATTACCTGCCTTAAGTAACTCACTGTATATGTATACAAATATATATGTAATGTTGAATAGACTCAAATTTGAAAGCAATATAACGCTGCCTACTTTTATCACAACAGAGAGAAGTTCTGACAGATGGAAAGACCAGCTGCTGGATTTCTATGCATTCAACATATGACTCCAAAGATACTGTGTTTTAAGAACCAACCTTTTGTAAGATTAAAAAAGATGTCAACACTTTCGTACTGGAGCGAGTTCTTTTTCTAAAGTAAAGACTTGAGTTGTTCATAACACTAGAGAGGCAGAGTGTTATTGTTACAGAGTGACCAGAGGATAGAAGCCAGGCGTTGCAACATACTGAAGGTGTACACCTCTTTTCCACAGGCCACTGAACGGGGCTAAATCTCCTTCATGTATAATGTAATTTTTCAAGATGTTCAAGTCTTTAGTATACATATTAGAATATGGGGCATGCTACATTTTAACCCCAATAGTTTAATTTTTCTACAAACAAGAGTTATCAGAATGATTTGAAAGAACATTCAGTATGCTACCAATTTCACTGACTTCCACTGTTCGATAAAGAGACCTCTTTATCCTTATATATAGTAAGATGACTTCTCATCTCTGTTTGTTCATTTCTTTGGATCCACTAGAGGGAAGCAGAGTCAAACACAGCTGGTTTGTTCTCAGAGGCGAGAGCTCAGTATTACAGGAGCAGCTGAGTTTCACTTTGAGAAGAATCTTAAACAACGTGTTGGTACTTTTTGTCTGGTGTGGATGAAGAGAACCAGGGAACTAAAAAAAAAAGGAGTCGGGCCACCTGAACTTGACTTAAAGGGTCCAGTCCCCCAAAGAAAAAACCTGTGATGTGAATATCTGTGTCAGTGTGGTAGTGCAGGGGTTAACACTGTTGCCTGCAGCAGAGTTCTGGGTTCTTCTGGTTGGAGTGTTCATGTTCTCCTTGGGTGTGCGTGGGCTTTCTGCAGCTTCTTCTCAGGTTAATCGTCCGTAGTGAATGAGAGCTTGAATGACAATAGTTTTACCTGATCCCCGTCTGAACACTCACTCCTTCTTATCATCGCTGCCTGAATTTAAGTCACACAACTGTTTTTGTTTTGTGCTAGAAATGAAGTCAATAGTTTTCCCTTCACAAAATGCAGCTTAGAAGCAGGTTGGCCACAGCCTCCCGAGTCCTTCTGAAATCTCACAAGTGAAGAGATTTTAATTTGCGAAGAAGTGTCGTAGCACAACCAATCAGACTGATTTAAAAGATCTGGTAATAATGTCTTTTCTATTGTAACCAAATCCCAAGAAAATACCCAAACTTACAACAAATGTATCTATTAACATTAAGTATTGTGTGTGTAACAAAGCCAGATTCTTCCTCTGTCCCATAGAGCTCAATTAATACACATCAGTGTTCCTTCATCAACATGAACACATATACTGTAGAAAACAAATAGTCCCCACTATTCCCTTCTGTTTATTAATTCATGACGAATGTTTTCTGATGCTTTAAAAAAAATAGTTTGGAAACAAACAAATAAATTAGGATATATATTTGAAATGATCAGTTGAGAAGCATTAAAAGGCCACTGTGTAAGTTCTGGTGGCATCTAGCGGTGAGGTTGCAATTACAACCAAAGGAAACTTCTCCCATGTGCCAAACATGTAGGAGAACTATGGTGGCCCGCACGTCAACACGAAAATGCAAATTACCCTATATAGTGTTTGGTTTGTCCCTTCTGGGCTACTGTAGAAACATGGCGGTGTGTAGATCCCCTAGGAAGAGCGCTAGGCTTTGAAGCTAATTTAACATAGTGTCCAAGAGGTGGAATTACAAACCTTTTCCCATTGACTTACATTGGGACCTAGACGTCTGTGAATAAGCAGATAATAAATAAATATATATATATATTTTAGGTAAATCAACTTCCAAATAGGAACACTTAGATTGCCCTTATTTAAATCATTAGGTCTTAAAAGTTGTAAAATGCACTGCTAGCTTAATCCAGAGTTATTTTCCTTCTGCCATTCATGTGAATGAGAACGAGGCTGGGCTGAGGGCTGGGAGGCGCGGCTTAAATAAATGCTAGTGCTCCTTCTGCATTGATGCAGAAAATAGCTGGAAGTTCTCGGGATCATTTTATATGAACGTTATAGTCAATAGTCTAACTTATTTTCATTTACGCACCACTGAACAACGGTCACAAGAATGAATGTGGTGTATCCACTTCTCTCTACACATCCATGATGGAGATATAAACGCTCATTCTGGGCTAACAAAAAAATACAACCGTTCATAGTTCCAGGTGAATATACTACAGAGAAAACATAATATCATATTCCAATAGGATCCAGTAGATCTCCATAAATGCTACACAGTGGACCTTTAAACGTGTATTTGACACATGTAAGTAACACTCATGAGGAAGAAGGAGCCTACAGGGCATGCAAGCTCACTTAACATAGACACAATTGTGGAAGTTTACATCAGGAGGGGCAACTTTTGTTTATTCCTGGCTTGACAGCTGATTGGTTGGGCGTTGTCATGGAGACGAAGGGACACATGAATGGACGGTACCGAGAGGAGGTTCAACTGGAATAAAAGCCAGAAGAGGAGGCTATTATGATAGAGAGCAACGCTGGGCTCAACTCACAGCTACACTGTTAAAAAAAAAAGAAAAATCTGTGTAAAATACCGGCAGCTGTGGTTGCCAGAACTTCACCGTAAAAAATAAAGTGACAATGTATAAGACATCCCGGTATGTTTTTTCTGCAACCGTAGATTTCACAGTTGAGAATTGTTTTTGTTATTTTTGATATCATAAACCTGTTTATGGTAATTTGCTTTAGAAATAGCAGCTATGTTATAAACGTGTTTATGCTAAATCATTTTAAAAACAGCAACTATACTGTGAACCTAATTACAGTTTTTCTCATAAAAAACAAAGTACAACTGTATGATATATTACGGCACTTTATTGAAAAGTGCAACTCAATGGTAAATTACCGGCAGCTGCGGTTGCCAGGACTTCACCGTAAAAAATATAGTGACAGTGTATAAGACATCACGGTATGTTTTTTTTCCAACCGTTTTTTGTTTACGGCTGACATATATATTTATGGTGTTTCACTGTCATAGAAACTGAAAACAACCTGTTTACAATATACGGTCTCTTACTGTTGTGATTTGACAGTGTTTCACTGTAAAATCGACTGACTTTTTTACAGTGTAGATACCATACACTATCTTTTCCTTCACTGACCGCGTATGACGTGACGTGCAGCAGTAGGAATGAGTCCGGTGTCTCCTCTGTGAGCTCTCCTCCGCGCACTTGTGCCTCAGCCCAGTGATGAAGGAGGCAGAGGCGGAGAGCTGCCGGCGGCGGCTGCTCAGGCTGCTCCTCCTGCTCGGCTTCATGGCCCTCCACAGCTCTGCCATCGAGACCGGTAAGACCTCAGACACACTTCTCACTCACTGATGGATGACGTTAGGACCGCGTTAAAAGGTGACGCAGGAGCACAACTCCTCTTAGTCTGTGCATAACGCTGTCATGGCGGGGAGAGTGGCACAGCTATTGTTTCTAAAGTAAGCAGCAAAGTTTCATATTCACTGTAACCAAAATGTACCTCGTATTTCTGTTTCTTGAATTGTATTTTTTCTGTGATGCTAAAGATGTATTCCACTCATCGCACACTGTTTCTGATCATTCAGAACTCATGAGATGTGCGTTCTGACTTAACAATGCAAGTCAAACAATTGTTTTGTGATGCAGTATAAACAGTGTAAACATCTTAACTAACAGATGGCACCATGAAACTTCCCCAGTAGATTACTCATATTAGGACAATTATTTTTTGTATTACAAGTTTTTGTTATTTTTTAATATGAAAATGAGGCATTATCTGATGAAATATTAGCTAGTTTCCATACATTTTCCAGAACATAAATGTGAACCAGGTTCAGAATTATTGTTTCATGTTGTTGAGATATTAGAATCTAAAGTTTTTACAGAGGGAATTTTGGATATCGCTTTGTGTCGCTCCATACATCATAAAATGCTGTCAACAGCTATGAAAATAAATTTAATTTTCAGCATGTTTTTAGGGACAAAATGTTGTACATATCATTCATAGTTGTAAGCTATGAATGATATGTGAACAAACCCCTCTGTAGAAACATTCAGAATATAGAGAGCAATGAAACTGTAAAGTTTGGTGTATGCTGAAGTGGAGATTTCTGGATCAGTCTGAGAAAAAAATAATTTTGAGAAAACGGCCTTTTAAAGAGATGTTTAGTTAAATTACATTTAAAAAAGAACACCATGAAACTTCCTCAGGTTAATACTTACATTGAGACAATTATTTTTTGTATTACAAGTTTTTTATGGTTGAAGACTAAAATAGCCCAATACCACAAAATTGTCTGATAATATATTGTCATATCTTATGGAAATTAATGGAAACCAAGAGACCCCTGGAACAGAAGAGGTGGGCAAAATGGATAGCTGCTGTGTAAAGTCTGTGATTTGCAGCGAGGGAGCCAGGTATGGTCCTTTAAAATTAACTATGTTTTTATTAATTTGTTTGGTCAAAAGTTGATTTTATTATATTGTGATGGATATCGAATGATGTTGAAGTTATTTATCAAGCAGTTTGATCAGAGAGTAAGTAATAAGACTAATTTCAATCAAAATAACTTTCTGTAGTGTTTATATTGAAGTAGCTCTTTAATATGCATTAGACCATTGTGGGCAATGTTGCAAATCAATGAGCAGATTGTATTTTAAACCTGTTGCATTACTATGATGTGATGAAGGTAATTATTTTCAAAGTATGTAAGACAAATTACAGCCAGGGAAAAAGCAACAGTAAGAGGGAAACAAATTTAATATTCTTAGGTAATGTCAAATATAATGAAGAGTAAGCAAAGTGGTGAGGAGAGACTCTGCCCCTGCAGGCCAGGTCGACATCGTAATGAGAATTGATTCTCAATCGACTTATCTGGTTAATTGAAGGTCAAAATAAAAATGAATAAAAAAGATCTGCAGGGTTTATGCTGGATGAGAGAGAGGGAGAGGAAGGGAGGAGGAGGAGGAAGAAGGGCCTTTTGTAGGTGGACCAGGTGGTGCTGATTGGATAGGACGACTGATTGGGAGCTTCCTGAAAACAAAAGTGTTTCTCATTTCCTCGATCCTCCGGCTTGAGACCCGGATACTACCTCAGCGCTCCATCCTGAAGGACAACCCGGTTCCTAAAATGCATCTCAAGGAGCAAGGAAAGGAATCAAAGAGATACAAAATCAGGAAATGAGGGGAAAAAAAACTCTAGTTACACAGAACACGACGTGGGTCATAATACAAATAGTCCTGTGTTTTTGTCTATAATTACAAATTTTTCCAGGTTTGATCCCCGGCTCCTTCTGTCTGCATGTCAAAGTGTCTTTGAATGAGACCCTGAACCCCAAGTTGCTCCCTGGGTAATTAACAGCAGCCTTTGTATAAAGGTTTAGTTTTTTTTATCTACAAAAAATATACCTATTATGATATGTATTGATATAGAATTCCGTATGATATGATAAAAGACCCCTGCTATAGCCAGTTATGTTCGTGCTGATTCACTGTTTATGTGTGTAGGTCCACAGAGGACTGAATCTGTTCAGTGCAAAGTGACAGAATGCTAGCCTATGGTGAGTAACCAGTGTTAGGATAACACATGATGGACAGTGAGGCTGCTGCCCTTTTCCACACAATGCTGTCTCAGACACATTTCTCACTACAGTGTGTCACACGCAACTTCACCCTCTGGCTTTGCTCTCTGAAACAGAGTCCATTTACAATGACAGCATTTTAAAGAGTTGAATGTTCAGCCTGCAAAAATCTTTACTGGGGACTTGATGTCCTCTGGTCCTCCATGTTTTGGACAGTGTCCCCCGAGGCTTTGTGTTTACTTGTGCGGTGCAGAGAGGATGAGCTGTTTCCCACCAACAGGGGCTCCCGGGCTTTGGGACATTCCTGGAGGTCAGTGCAGGAGGATCTAGTTGTCTCCCAGGGAAACCAAGCTAATAAACTCCGGGGTTGGTCGTAAATTTTCTCATTATTTGGCTTGTGGCCCAGAGGCAGGGGGCGGTGGGTGGCTGGGTGGGGGCTGCTGGAGCCGGATCTGCCCACCCATCTGTCCTGGTCCAGCCTGTAGATGATTTAGCCGACCAGGTTTACCCTGATGCAATCTTTTATATTATCCGTTTCATATTTGTGAATGCAAATGAAAGTGTTTTTGTGATATACATACAAATGGAATTGACACAACGATGTGCTGAACATATAATCCTTGGCTCAATAAAAATAAATATTTGAAAAACTTAGTCAAGAGCAGGGGCGTTTCTATAGCCTCATTTTTACATGTACATTGTAATCATTCACACTAAGTAATATCTACTAAACTACTGTATTGAATGCACTACCTGACACAACAAAGTAAATTGTACTTGGGTAATACAAGTGAAACCTGGCAACATATAGCGCGTACTCAGGGAGTGACATCAGAGGAGATTTAGCGCTTTTTTCTTCAGCGAAACAACGGAACAGCAGAACCTGAACAAGGACGGCAGCATTTCACCTGAGGAGAGGAACTTCATGGACGGGAGCCATTGGGGTAGGTTATATGTTTAATTAATGCTCTATGTTGCTGTTGAGCCTTCGGTCAAGTCTGTGTTTGAGTTGTGAACACTGAAGACTAGCGAACTGGTCAGTTTAGCGTGCTAGCTAGTTAGGCTATCATGCTAGCTAACTTGGGACATCATTACAGACATGGCTCACGGCGCTACATTTTGTGGACATGTTTTTGGTGGTTTTGGTCGCGACTTTACAGGGTTCTCCCTTGAAAAGTTGTTGGCCTGGGGACACGGTGCTCGACCAGCTGCGGTCCGTCGACGAGGGGGAATTCCTTCGGTTTTGTGAAGCCCATTTCTGCCACACAGGTGCTTTGCTGTGCTGAGTCACACACACAGCGCGCTTTCTCTCGGACATCCTCAAGTCCAGCCGAGGTCGAATGAGGGAAATGTGACAAGACAGGGAATCATAGCTGAGCAGTAACAAGCTCTGGTCATGTGCTAAAATATATCCCATACATGGTGGAATTAGTGACTTTAGAGCGAGTCGAATACACTTAACATTATTTTGTCACTATCATATTCTGAGATATTTTTACAGTAACTTATATTTCTGTCATCAGTTTTAAACTCTCTTATGTCTCTATCAGTGGCGGCTGGTGGAAAATTTTCTAGGTAGGGCCATCCTATCAATTTCAGCAAACATCCAGTATGATTTAATGCAAAAAATTGTTTGCATCAAACACGCATTATTACTTGGCAGTTAAATATTTAACATTTATTCCAACATGAAAAAAAGCAGTAAATAACACTTATATAATATAATACAATATAATATAACATGTTTATTTATTGAGATGCCCCTATGGACCTTGTTATAGGAGGTAAAGATCAGGAGAAGTAAACATGAATTATGTAATTATGAATACTGATGTTAAATTAAGCTATGATGAGTTTTCACTGTTAATTTAGGGGGAAAAAAGTGGCCCGGGAGTTACTGTCAGACCGGCCCACTCAATACACGGCGCGCTGCCCACTCAATACACGGCGCGCTGCCCACTCAATACACGGCATGTATTTCGCCGGTCTACGGCGGCCACGACCGCACGGCGCAGACCGCGGTTATGGAGAAACGTTTTTAAAAGCACCGTAGTGTCCAGCCGTGCTATGGCGTCCTCGGATCGCGAGGAGTAGTATAATGTCAGTTTATACTGTTGATACAGTTTTCACTGATTATTGACTTTCGGTATTAGAGTAAATTCAACGTGTTCTGTGAAGCATATAATATAGTCGGGGCCGGCGATGTCAGAGACGGCCCAAACCCCGTCGGCCTACCGGGGATTCCCCCGGTATCCCCGATGGCCAGTCCGCCCCTGCCTGTGGATACGTATGGTATGTCGAAGTAATCAGCGTACTTTTCGGAAGAAAGGAAGTGGATTGACTGACTTGTACGAAGTAGTGAAGCTTCGCATGTAGTCTGCTGTCTGATTGTGAGGTCAGGCTGATCTGACATCAGCTCTTTGGCTGCAGAATCTCCGCCAAAGTTCTCCTCTCAAACGGGGCTTGGAGGAGGAGTGCTCGCGCTGGCGCGGGCGCCTGTAGAGACTTCTCCTGACGAGAACGCGCAGCTCCGGGGGCCTGATCGTTCTGGCCCACAGCTGAATCTATTTGAGGGCGCTGATTGGCTAAATTGTATGTCACTCATTTATATCTTGAATCAGCAATTGGCTAAACTGCTTCATAGACCCGTCTCTTTTGGGCCAAAACGATCAGGACCCCCTCGCTGCGCGTTCTCAGACGTGTCGTGCACACAGGCAGAGAGCACGAGCAGACGAGCACACAGGGGGAGAGGACGAGCAGGAAAAGCATATATTTTGCGCAGATATCATATTGTACCCACATTACTGGGTACATTCCATAGTTAAAAAACACAAATATTGACAATTTGTATAATTTATGATTATTATAATTTATTTTTTTTTTTTTCGTGTGGCTCATGGTGGGGCCATGCCCCATGGCCCTCTATTGACCAGCCGCCACTGGTCTCTATCCAATGCGGTGTCCTTGATGATGAAGGCTATGGGCATGAAACAAGGTTCCAGTACTGTGTTGAGTTAGTGTCACATATCAACATGACCAGGCCTGCTGTGTATCTCAGTATTAACGTCATGGTGACTTGTTTATGTGGGGATAAAACATGCTATCGATATGAAGATTTAAGCCAAATTCTGATTAAATGTTGTGTGTTCATGTTTTAACATAATTTCTCGATATATTTCACAGAATATTAAAGGACGTTCACTCTCAGCAAGTTGACATCAACAGTTGACGCAAGGTAAAATCAACTAAGTTAGTACTGTTATAGTTTAACTTGACATATACATTTGAAGTTGTAGTTTGTGTTGCTGCTCAATAGTACATTATACTGGCAGGACTACTGCATTAATTGTTTTAGCAAGTTACCTCATCTTGATCATGTTGTTTTTTATTGTCTTTTGTTTCAGATCAATGAGGAGTTCAGAAGAATGACCACAGTTCATCTGGAGCGAACCTTTTTGTCGAAATTGGACAATTGCACCACCAACTTTCTGGAGATACTTGGGACAAAGGGCGGAGTTGCAGGAACCAAAGACCCATGCTGGATTCACCCAGCCTGGTAAAGTTTAGATATCATATATTAATATTATATAAAATTATGTTGGGCTCATATACACTGAGAATAGATACATAATGACGCATTTGAACACATTCAATATTTTTGTTAGTTTCCCCCACTATTGCCCTTTTTTGAGAACACAGACTCGAAGACATAAAAATGAACATTAGTAAATGTGAATTTCAAAGATGTCATTGAAGAGGACTATGCTCAACATGTCATGAAGATCCTTGTCATCCATGGAAATGCAACACAGAAAGGCTTCACTCCTGACAATGTGTTCGTCGTCAGAGGGAAAAGAGGTTCTTGATGACTGTCAAAGTGTGGCAAAGGCTTGCCTTCTGCTCATGGGCTTCATATGTGTATCTAAGTGTTGTCAAGCAATACCCATCGTTTCTAATTAAAAGTGTTTGTTAAATGACTAAGCGTTTGTGTCCTTAAATTTGTTATTGGCAGCACTGATTTAGAAATGTTTTGTCTGGCAAAGCCAACCAGATTATATATGTTGGTATTGGTATGTGTCGGTCAGCAGTGACCTCTTTCACAGTTCACAAGTAAAGCTGCTGTAGTTTAAAAGAAGATGTTTCATGTTTTGTAGAAGATGTTAAGACAATTTTATTAAATAACAGTAGCCCAGTTTAGAAAATGCAACAGTCATATTTGAATAGTTGTGTAGAGAAGTAGTAGACAAAAGATATAGTGTAAATATTACTTAATATTTCTCAACAGAAAAAGTAAAGAAAAGCTAGTTAAATATACATGAAACACCTAATTGATTTCTACTGGGGTTTTGTAATTAGATCCAAAGGTAGCCTGAGTAAAGATTACTAAGTACATTTTATGTCTAAGGGAGAAATTTGCAAGTAAAAGTTACTTGCATATTTTGGATAAAAAACAATTCTTACTAGTAAGTAAACTTAACTTGAGAATTCCTGAGTAAAAATTACTCAGAATTTCTGAGTGCAAATTGTTACCTCGCTTTTTTCAAGTAAATGTTACTTATTTTTTTTTCAGTGGGATTCAAAGAAAGGGGAGGCTTAGCCCCAAGGGGAGTGGCATATTGGCGGCAAATTTTT
Organism: Lycodopsis pacificus; assembly: GCA_028022725.1. Lineage (NCBI taxonomy): Eukaryota > Metazoa > Chordata > Actinopteri > Perciformes > Zoarcidae > Lycodopsis > Lycodopsis pacificus. The sequence continues at coordinate 4,552,833 of CM051691.1, read as the reverse complement.
TTGGGGGCAATTTGGGGCCGCGGATATCCATTGTTTCAGACATAGTTCATAGATTGGTTCAATCCTAGTGCCCGGGGTTTATATCGTTAAGTATGATAGGCTATTGCAGGGGTATTCAACTAAAATTCCAAAAGGTCCAGATTGAGAAAATGTCCTCGGGCAAAGGTCCAGAACATTAAAATAATATCTAACTCGTGCTATTTAGTGCCATATATATATATATATATATATATATATATATATATATATATATTAGGGGTGTAACGGTTCACAAAATTCACGGTTCAGTACGATACAGTGGAGCCACGTTTCGGTACAGTAGAAAACTATAAATGCCAGAGAAATGTACTTGATTTTAAAATATATTTATTCATTAAGGTTTTTTTTTTTTTTTTTTCAAACGTATTCGGTTCGTCATGCGTACCGAACCGTGAGCCTCGTACCGAACGGTTCAATACGAATACGCGTACCGTTACACCCCTAATATATATATATATATATATATATATACATATATAAATATATTCAAGAAGCCTAGTAGTAGTAAGAACGTGTCTGTGTAGTCAACAACTGTCAAATCAAATGAAGAAAGTATACTTTCTTCATTTCATTTGACAGTATACACATCAATCATATTTTAACAATTATTATTCTCAGTTTTCAAATTTAACTGGATGGATTATAAATAATACATGGAAATACATAAATAAATGTTCTTCTCATTTCAAGTAAAATAAGAGCTGGATTAAAGAACTGACTTAACGGAAAGCTTTTGAAAAATGTGCATCTTAATAAAATAAAGTAATTCATTTTAGAAAATATTATTTCACTGAATTGACCTGCAGCTTTAAATTCAGTTCATTCTGGTGTGAAGTGATGTCAATAAAAAAAGCCACAATATTATATTTTTGTCATTTAAAAAGATAAATCAGTGAGCATGAACTGTATCTGTGGTTATTAAACCACTTGTTTCAGCTCTATTCTCTCTGTTAACATCACTGTTGGACAGTGAACTAATGTGTTATGATTCTGATCATATTGGGCTCTTTGGTTTATTTTCTGTGTCTTCATTTCAGATATGGGTACGTTTGTTCAAAGGAGTTGTGTTTTGCCTTGTAGTGCGCTTCATTTGCCGCTTTTATCAATAGTTACGGTTTCTGAACATATGAGACATGCTGGTTTTAACTGCCTGTGGTAAGAATTAACATATAAGATTCTGTTAATTTTTGCTTATAGATTCTATTCTCTCTGAACATGTTTCTCTTTTTGGAGAACGTCGTGAGATTACTTCTTCGATTAGCGCATTATTCCTGCTCTTCATTCTCTCTCCTCGTCTCTACCCCGTGTGTCATGGTGTGTGTAAACCTCGCTCGAGTCAGGAAACTTGTCAGAATGCCCATATTTGATTGGCTGAGCTGCATCACGTGATGTGTTTTACAATGCATTGGTCGGTGTATTTCCTGCACTGCTGAACAAGTGCGTTAACGGCTGAATAAGAAGCGCCGGTTAATGTATAAACTCGGTGCCTAATATGTATAATTCCGAATTATCTATCGGTTTTAAGTCCTGGGTCCAGATGCAACTGTATCTGGGTCCAGATCCGGATCCGGACCGCGGTCCGCAAGTTGGGGACCCCTGGGCTAATGGATTGTAATTTGAAAGTGGAGAAAACATATAAACCAGAACGCACGCACATCTGTAGCATATTAGAGTTTTAAATAACTTGTCCATGTGAGAAACAATAGTTTAATTTAATGACATCACCAAAATAAAAATAAAAAAGATATATATATATATTAAGGGTGTAACGGTTAACAAAATTCACGGTTCGGTTCGGTACGATACAGTGGAGCCACGTTTCGCTACAGTAGAAAACTATAAATGAGACATGTACTTGATTTTAAAATATATGTATTCATTACAACTAACAACATGAAGTTATTCTTTGACTTTGAACAATGATGGAACTATACCTGAGTGACCCATCTTCTGGGGTGTCTTCTTAGCAACACATAAGCATAAAAAACAAAAACTGCTCCTTAATGTTATGTAGTATTGTTACATACATCTTCTCCATCATCATTTTAGTATGAACAATGATGGAACTAAACCTGAGTGAATGTGGCTCTTCATCAATAAAGGTTTGAACGTGACTCTTCATCAATAAAGTAAAAAAAAAAAACGTGAGCCTCGTCCCGAACGGTTCAATACGAATACACGTATTATTACACACCTATTTTAGGGGGGCTTTTTTAGGGGGGCTAAAATAGGCCTAACGGTGCCCCTGGTCAAGAGCAACTGGAATTGCTTTAGTTTCTTGATTTCTGGCTGTTTGTATGTATACAATTCCCTCTTTTTGTTTCAGTGTTTCCTTGTTGAGCTGCAGTGGAGGAACAGTAACATCACACTGACTGAACCCATCCTTTTTTTATATATCTTTATTGAATTACACAGTAAAACATTCACTTTAGGCACTTTGTGCTGTCATACTTAATGGCATACAGTAGTATCAATAAGCCCCAAATCTTGTATGTTCCTCACATTCCTCAGATAATGATTTCATGTAATTTCAATTATATCTATACCTCTGTGTCTCTAGGTAAGAAGAGAGGCCCGAGGCCTGCAGACTCACAAGTGCATCCATGTGCAGTTTAAGTGAATGGAGACGATATTGTTGATTGTCATAGTCTTCAACCAATCAGATCTTTAGTTTGACATGTTTGGCGTATTCTTTGACGTGTCAGAGCCTGCTAGCTGGCCTACAACTACGTCAGCATTACGTGCAGCTCAGTTTCCATGTGCAGCTCTGCAGTGAGGTACAGCGTGTGCTGTGATTGGTCAGTGGGCGAGCGCGTGACTATCGTGAAACGATCACGTGATGCAGCTCAGCCAATAAAATATGGGCATTCTGCCAAGTTTCCTGACCCCAGTGAGATGTAAACACACCATAACACAGGGGGCTGAGACGAGGAAAGACGTAGCAGAGCAGTACCCCTCTCATGGAAGTTGTGAAAGTAAAATCATAAGATGGACTCCAAAAGAGAAGAATTGGTCGCGGCTTGTCATTAAGGGGTGATGGTGGACCCTGCAGCCAGACCAGTTGAGAACCACTGTCCTACATCAGCGCAGATAAAAAATATATTTCCCTCAATTTAAGCTTCTGCATTTTCCTGATGCACTAGTATTATTCAAACGTATTGTTCGGTTCGTAAGCCTCGTACCGAACGGTTTAATATGAATACGTAAATAGTTACAGTCCTAGAAACAAATAATAGCTGTGGCGCCATCATGTGGTCATAAGGTGGTATTTCAACTGCAGGACAGCAGTGACGGCCCAGGTATAAAATGCACGGCCCGCCACTGATCTATACATCTCTACACAACTAAAATGTCTAATTACCTTAAAAACAGCCTTCTCTTCTCTGCCAAGAATCAGACTCCTAAAGACTCAATCCCTTTTGTGATCAGTAATATAACATGTTTCTTTAAAAGCCAAACATACACAGCTGTCTGTTTGGACTCATTTCATTACTGACGTGCTCCATTTGTCAGCTTGTCCCTGTGGACTCTGTCTCATGTGTCTTTGTCTTGTCAGTAAACGTGGTGGACTTCTGTGGCCAGACGATCCGTGGCGACGGCATGATCGTCAACTCGCACCAGGAATCCAAGAAGTACTACTTTGTGACAATGGCGACTGACTGCCACCTCACCATGCAGGCCAGCTCCCCTAAGGACAAGGTCCAGTTCCACTTCCGCTTCTTCCTGGTCTACAGTCTGCTCCGGGTGGCCCCTCTGAGCCCGGCCCCTCTCTTTCCAGAGTCCCCTCGTGGCTCCGCCCCTCTCAACCCCAGACTGGAGCCCACCTCTGGTGAAAGCTCGGGGGACCCGTGTTACGCCGGCTCATACGTTCAGTTCTATGATGGACGGGACAGGAACTCGCCTCCCCTCGGGCCCCCTCTGTGTGGGAAAAGCCCGCCCCGGCCAGTATTGTCCACAGGGAACTACCTAACCCTGAGGCTGGTGACCCGGGGGACTCAGCCCCGAGTCGACTTTGTGGGGGACTTCACGTCCTTCAGACTGGGTAAGAAAGACACAAACATGTCCATCCATCCTACAGATGCTCACTATTCATACTATAATATGATGGTGTAAGGATCTGAAATCAGAAAATAATGGACGAGGTCTGTTATTTTACGTAATCTATGGAGTGTATTATCTCTCTCATACAATAGCTACTTGTCTTCCATCAAATTGCGTCTGTTGCCAGTTCCAGCCCATGCTTTTCCAGTGAAAGTGAACTGCTAACGTAGCAGGAAACATCATTACTGATGTCAGACCCTGGTTTATTGCTAAGTAGGTTTTCTGTACTAGTTTTTCTTGGTGTGGGTTAGCATCAGTATTGTCGATATGGTTACTGACATAATGATTGAGATTTGTGATTAAACTGTTTTTTTAGGTGCTTGTTCTTAAAGTGCAGATATATTGATGGATGGATGTCACGATACTATTGGTTGAAATGCGTTGGTACTAGCTTACAGGGAGAGAAAATTATTGGATTTGATGTAAAAATATTAGTACTGGGCAACGATTAAAATTTTTAATTGCGATTAATCGCATTGTTATGCGCAAAGTTCAATAATGAATTCAAAAGTAGTGTACAGCACAATTTTATTTAAAAGTACTGCTATATGAACAAAACACTTTAAACAGATAAGGTTATTTTTAACAGCAGTAGTCTCTTTACACAGTAGCAGTTATAATACAGTTATAATAATTCTGATAATAGATATTCAGCCGGTGTTCACAACTTTATCTTCATGTGTGTAATAGATACAATTTGAAATATATACCTTGAAAACTGCAAACCTATCTACGTCACATTTTTATGTTTGTTAAATTCTCAGTAGCGATAACTAAATGATATGCTTATTATACATATTCCAAACAAAATACTTTGAAAACTCAAAAGAAAAAAATTAAAATGTATCATTTATTTTTTGCTTTTTTTGGTATTTTGGTCAGACACATATGCAATGCTGATTACCGTAATATGTGTGGTATTTGTTATAAATGTACATTGGTACATAGAGGGTGATAAGAAGCTGTACATGGAGGGACTTAGGACCCAGGGGAATGTAGGTGAAGCAAGAGAACCTGTAGTCCAGAGGTAGCCAACACGGAGGACCATGCGAGTCGCCCGCGAGGCATGTTCTAAAAATAGCACCAGTCACGATGGAGTCTTGTAGATGTGCATCAGTAAGGCGTATTCTGTGTTTGTTCTTGATGAAGTTCATGTCAGAAAAGGCTGATTCACAGAGATAGGTTGAACCAAAAAGGCAGGCAACTTTCATAGCTGCTGTACATACACCTTTGTATTTGTCTGTGTCCACAAGGCACCAAAAGTTTGGTGCAGACTGATGGGCTTTGAGGTGGAGGTCATTTTGCAACGTTACGATTTCAATCTCCACCTGTCCAGCATCCAAATTGAAAGTAGCAATTAGTTGCTCAGCAATGCATGTCATGTCCACATTTGACATAGAAATGTATTGTGACTACATTGAAGACTACTTTAAACGTGGCTTTACAACAGATGAAATACTTCACGTTATGGGATTGTACTGAGCAAATGCACCCTTGAAAGGATTTTAAGCAAGAGGCAGCTCTGGAGTAGAAAGAACTAGAAAATGCATTTCCTGCTGAAAATGCGTTGGAATGCTGAAAGCTGAAATTAATTGTCTAATAATTGCTGAAAATTAAGAAATGGAGACTACCCGTCTGAAAAATGTTGAAGCCCGAAAGCATTTAAACTGCAGTGCTCAAAACCCTTCTAGTTGAAATGTCTAACTATGGTGTCTATAGCTGAAAGTATGAGGAAGAAGAAGGCTTTGAAAGTCGAAGAAGTTTAAGGTTTAAGTTTACAGGACCCCCCCCCCCCCCCCCCCCCCCACACTCACACACATTTTAAAAGAAAAGCCCCACAGAATGAATTATAACTGAAATGCTTATGATGAAGCCTGACATTTAATAACCTGTTTGTGTTTATCTAACATCATAAGTCAATCTCCCCCCCCCCCCCCCCCCACACCCCATTTCAAAATAAAAGCCCCATAGAGTGAATTCTAACTGGAATGCTTGTGATGAAGCCTGGGGGGCTGGATTTCACCCCAGAGAGAGGAGGCCAGAGCGCGTGGTCTGCTGTTTACAGTGGAGACGCTGCGATAATAAATCTACCAAAACTGGTTTCCAATTAAAAGGAATTTAATCCTACTGGAGCAAATACAATTATACAGTGAAGTACACTACTTCTATGGAATATGAAACAATAAAACTATAAAATTATAACTTCTAAACACACAGTTCTACACTCAAATTTCTTACACCTCTGTTTGTGTGTTTCATACTTTCTGATTCTGTCTCCTCCTCCTCTCTCCCCCACCCATCCCCACCCTTTCAAAATAAAAGCCCCATGGATTAACTGTATTCAAACGTTAAACTCAAAATTAGGCGTTTTTGTTGAAATAATGGATGCTCTCACTAATACTGCGACAATTACTACTACTGCTGCTAATATTTCTAGTATTACTACTACTGCTGCTACTACTACTACTTATACTACAACTTTTGCTGTTGCTACTATTACTACTACTACTGCTACTGCTATTACTGCTACCATCAATATTATTACTATCACTACTGCTATTACTACCACTACTACTATTACTTGTACTACAACTGCTATTCATGCTACTACCAGTACTAATATTACTACAGCTATTTGTATGACTGCTACTAGTACTACTACTACTGCTATTACTGCTACTTCAAATACTGCCAATACTATTACTACTCAGTGGCGGGCCGTGCATCTTATACCTGGGCCTCACTGCTGTCCTGCAGCTGAAACACAGCTACGGTTATTATTTGTTTTGTGTCAAAATGAAGCCAACACCTGTAGATAGAGTGCGTCTCCTCTCTGCTCTGACTGCAGCTGGGACTGCTGCGCCTGTGTGCTTTGGGGCAGCGGAGGTGCTCACGGCAGCTCCCGCTGCTCGTTCACGACAGTGCAGAACGTACGTGCTTTAACGTCAAACACCAGAAAAGTCTCCAAGAACACCAGAACAAGTCTCTAGATTTGTCACTAGTAGCTTTTGACAAAACAAGTCGCCATGAGGGTTTGGGAAGTCTCCAGATTTAGCGAGAGAGTTGTCAAGTTGGCAGCGGCTAAATATGTCCCCAGAACAACACTGGACGCAACAATGGTTCCTATCACATATTAAACCAAACAAAAATCTTCATAAAAACAAGTTGTACAAATAATAATATATAAACAAGCATATTAAAGCTACTGCAGATGTAAAAACAAACGCATTTAACTTACCAGAGCTGCTATTCACTATTTAAAGACAAAGTGCATCCTCCTTTCTTTGTTAATAAAGAGTTTAATCCCACGTTGTTCAGTACATCCGTGTGTTTTAGTTCCAGTAAGAAGTCCTTCTCGATTCATGGACGCTAGTGAAGACAGTCGAGCCTCCCTAGTTGTATTACTTGAATATGTTTTAATGCGTTTGAGGCTGAAAATGTCTGCTCGACAGAGGCAGCAGATTTTGGGATTGTCACCGCCCCACACGTCAGGCTAGCCCACTGACCAATCACATACTTGTAGGCCAGCTAGAAGGCACTGACACGTCAAAGAATACGCCCAACTTGTCAAACTAAAGATCTGATTGGTTGAACACTCTGACAATCAACAATATCGTCCCCATTTACTTTAATCTGCACTGGCTGCAGGTGAGACTGCAGGCCTCTGGCCTCTCTTCTAACCTAGAGACACAGAGGTGATATCTGATTGGATAAAAGCTCTACTTAAAACAAGCTGCACTGGAAGCAGAGCAACTTTGGAAGACAGTAGCTGTGCAATGAGAAAATAAGATAATTTAAGAAAAAATATAAAATTATTATTATTATTATTTTGTTTAAATATAAATAGCTTTGTGATTCTGTTTAGGCCAGCAGAGAAGGCCTTGCAGGCCCTGACGGCCCGCCACTGTTACTAGTACTTCTACTGCTACTACTACTGTTATATTAAATACTATGACCACTACTACAGCTAGTACGACTACTTCTACTACTTCTTCTAATCACTAATACTTCTACTACTAATAATACTTCTCCCACAACTACAACTTCTAGTACTACTAGTACTACAAATATCACTACTGCTGACGTTTTTTAAGCCACAGAAACCGTTCGAATATCAAAATGTTCAGCTCTTTCAGGAGAGGGGTGATATGAATTTTCATATTTGTAATCTTTAAATTCTTTGAAATATTAAGGCATTTTCAATTTTGTCTTGAATGGGAGCTCTATGGAGAAAATATTCAAATCCTGTTATACTTCAACTTTCAAAGCCTTCTTCTTCCTCATACTTTCAGCTACAGACACCATAGTTAGACATTTCAACTCGAAGGGTTTTTCAGCAGTGCAGTTTAAATGCTTTCGGGCTTCAACATTTTTCAGATGGGTAGTCTCCCATTTCTCAATTTTCAGCAATTTTTTTACAATTAATTTCAGCTTTCAGCATTACAACGCATTTTCAGCAGGAAATGCATTTTCTAGTTGTCTTTGTTATTTTATTTAAAATGTTGATATTTGATAGAGTAATGTGGGTTTCTTAACCCTAAATTAAAAGGATTTAAGTTATAATAACAGAAATGAGTTAGAATGAGAGAATGAGAATGAAGATGAGTTTAACACCCCTGCTCTAAACTATCAACATTTGAATATGACTTACCAAATTGGCCAAATCAAAACACAATGTTCATTCCAGATTTATGTGTAGAATAACTTGATGCAAAGTGTTGAGCTGTATCTCACATTATTCTTTAATAACCATACCACTTCCATATAGCCTACTGTTGTCCTGCTCTCTCCCCCTAAAGATCTCCTGCCCCCCCTAAAAAAGATTAAATGGGATCTCAACGGGTTTTTAAGATACATCTTGCTGTATGACATTTTACAATATCCAATCCTTGGTAAAAACATGACTAAATTCTTTATTAGTCTCTAAATGAATAGAAGATTTCTAATCTTACTAGTCTTACTAAAAAGCTGAACTCTGAACTTCAGCTTTTTATTTTAATGAACTTCATGCTAAAAATGAGATTCAGGTGACAATTAAATTGTATATTAACCCCTTCCTGTAGCCCAGGGGTCGGCAACCTTTACTATCCAAAGAGCCATTTTGTCCTATTTTCCACCAAATAAAATTTGTCTGGAGCCGCAAAAGCTATTTGATATCACAGCTTATAAAGTGTTATATATAGTTATATTATACATACAAAAACTATAGTTTGTTGTATTTTGAAAATATAGAACAAGTATAAAGACAATTCTTCACATTTTACTGCAATTTTACCTGTTATAACAATATCAAACTCTTAGGAAGAGCTCAGTTTGCTGCAGCAGTTGAGGAATCGCTCTTTTTCGCTCATCTCCAGCGTGACACTTTTCAGCACATGCTGTGTGCATGTTCTGGAAGCATAGAGGTAAGTTAGCATCATTGGCAGTGAAAGCAAATGAATATGTCCACGCAGAGTCAAACTCTATTTTCCGCCATGACTTTTCTTTTTTTTGGATTTATCCATTGATAGTTTACCGAGGGCGTGGGTCTGAAAATCATGATTAGCCGTTCGCGTTCGCGGGGGAAAAGCGCTTGACAGAGGTAGAGGATTTGACTGCCTGTGGGTATAATTAACATTCTGTTCATTCTTGCTTATAAATTATATTCTCTCTGAACATGTTTCTCTTTTTGGAGAATGTCATGCGAGATATCTTCTTCGATCAGCACAATTTCCCTGCTCTTCTTTCTATTTCCTCGTCTTAGCCCCGTGTGTCACGGTGTGTGTAAACCTCGCTCGAGTCAGGAAACTTGTCAGAATATCCATATTTGATTGGCTGAGCTGCATCACCTGATGTGATTTACAATGCATTGGTCGGTGTGTTTCCTGCACCGCCGAACAAGTGCCGTAACGGCTGAATAAGAGGCGCCAGTTAAAGTATAAACTCAGTGCCTAATATGTATAATTCCGAATTATCAATCGGATTTAGGTCCTTGGTCCGGATCCGGTCCACCAGTTGGTGACCCCTGATGTAGACTCAGGGAGCCGCAACAGAGGAGCTGAAGAGGTCGGCAGTCTGCGGTTGCAGACCTCTGCTTTAGCCAAACCATGTGCATCGACTTAGCTTTGACAGCATTTAGTGCAAATATCCTCCACAAAGGTTTTAATCATTCACTACCCCAAAGGCATAGCAGAACTATACACATCATATCATTCATAATATGCAAACTGTAAGTCATCATGGGTAGTCTATTAAGGAAAATGCACAAGTAGCAATTTCACGGAAAATCTTTTTATTTTGGCCGTCATCTTTTTTAGGTGTACAAAATGTTAAAATTAAAGTTCATTAACTAAAAACCCACTGGGAAAGGGTTAAAGTGCTAAGACGAAAACACTCAACTCCCAGACCTGTCAATCACAAGGTTTCCCCCGCCCTACACCATACTCTGCTTTAAGGTCTAAATCAGGGGTCAGCAACCTTTACTGTCCAAAGAGCCATTTTGCTCTATTTTCCACCAAATAAAATTTGTCTGGAGCCGCAAAAGCTATTCGATATCACAGCTTATATAAGTTGTATATAGAGTTATATTATATATATACAAAAACTATAGTTTGTTGTATTTATGAAATAATAGGACAAGAATAAAGACAATTATTGACATTTTATTGCTATTTTAACTTTTACGAAGAGAAAAAAAATACACTGGCATGTGTAGGCCTACATTGAGGTCAATTAAACACAGAACTATGCAGGCCTTGAGTCCTCCCCATAGTTGTGGGAAATAACTTAGAAATAAATATAACATATAGCTGCAGAAGTGAATCAAACACGGAACAATTCAAGTTTATTTGGGTCCTCCCCGTGTTTGTGGAAAAAAATATAAAATAAAAAGTAGCCTACTTTGAAATAAATATAACATATAGCTGCAGCCTAATATCTTAAAATGAGTAAAGATAAAAAAAATAGGCAATTTGTATTTAAGTAAGACTAAAGTCCATTTCAGTGCGATGTCATCCTCTTCTTCTTTCCTCAGACACGTACAGCCATCAACCGTCGCGCCTGAACATAAAAACACAACTACATCAGTTCAGGATCTAAAATAAGAAATTTCCTCCAAGATAATAGCCTATTAAATGATAGTGTTCTCACCTGTTTAATGTGACTTTTGTTTCTGAACATCGCTGCAGAGTTTCTCTATGTTAGGGCTGTAAGATGTGACTTTGAGCTTCAAACAGGACTGCAGGCTGTCATCTGTGAGGCGGGAGCGATATTTAGATTTCATGTAATTCATGCTTGAAAAAATCTGCTCGCATAAGTACGTTGATCCAAAGATGGATAGGACTCCAAATGCATAAGTCTTCATGTTCATGTAAGTGTCGGGAATGGCATTCCATGTTTCAAAAGGGTTTGGAGAGGTTTTCAATATCGCTCCATTTGTGCTCTCTAGCAAGGACGGCCTTCTGACGGGCGACATCTTCAAGATCAGCTGTCAGGCTTTTGAACTTGGACACCCATAAGTCTTTATCAGCTCCCGAGTTCGATTTCCAGATCAGGTTGACTTACTCCCGGGAATGCAGACATGTTCAGCTAGTATGGGTCGATGTCCAGGGGTGTGACGTGGAAGGATAATGTGCTTTTTTCCTCCCTGAATCTTTTCCCAAATGCAGTTTGCACTTCGTTAATTGCATCCTGTAAATACTGACAATTTATGTGAGTATTTGTTTCTCTGAACTCTCTCGGGGAGGGGAGGTGAGAGAGCGTGCCTCTCTGTACATCTCTGGCAAACACTGTCATCTTGCGCTCAAACACCAAAACATCCTCCAGCATCTGCAGAGCCGTGCCTCCCTTTCCCTGGAGACTTTTGTTCAGCGTGACTTGTCATATCTACCATGAAGTGCAACTTTTCCAGCCAATCTGGATCTCCCAGCTCAGGATAGGTGAGGTCTTTGCTTTCCGGGAAGGTTTTCACATGTTCCAGGCAAGCAGCAAACCGTTTCAGCACCTCTCCCCTGGACAGCCACCGGACTTTGTTATGCAGCAGGAGATCTGAATATGCGCTGCCCACCTCTTCCAACAACGAAGAGAACTGTCGGTGGTTTAACCCCTTCGCCATTATTTTGTTCACTATCTGAATAACAAGATTCATCACCTCCATACATTCCGGGGGAAATGTTTGAGCGCACAGTGCTTCTTGGTGTAAGATGCAGTGAAACGACAGCAGCTTTCGATCCAGTGACTTCTGAAGTAAAGTCACAAACCCCTTCTGTGCGCCTCTCATACTGGTTGCCCCATCAGTAGCCACTGACACCAAGCGGGTCGTGTTTATTTCTTTAGCTTTTAAACAATTCACAACAGCCTCACAAATGTCCTCCGCTCGTGTTTGCCCTTTTAGCGGTATTAATTCAATGATTTCTTCCTGCGGCCCATCAGAGTTCATATATCTGCATAACAGTGTCTGCTCAATGTCGTTTACATCTCTTGACTCCTCGCAGGCGATTGAGAATGCTGCAGCTGAATTGATGTCCTCAATTTGCTGACTGGTGATGTTTGCCCTGTCCTTAACGGTCTTTGCAGAGAGAGGCATATCTCAGATTTTTTGAACAATTTGACAACAATGATGTCAGACATCCGTATCCGACTTGTGCAACAACTTTGAACCAAGTGGAATGGTGAGTGTGTAACTCACCATATTGACTGTAAAGTTAGATATCATTCTGGAGCATTTATTTCAACAAGTAAGCTAAACGCTAACGTTAGCATGCTAACGATTTTCTGTGGGTCGTTTATAACTTTAACACATGTTTGCATGTGCTGTGTATTAAACTAGCTGACGATAACGTTACGTTAGCTTTTCAAAATGGTGCTTGGTTAGGTTGCACAGGAGTTATTTATTGCATTTATAGCAGTAACTTAGCTAGCTTCTCAAGGCACGAGGTCATTAGTTGGTTATTAGCAGAGGCTGGGTAACGTTTTGCAGTGGAGTTAATGTTACTGGAACTGGGTTGTTGAACTGAAAGTTGAGCCAATAGTTTTCTTCTTGTTTTCACAGGTTCTTGTGAAGATGCAATGGAAGTGTACGTTACATATTGTGAGTTCATAAGTCGACTCAGGTCGCCCCCGGATCGCGCACCGTCAAAACAGCGGACTCACTGCGAACACCGGGGTATCCGCACATCAAACGCGCCTTTTTCCCCCGTTCAAATACTGCAGGCAGGTAACAGGCAGCCTACCATTAGGACCCAGGCAACAGGGGGCATACAATAGGGTGGGAGGTTCACCTTTCCTCCTGAACTCAGACAAACCTGAGAGAGCAACTGGTCTACCTCGAGGCCAGCCTTTGTTTGGTAAGTTCTCTTTCCTTTTTAAATATGTTTAAAAGCATGATTTTAAGAGTGAAATTGTAGAAAAAACATTCTGTAAAGTGTTAACAGTACTTTTTTGATCCATTTTAGATTTCCTCCCTGGCAACCATCGGAGGACATGACACAAAGCGGGTTACGTGGAACATCCTTGCCCGCATGTTCAACGGTGATGTTGGGAAGAGAATGAACTGGAAAGGGATAAATGGGAAAAAGTCCTTCAGCCAGATGGAGTCGAAGACTTTGCTCCTGCGTAAGTAACTAATATTTAATGAAAACAATTTGAAGTCACCCAGAGGTCTTAGGTAGTGTTCAAACTTACAAATTCTCTTTGCAACTTCAACTTCATTCTCTGCTCAGGTAGATATTACTCGACTATATGAATGAATGAATGAATGAATGAATTTTATTTATATAGCGCTTTTCACAGATAGTAAATATCACAAAGTGCTTAAACAGAGAAGACATTTAAAAGCATAAAAAACATAATGTGACCCTAGGGTCAATAAATTATATACACAGAGAAAAATTTAAAAATAAAAAATAATAAAATAAAATAATAAAAATAAATAAAAATGTAAAACATTTTATGAGCAGGTCTTAAAATATGGCTAGGACATGGGTTTACTTTTACACAAATGCCAGCCTAAACAAGTGGGTTTTAAGCTGGCTTTTAAAAGTATCCACAGTATCTGCGAGGCGCAGAGTTGCAGGCAGAGCATTCCAGAGCCTCGGAGCCACTGCCTCAAAGGCTCGGTCACCACGGGTCTTAAATCGTGTGCGTGGGACCAACAGAAGACCTAGAGCGTTTGACCTGAGAGTGCGGGCGGGTGAATAGGGGCGAAGCAGATCAGCTACATAAGCCGGAGCCTGACCGTGAAGTGCTCTGTAAGTGATGGTGAGAATTTTAAAGTGTATCCTAGATGCTACAGGAAGCCAGTGGAGAGATCGGAGTACGGGGGTGATATGAGACCGTCGATTTGTCCTGGTGAGTAATCTGGCGGCAGCATTTTGGATGACCTGCAGACGGTTAAGAGCAGATGCACTGAGTGATGTGAAAAGTGAGTTGCAGTAGTCAATGCGAGAGGAGATAAATGTGTGTATGATCATCTCTAATTCAGGTGTTGAAACCACAGATCTCAGTTTACTGATATTTCTTAGATGGAAGAAACATGACCTGGACAGCTGCTTAACATGAGGGTCAAACGACATGGATCGATCAAAGAAAATCCCTAGATTGCGCAGGTTGCAATGGGCAGCAGAGGAGAGTGGACTGATAATCTGCCTGATCATGGGGACAAACTCCTCTGGAGCAATAACTAGGACCTCCGTCTTAGAGTCGTTGAGTTGTAAGCAGTTTTCTGCCGTCCAGTCTCTGATGGCATTTACACAGTCCAGGAGCCGAGTTAATGTGAATGCCTCGCTGGGTTTGAATGACAGATGAAGTTGGATATCGTCTGCATATAAGTGATAGGACACATTATAGCTTTTTATGATCGGTCCCAAAGGTAGCAGATAAAGGGAAAATAGCAGGGGCCCCAGAACCGAGCCCTGCGGTACACCACAAGACAGTGGAGAGGTAACAGACACAAAATCACCCACAGAGACATTGAAACTTCTGTCATTGAGGTAAGATGTAAACCAGTCTAACGCTATGCCAGTTATGCCCACCCAATCACTTAGCCTCTTAATCAGGATGTCATGGTCTACAGTGTCAAATGCAGAACTGAGGTCCAGAAGAACTAACACAGAGCAGTCACCTGCATCAGCACACATGAGAATGTCATTTGAAACCCTCAGGAGAGCGGTTTCAGTAGAGTGTTGCTTACGGAACCCAGACTGGAACTTGTCGTACATGTTGTGCCTCTCCAGTGCAGCAGTAAGTTGTTTGGCCACCACTTTCTCTAAAACTTTGGACAAGAAAGGTAGTTTTGATATGGGCCTGTAGTTCATGGGCAAAGCTGGATCTAAGTTTGGTTTCTTTAATATGGGCTGGATAGTGGCATGTTTGAAATAGGAAGGGACAATTCCTGTAGACAATGAGGTATTGACAATAGATGTTACTGCAGGGCCAATAGTTAGCAGAACTTTCTTAAATAGAGATGATGGAATTATATCCAGAGGGCAAGATGATGGCTTTGTTTTGTTAATTAAGTCCATCATGTCTTGAAGGCTGATAGGCTGGAAAGAGTCCAGAACAGCAGGAGATTGCGAGGAGCTACAAGTAGATGGACAGATCCCAGGCTGAATGCCAGATCTAATACCTGTTACCTTATCAATAAAATAGATAAGGAATTTGTTGCAATCGTTAACAGAATAGCATGGTAAAGTGGAGACAGACGGTGAAACAATTCTCTTAATTGTGTCAAACAGAATCTTGGGATTTCTCTTTGAAGAAGAGATTAGGTTGGCAAAATAAGCAGTTCTAGCTTCCTTTACTCCAGTATTAAAAGAAACTCTGAGGTCTTTGAGATATAAACGATGCACTTCTAGCGCAGTAGCTTTCCAGAGCCGCTCTGTCCTGCGACACTTCTGTTTCAGGCTGGTCACTGCGTCCGTCATCCATGGAGTAGTGTTACAGGCAGCCCTGGTCCTTTCCTTAAGAGGTGCCACTTTATCCAGCAAAGTGGTGCAATGTTCATTAAATGACTGTATCAAGTGTTCAACATCATTGAGATTTGTGTTAATGTCACAGCAGAAGTGCATAGAGAAATGATCAGCTGTACTCTGGGTAATAATGCGGGAGTGGAATGTTTGTTTCAGACACAAGGGGTCAGTATTTACAGAAAGATCAAAGAAAATACATTTATGGTCACTGATCAATAGGTCCTCACAACGGGTATTATCAATATCAAGACCCAGAGAAAACACAAGGTCCAAGGTGTGACCACCCCTGTGAGTGGCACCAGAAACATGTTGCGTGAAATTAAAAGATTCAGTAATATTGAGAAACTCAGTAGCAGTACAGTCTGTGGTATCATTGATATGCAGATTAAAATCACCAACCAGAAGCACTTTGTCTAGCTTGATAATAGAGGTCAGAAAGTCTGTGAACTCTGATAAAAACTGACCTGCAGGACCTGGAGGTCGGTAAATTAAAAAACAGTAAAACGGCTTTAGCCGGCCCACTTTAGTCAGCTGTAGTTCAAAAGTAATATAGGATTCTGTGCTCCCCAAGTGGCAGGAAAACTGATTCTTCCAGACCACGGCGAGGCCTCCACCGCGGCCTGTCAGACGCGGTGTCCCAACATAAGAACAGTCCACAGGGCAGAGTTCATTAAAATGGATGCATTCCATATTCCGTTGCCAGGTCTCGGTCAGAAATAAAAAAGCCAAATTATGACTTGTGAACAAGTCATTTAAAATGTGAGCCTTGTTTGTTACAGAGCGTGCATTAATCAGACACATTTTGATGGGGGAAGACACTTTGTCGTCATCAGCACAGGAAGCTTTGGGGGTATGTGCAATAGGACGGATCACTCGTGCAGCACCTCGAACCCGACCATAACTAGGGCGTGAGCACGTGTCTGTGATTCTCACGGGAATGTTCATGGGTTGTGGAGTGGAAGTTACGGTAGAGGCTGGGGAGAGAGTAGTGGGAGATCCTCCATGCCGCCAGGGGGAGCTAGTGTTGCTTGTAGGGGATGAAAGCGGCTGATGAATGATCGTAGAGGAAGAGTGACAGCGGACAGGGGATCCAGGTGTAAACAGTCACCTGTAAACAGGAGCCTGTTGGTCCTGCAGGCGGCCTGGAGCCAGGTGTGGAGGCTGAGGACTCTGCTGAACCGCTGTGATCCACGGCCGAGTGTTGGACTTGGACCACTGATAAAAACAGACAGTCCACAGCTGTTTAAAAAGCTTAAAAGATTTGTAAAATCCATCTTGGTCAACTCAGACTGGTGGAGGGCTGTATCGTTTATTCCCACATGAACGATAATTCGCCGTATGGAAGCCGGGACAGCGCGCAGCAGGCCAGGCAGCTTCAGCAGGATGTCTTGAGCCGTTGCTCCGGGGAAACAGTGCGTCTCCGCGTTGAAGAAACGGGTGTTCCTGATTATAGAGTCCCCGACTATCAGCGTCGTCGGGGCGAAGAGGGGACGAGGCGGCAACACTGCGCGTGCAATACTCGTGGATGGAGGCGAGGATTCAACCAGTGGTGGCGGAGAAGAAGACGAGCAAGGACTGAGAGAACGGGCGACCAAGGCTCGCTGCGGTGCTGGTGTAAAGCACGGTATGGAGCGGCGTGTCCTGGGGCGAGAGGAGGGCTCAGGAATGACTGGCGTATGAATGTCGGTGGACCCGGGGCTGTGGGTCCCCAGAGGCGGCAGCTGGGAGTCCGTAGTCAGAGGAGGGAATTCACGTAGGGCAAGGGCGTTAAATCCATTCGTCAGCTGGATATCGAAGCCATGGGGTGTAGGAGATGAGCGTCTCCCTCTCCGGCTGCCGCGAGCACAGACCAGGGACCAGGGCTCGTGATGTGATGGAGTAGAGCTGACCAGGGCTTTAGGCTTAGCTCCGAGCCGTAGCCAGGAGGCCTCAGGAGCTGCGACCGGAGGAGGGGCCGCGGCAGCAGGACTGGAAGCGATGGAATCATGCACGCGGTCGCTGGCTGTGTCAGTTTGTGATGGACAGAAAATGATGGTGTCCATGAGGTTCTCGGCATACTGGATCCTGTAGAGCGTGGATATTCTTCCCTCCAACTCTGTGATTTTATCCACCACGCGGGCGCAGCTGACACAGTCGGATGGAGAGGTGAGTGAAGCCATAGCAGATCAATGCAAAAACAGTTCTAGTTCTAAAAAAGTTCTAGTACGTGTTGGCTGACATCGTACTATTAGTAGATCAATTAAAACTAGAAAAAAAGGGGTGAAACAGACACTACGTACAAGTGAGCACAAGTGAGCTGGATCAGGTGACAGAAAAATTGGAGGGAAAACAGCAGCACAGCGTCAGCAACTCGTCACTAGTCAGTCACGTGATCTCAACCCAAGTGAGCAGGCTTTCACTCATAATATATCTTCACATAATAGTTATATGATATATTAGCTCTGGATATAGCATAGCAAACCTTTACATGCCAGACAGCCACTAGCTTTTAGACTGCATGTCTGCTATATGTTCCACTGAGGGCTCATGGGATTTTGTATGATCTGCTTGTGATTACAGATGCCGTCGAAAGAATCATGTCTCACGTGCCGCCACAGATGATGAGTGTGAAACAGCAATGAGGTGGTTCAACCTGGCAGCAGACAGGGGAAGCTCCAGGAGGCGTGCCACAGTCAGCATCCCTACTGAACAAGCCTAAACATGTATGTGTTATACATGTGATACATGTGATGTTTTAAAATCCTGTTTTTGATACTATTCATTGCAGAGACACCTTAACTGGGGTCTGCTAGCCCCTCCAAACCAAGCCTCACATGGTTTTAATCGCCCTTTGTCACCAAAGACTCTCAGGAAATGTTTAACTACTAAGATACTTATTTTGAATTATGTTATAAGTTTGTTGAATGAGGAGTAGGAATGTTCCACCACTTGTGTTTTACAGTGTATGCTCAGGACTGCATATTGGTGTTCAGTTGTTTCGATATGTTTAACCCAGTTCCTCTGTCCTTATCCAGTCAAGTTGAAATGTCTGCATGTGAATAGTCATTCACATGGCAGTTACTGTGTAATGCTGCATTTCTGCAATGTTTTGAAAAAATAAAACACATTGGAACATTCAAATGTATTGTTTAATTTCTTTGCTTCTGTACAATATTCTTGAAACAATACATTAAATCTCAAAATCAAATAGTATAATTAATTTTATTAAAAGTAAAGACATTACTTAAATAAACTAATGGTCTTAAGTAGCAATAAATAATGTTATATTAGTGATTTGTTTATATATGCTTATGTATGTTGAACTTAAAATAGTTATTTCATTAAACTTACACAAAAGAAAATAAATAATTCAAGTGAACTAATGATTTTTAGTAAAGATTACTAATGTGGACTTAAATTTGTCTACTGCATTCATTAAGGTTCTATGTTAACACAACTAGATCTGTTTAGTTCCTCCATTTGTAAAAACTTAAATGGTTTGAGGCAACGGGTTTCCACGCGGTTTTCGAGTAAAGTCAACTAGTTCGGGCTAACAGTGTACCTGGAGGAACAAATACCAAGGACTTTGCAGGGTTGGATTACTTTTTTTGATGAAGAAACGACTTTCTCCTCCGGGACGCTTTATGTTGATTCATGGACTTTTTTGTTTGATTGGTGATTTTGGAGTTAAAGGAACTGCCAGGGGGACGGACCAATAAACCTATATTTTGTTTATCCTGTCTGATTGTGCCTGTTTTATGCTCTCTTTTGCACTGCCACACCCTAGGGACAATCCGTGACACTACACCTACTATATATGTGTATATACATGTATGTGTAGATTACCATATAGAACTAGTTTGAATATGTGTGTGTGAGAATCTGTGTATGGGCGGATCAGTATGTGTATTATTCATAATCAGACATTCAATCAATTGAAGCAGTGAAAATAAATAGTGTGTGATTCTCTCTATTCTTATCATGAGTCCACCTTAATCATGTTCTACAATAATGATGTGCTGGTGTACTAGTAACACGTCATATCATTATGAGTGCTTTAACCCCATGTATGCAACCAGCCATCAAGAGGACATGGGAGCAAGTAAACACTAAGCACACACACAATTCAGAATGGTGAGTCAATACAATATGTGCCATGGTAATGTAATGAACACATCCATAAGTTTATTCAGCGACAAATAAACTTTACGAACAGCGCGGCATGCAGCGGCTTTCCCCATGTTCTCCGCATCGCCGACACTGTACTAAAATGTAGCACTCGCAGAACAGCGCAAGGCTGCATCCAGTCTGTGAGACAGTCAATGCTCGGCTGCGGCGTGTGGTGTTCAATGTATGGCTCGAGAAGGTCTGTAAATAAATGATTCCTTGTCGGCAGAATGGATAGCGCTCGTATAGGAAGTCATCATGATGTGATAACGGATCTTGGCGATGTGGAAGAACTCTCTCCCTATAAAACGCTAATCTAACTAATATCCTCCTTCATCAATAGTATCTATGAGGAAGGGAGCTGTACATTAATGCAATAGAGGCTTCTTAGTTTGCTCAGATGGTTTTAAGGATCACCGTGTGTCTCACTTTACATGCATTTCATGAACCAGCTTATCCAGCTACCTTCACTGAGCCTGCGCTGGAGCAGGTTCAAGCTTTTGGATGTGTTGCCATGGTGATTTTGCCGAACTTGCTTCGTGGAACCGAAAAGCCTGATCTACGTCATATTATCCTGAAAAGTATCCGATTAGCTAAGTTAGACACGAACGGGGCCCTGGTCTGGCTGCAGGGTCCACCATCACCCCTTAATGACAAGCCGCGACCAATTCTTCTCTATTGGAGTCCATCTTATGATTTTACATTCACAACTTCAACTAGAAAATGCATTTCCTGCTGAAAATGTGTTGGAATGCTGAAAGGAATTGTAAAACAATTGCTGAAAATTGAGAAATGGGAGACTACCCATCTGAAAAATGTTGAAGCCTGAAAGCGTTTAAACTGCAGTGCTGAAAACGATTCTAGTTGAAATGTCTATGGCAGGGGTGTCAAACATACGGCCCGCGGGCCGGATGCAGCCCGCCACGTCATTTTATGTGGCCCGCGAATCCCCCAGCAAAAAAAAATTTTTTATTTTTATTTTTTTTTACAAAAATTAAAAGTTAGATGTGAAAATAAAAATATCCCCATGGTTGAAATTATGAGATGAGCCATTTGCGCCGCCGGTCTCGCCGGGGGCTATTTTGTGTTCATTCGCACTGGACGCGCCGGAGAGGGGGCGTGGCTTATCGCCCTGAAAGCCGTTCAACTGTCCGCCATTAACCATGGAAAAAAGAACCTCTATTTCTGCTAAGTAGGTGTTGAGGAAGTCACAGATATCCCGGGAAACTAAACTAAATATGTTAGGAGTAGTTACATTTACACCGTCTTACATTTACAACCGGCCCTTTGAGGGCGACCGTGATGCTGATGTGGCCCCAGAGTGAAAATGAGTTTGACACCCCTGGTCTATGGTGTCTGTAGCTGAAAGTATGAGGAAGAAGAAGGCTTTGAAAGTTGAAGAAGTTTAACAGGATTTGAAGATTTTCTCCATAGAGATCCCATTCAAAAGAAAATTGCAAATAGCTTAATATTTAAAAAAAATGAAAGATTACAAATATGAAAATTCATATTGCTCCTCTCCTGAAAGAGCTGAACATTTTGATATTCGAACGGTTTCTGTGGCTTAAAAATGTCAGCAGTAGTGATATTTGTAGTAGTAGTGTTAGAAGTTGGAGTTGTAGTAGAAGTATTATTGTGTGCTGTGATTGGTCAGTGGGCGAGCATGTGACTATCGTGAATCGAAACTTAACTTGCCAGCAGAGCTTAGTTGGAGGAGTAAGACTTCAAATTGAAAGATATGGAAGAAATTATAACATCTTTAGGGTTTTGCCTGGTGTATATATATATATTTTTTTTACCAAGTTTGTTTTTTTAACAATCAATGGCTGAAGGAGGAGAAACGGATTTAGTGGCGGAGTTACTGACAACCCTTTCTCAAGAAAGGACATTTCAGGAAAGCTTGACGAAATGGTCAGTCAACCCCACAGCTAGCAGCCTGACTCAGCAGGAAAAGGATTTGTATGAACGGTATTTCTTGCTGACAGCGTCGGAGAAGCGTTGCACATTTTATGGCTGGGAATGCGTTTCATTTTAAGTGAGCTGTTGGTGTTTGGAGCTACGCTAACCTGAGGACGCCATAGCATTTGAAAACTTTTGGAGAGACTCAAGTGGATCTACAACTCAACGAACACGTTCGCTGGGAAACTGCTCCACAAACGCGGCCTGGCGTGAGGTCTGCGCCGGCGGAGGTGGGATCCCGGCCTCGCTGCAAACCTGATCCTGGCCCCGCTGCGAACCTGTCGCAGCAGACTGGTGAAATTTAACGGTGGAGGCTCGACTGTCACTGGTGTCCATGAATCGAGAAGGACTTCTTACTGGAACCGAAACGATGTACTGGAATTAAACTCTTTAAGTTTCGGTCAGTGACAAACTGCGTTTGTTTTTTTACATAGTAACGTTACGACTGTTAATTTGTCTATCGTTTCGTTTTTATGAATAATATTTGACTGGCTCGTGCTCTTGTGTGGTGGAATGCGTGGATCCGCTGCAGGTTTGCTGGATTGATGCTTCATAATGAGGTTATTAGGAGGTAATTCAACTGTAGTAGGACAGCACTGAAGGCCCAGGTATAAAATCCACGGCCCGCCACTGGTACTGGTAGTAGCATGAATAGCAGTTGTAGTAAAACTAATAGTGGTAGTGGTAGTAATAGCAGTAGTGGTAGTAATAATATTGGTGGTAGCAGTAGCAGTAGTAGTAATAGTAGCAACAGCAAAAGTTGTAGTGGTAATAGTAGCAGCAGTAGTAGTAGTAATACTTGAAATATTAGCAGCAGTAGTAGTAGTTGTTGCAGTATGAGTAAGAGCATTAATTATTTCAAAAAAAAAAGCCTAATTTTGAGCTTAACGTTTAAATACAGTTAATCCATGGGGCTTTTATTTTGAAAGGGTGGGACTGGGTGGGGGAGAGAGGAGACATAATCATAATGTTTGACACATAAACAGAGGTTATTAAATGACAGGCTTCATCACAGGCATTTCAGTTATATTTCACTCTGTGGGGCTTTTATTTTGAAATGGCGTGTGGGGGGGGGGAGAGGAGATGGACTTATAATGTTTGATAAACACTTTTATTTTAAAATGGTGTGTGTGTGGTGGGGGAGGGGGATCCTCTAAAGATCTCTAAGAACCTGAATGAGAGTATGACAGAGAGAGAGAGACATACAGAGATAGAGGAGTGCATGTGTCTGTGAGTCTGTGTGTTTAACAACGTCACTAATTAGCTTAAGCAGAAACACCTGTGTCCTTGCAGCCTTTTCATGGAGATTAAACAGGGAAACACCTCTCAAACAAATCCTCAAAACTCCCATAACCGTAGTTCCTATTGCTCCGATATTAATAAAGGAGAGGAAGGATGAGTTGAAGAACAGATCCTGTAAAATTTGTATCTGTAGTGTAAAAAATGTGGCTGAACTGGCGATCTAGAAATGGGGTACCGTGTTCTGTGGAAGATGTTTTTGAAGCAAAATTTAACATTGGTCTTTATGGAGCAGAAAGTTGGTTTTCCTCTCAATTAGCGGCTTCTGTGCCAATATGTGGAAATCTGTGGGATTCCACAGTCATTTCTCTACGACAAAGACAAGATTAGCTACTTTTAAATCCAGAAATTATGCATGAAGAGTGAAGATTGCGGACACAGTGGCAAAACACAAATCTTTTTTTCACAAGAATCTCAAGCTGCTCTTCACTCTAGCGGTGACATCGCGCACTCTAAGCTGCGCAATACACACCCATTATAAAGTCAGAAAAGGGCTGAAAAATCATACAAGTTAAATTGATGCAGTTCAAAAAGTTTAAAAGATATCGGAAAGCCGAATTATGGGGCAATAGTTCAGGGTTTTCTCAACATTTGAAAGTTGAAATGGTGTCTGTAGCTGAAAGTATGAGGAAGTAGAAGGATTTGAAAGTTGAAAAAGTTTAAGAGGATTTGAAAATGTTCATCCCATTCAAAAAAAAAGTGCAAAAAGCTTAATAATTCAAAACATTTAAAGATTAGAAATATGAAGAGATACAGCAGACATGAGCTGAAAGAGCTGAATATTTTGACAGTTGAACGGTTTCTGTGAAAAAATGTGGAAGGAGAAGCGTTGCAAAAAATGGGGGACGGAAGAAATAGTGGTATAAAGAAACAGGATAACAATAGTTGGAATGCTTAACAGCATTCCAACAATGAGAGAGGTACTGCTCTGCCAAGTCTTTCCTCATCTCAGCCCCTGTGTCATGGTGTGTGTACATCTCACTGGGGTCAGGAAACTTGTCAGAATGCCCATATTTGATTGGCTGAGCTGCATCACGTGATCGTTTCACGATAGTCACGTGCTCGCCTACTGACCAATCACAGCACAGGCTGTACCTCACTGCAGAACTGCACATGGAAACTGAGCTGCACATAATGCTGACGTAGTCGTAGGACAGCTAGCAGGCTCTGACACATCAAAGAATATGCCCAACATGTCAAACTAAAGATCTGATTGGTTGAAGACTATGACAATCAACAATATCGTCCCCATTCACTTAAACTGCACATGGATGCACTTGTGAGTCTGCAGGCCTGGGGCCTCTCTTGTTAGAGACACAGAGGTGAAATCTGATTGGATAAAAGCTCTACTTAAAACGAGCTGCACTGGAAGCAGAGCAACTGAGGAAGACACCAGCTGTGCAATGAGAAAATAAGATAATGGGGAAAATAGTTTTATAAATTACAATACATGTAGTGTATTTAAGAAAAGATATTAAATTATAAAATAGCTATAACTTTGTGATTCTGTTTAGGCCAGCAGAGAAGGCTTTGCAGGCCCTGACAGCCCACCACTGGGTTTAAGGTACATTTTCAGCCTTTTATGCTCTTAAAAGACGTTTCAGGCCTGGAAGAGGCCAAAAGTGGATTTTGTGAAAGTAAACATAGTTTCAAAGATTATCTTCAAAAAAGTGGATTTTGTGAAAGAAAACATAGTTTCAAAGATTTTCTCCAAAAAAGTGGATTTGTGAAAGTAAAGTTTCAAAGATTTTCTTCAAAAAGTGGATTTTGTGAAAGTAAACATAGTTTCAAAGATTTTCTTCAAAAAATAATAATATTATAGAACATGTTTGTTTATTGAGATGTCCCTATGGGCCTTGTCAAAGGGAGGTAAAGATCAGGAGAAGTAAACATTAAGTGAATTTAGGAATACTGGTGTTAAATTAAGCTATGAGTTTTCACTGTTAATTTACCATCTCAATTAAATGACCAAGTTAATCAGATGAGACTGAGGACAACTATGTACAAGAAAAGATGTTCACTTTGGCTAATATGGTAGCTTGACAGAGTTCTCATGTTTCCTTACTTCCTCATTCCCGTAACTGTCCATGCTGGATCTGTCCCCGTTGTAAAGCTAAATACATCATTACCATGACTGCATCCAGCTAGCCAAACCTTTCTGGTGTACAGCTACTCGAGAAGCATCGCATGTACTGCTTCCCTTTCCCGTTAGTCTGCTGTCTGATTGTGAGGTCAGACTGATCTGGGATGAGCTATTTGGCCTGCAGTTTCTCCGCCAAAGTTCTCCTCTCAAACGGGTCTTGGAGGAGGAGTGCTCGCGCTGGCGCTCACGCTCGCCTGTAGAGACTTCTCCTGACGAGGACGCGCAAGCTCGGGACTTTGGCCCCAAGCTTAATCTATTTGATTTAGCTGATTGGCTAAATTGTATGTCACTGATTTATATCTTGAATCAGCAATTGGCTAAACTGCTTCATAGACCCGCCTCCTGTGGGCCATTTGTCCATGGCCCCAGCACTGCTGAGACATGCAGACAGGCAGAGAGGACGTGCAGGAAAAGTATATATTTTGCGCAGATATCATATTTTACAAATATTACTGGGTACAGTCCATATTTCAAAAACACAAATATTGACAATTTGTATAATTCATTATTATTATGGCCCTCTATTGGCCGGCCGCCACTGCGCCTGAGTTACTACTAATGTAAAAAATAGCTTTGAAAATGCGTTTTGAAGATGAAACTGCATTCAACATGTTTGCTAACCCTAAAAGGGTAACTGTTTTTAATTACAAGAAAACTCTATAAGCAACCGTATTTACTTTTTCTTTAACT
Organism: Lycodopsis pacificus; assembly: GCA_028022725.1. Lineage (NCBI taxonomy): Eukaryota > Metazoa > Chordata > Actinopteri > Perciformes > Zoarcidae > Lycodopsis > Lycodopsis pacificus. The sequence goes on along the minus strand of CM051691.1, from coordinate 4,526,511 downwards.
CTCAATCAAAGAAACTGTCAACTTGCAGGCTTTAGGTTTTTATGGTTCACTCAGATCCTTTCTGTCTTGCCCCAATCCCTTAATTGTTTTCTTCCCCTACAGGTTTCAACCAATCAGAGTGCAGCAATGAGCCCTATTTCACCTGCAGAAATGGGAAGTGTATCCCTCTCAGTCTGGTGTGTGACGATAAAGGCATTGACAACTGTGGGGATGCAAGTGACCTGGAGGAAAACCTGACCACAGGTTGTAAAGGTCAGTTAAGTGATGAGGTGACAGGTGATGCTGATATGTAGAGATATAGTCCCTGATTTTATTACAACATGCTCAAAATGTCATAGTTGATGCTTCACAACTATGTGTTGGGAAGATTTTTGGATCTTGGAGCACTACAGCAAATATATGGCGGTATCTTTACGGTTCAACAACATAGCTTTTCCCACCATTTACAATCTGACCCTAATCTGACCTTCATCAGCAGGTCAGCTTTTACCTCCTGAACCTCCGCCGCCAATAGCAACCCCACCCCCACCTTTTGTGAATCCACCCACAGTGCCGATTTCTACTCATAACAACTGTGGCGTGCCAGACAGTGCTCCCAGTCATGAGTCTGTAACAGGTGAGTTGCAACTTTGACACAGTAGATGTCTATTAATTCAACTAGTAGAAACACTCTATACCAGGAATCAATCAAAGTGTAATGCACTAAGCTTATGTCCTATAGTTGGTTGGTTGGTATACAAATTAAATAAGTGCCCATTCGGATGCAAAGAGTCCTGATGACTGGGCATACAACTAATTGAGGTGAACATTGAGTAGTTAATTTCACTAAAGCCTTGTAAACCAATAAACAGTGTTGGATTCTCACAACGAGGAGTAGCCTTTTGAGTGATCTGTCTTTATTCGAGCGTCAGAGGTGCAAACACGGACTGTCTGAGCCCACCTGTCAGCTTCTGATTGCTTTTAAGGCTCGGCCAAGTCTGGCCTAAGAAAACAGCTTCTTCCCTTCTGACTGTTCCATCTGACTGTTCCATTGAGAGTAGGAAAGGGGGATTCACATTAGCCTGCTGTGCAAATTGCCAGCTATTTACTAGCTGAGATCCATTTCAATGCACCCTGGTCAGCCCACCGTGAGGGACCATAGGCTGGACGAACAGACTTGTTAGCTGTGGTTGAATTTCTTTCATTTTCTAAGAGTGTAAATACTGAACAGTAAGTGGGCTCCAGGCATATCAATATGTATGGTTATTGACTGCACAGTGAGTAACTTAAATGACAGTTACAGTCAACTTTTGTCGAGACGGTCAGACAGGTTTGCAGTTTGGAAGTTGGACCTGTATCTCTGAATTGGGCATAAAGATTGAATTGAATTTGATGTTTGATAGTCAAAGTACTATTCCACATTCAGAGTGAAAGTGAAGGTTTAAGTTCGAGCAACAGACCACATATCCATCTATTATCACAATACATGCACAAAGTAATCACAGACAGCTGCTCTTTAAAATATAACAGTTTATTAAGTTCCAATAATAATGATCTAGTCAACTAATATCTAAAACTAACAACAACTATACATTTATGAGCATGCTATCTAAAATCAACAAACTGTGGTGAGGGGGGGAGTGTATGTGTGTACGTGTGTGCATGCAGTGTGTGTGTGTAGGGGGGGAGGCGAGAGAACAGCTCAGACCACGTATGACGTAATCTAAAACGTGATGGCGTCTCTCGCGAGACCACAAGATGGCACGAGACTCTAAAATGGCGGACAATAGAGCTCTCGTTATCAACATCTGCCTAAAGCAGTTAGCGCAACCCCGGAGCTACATTAGCTTAAAGCTATATGTGTGTGTGGGTTAGAAAAGAGAGAAAGCACACAAAACAATATAAATCCTCCAAAAACAAAAGATCCTCCCCACCGCGGTGGAGCACGGAAGATTGTTCTCTCATCTACAGAAACACAGCTGACGACTCTTTGATTTCGCACAGCCGTGGTTCTGACCTCTGAACTGATGAGAAACAACTAGCGGTGAACCATCTCAACACGATTGCAGTAGTATGAAATACACAGTAACATCTACACAACATTAACGATCTCGATGTTGATATGATTATTGAGCATACACACCACGTTATAAAAATTACACAGTAACTTAAACACAAACAAGATAATAACACAATAACCTAAATCTAGCTCAGACACCGTAAGTACCCTTACTAGGAGGTGATTTTGTGGTTGAAGATGTGGTCCTCCTGAGTTTGTCGGTGGAACTTAGGAAACATGGCTCCATGCGGCGCAATAGAGGAGACTGTGGCTAAGTGGAGAGCCGAGGATCGGCGGTTCGATTCCCGGCTCAGGCTAGCCGACATGGACACATGTCGATGTGTCCTTGAGCAAGACACTTAACCCCAAAATTGCTCCCGTAGCTGTGCCTACGGTGTATGAATGTGATAGAATCTGAATTGTAAGTTGCTTTGGATAAAATCGTCTGCTAAATGACTGTGACTGTAATGTATTGTAATAGATTATCTCGCTAGCAGAGAATTTCATCCTTATGGCTAGCACAAAGTCGACTTGGGTGGAGAGGAGAAATGTGCTTCTCTGAAGAGTCTGTTTCTTCACTTCTGCAGGAAAATTGTTTTCTTCCTCGTCCAGGATGCGAACAAAAACAAAACGAACAAACAGTCCAGTAGATACGTCCAGCGAATGTAAAACTGTTAAACCTAGGATTTTCTTTTTGGACAGCAACGTTGCATGTGCCTCCTTTATCAACCGAGGTGGTCGAGGGAAAAGCATAGAGATGGGGGAGCAAGGCTGTTTTATAGAAACGGGCTGAACCACAGGGGTCATGGGGTGTCTGGCTCTCAGCCAATCAGATCGCAGTGTTGATGTTGTATTGCTTTCGCATCTAAACATTCCTCTTATCACAAACTCATATCAAGCTCCAGGTTGCTCTGCAAACAGGAAGGCCTGATTTCTTTGTCTCAAAGCACATGGGCGAGGCACATGGTCAGATCCCAACAATTCATTTATTATATTTTGTATTTTTAATCTGAATCTGCAAAGTAACTAGTAACTAAAGCTGTCAGGTAAATAGTAGTAATCATAAAAAATATAGTCTTTGCCTCCGGGATATAGTGGAGTAGAAATATAAAGACAAACTGTAAACAGCTATCTGATGAGAGTATCATAGCTCACTGGAGAATAGGAGTAGCCATGGTGACTGTCACACACTTTCACCTCACCTGGCAAATCTTCCCCACCTAAACATAAGGATTATGTAAATTAGCAGAGTGTGGCAATATAGCCAGTGATGGTTCTCGTACCGTATATGGTAGAATTTGGAGTGAGCGAGTGTTCTTCCTCTCGGTAATGTCCGTGATTCACTCTAAACACTGATCAGCAGCTCACTGGGTTAAGAGGGTCGTCTGGGAACCGGAAGGTCAACGGTTCGATCCCCGACTGGGACGTGTCACGTGTCGAAGTGTACCTGAGCAATACACTGAACCCCCGGCTCCCCGGGCGCCGATCAATGGCAGCCTACTGCTCCCTATATCCAGGGATGGGTCAAATGCAGTAGTCAAACTTTGTGTATGTGTATATGACAATAAAAATGGTTTCTTCTTTCTATGCATCAACTTTCATGAGGTGCTTTGCTTTGACCATTCGTGGTTGAATGTGTGCGTGTAGAGGGCGGGATGTGACGCTGAACCAGCTGCTCACATTTACAGGTTGATTTGGGATTTATAAAAGGAAATTGCACACTGGCAAGGTTTGATAAGTTTGATTTTTAGTACAAAACATTTAGTGTGTTTTATTAATGAGACCCAGGTGTCTCTGTAATGATTAACATTATACAGGCACTGGGCTCGAAGTCCTTGTATAATACACTTCATACAACCGTGCCAGACACAAAGGTAAACTCACCAAGCTGAGTGGTGACAAGGTATTCTGTTAGCTGTTAGCGGTTAGCCAAACACACTGTCCAAAACCATCACAGTGTGTAAAGTGTTTCCGCCACACGGAGAGGGACACTTAAGAGTGGTGAGTTAGGAGTCAGCAGGCGGTCAGTGACAGTATAAAACAGGTATTAAAAGGTCCTCTGACAAAGTGTGAGTCACTGCAACTATGAGGGTGCTGCGAGCATGCAGCACCCTCTGCAGCAGAATGCGGGATTAGCTGTGGACAGACACAGAGGTGCACACTCACTCAGTCACACACACAACTGAAAACATAACTTCTCTCCAGGCCTGGTGCAGATTAAGAAAAAAACTCATGAAGCAGTGATTACTGGTGTTGGAACTGAAAAGCTCAAAGAGGATTTCTTTCCATGGTTTGATGAACAGTGTTTGCTCTACGAATCAGAGGTCCTCTGTATTCCATTCTTTTCTTGCAAAACCGGTGCAAAATGAATTCAAATCAAAATCTAGTGGGTCCGTCACCTAAAATGATCCTACTATACAGCGTTATTATTTTTTTTTTTGGTTGAGTATTTCTATAATTTTTGTTTCTTTTGAAAATATTTACCACAGTTAGGGGGGCCAGACAGGGGGACCAGACTTAACAGACCACATGACCCCCATAGAACCACTATTTGTTTGTCCATCTCTGAATACTTTCTGATTTTATGGGATCTGTGGTTAATAAACACTGTGAGACCTGTCACTCTCATCCCCAAACCCATTCATCCTTTCTGAAGACGTAAATCTGTAAATCTAAACGCAGTTTTTAGCTAGCTTTACTCACACAGGAGTAAAAGTGCATTTGTTGAGGGACTATTTTCAGCAGGGGATCCACATTTCCACATTTAGTGCTCTTATGAGCTAGTGTAAGTTTTATATTTCTATCATTTGTAGTCAGGCCTACACAGAGGAGAGGAGCCTCTGGAAGATTTGGTTCCTGAGCCTCCTCAGTCTGTTGCAGCTCGTGGTGACAGTATACACACTGAAAAGTTCAAACCCTAAAAAAATTCCAGAAGTAGTTTGGTTAATAACATATAAGTTATATGAGTGCTTCCCACCTGCATTATAACTTAAATTAAATACTGCTGCCATGTGAATAACAATAATTTTATTTTTGTATGATCCCTAGACTCCCCTGCCTCCCTGTCCCTGCTGGTTCTCTACATCATCCTGGGTGTGGTGGCCGGCGGCGTGGTGCTCTGCTGGTGCTGCTGGTCGCCCGGCTGGTTCCTGTGGCGTGTCAGCATCTGCCGCTTCTTGCCCTGCTGCAACTCAGCCTGTGCCTCCTGCCAGCTCTGCGCCCGCAGCTGCACCCACAGCAAGGAGCACCGACTGGCAAAGGTCACCCCACACACACCATCCAACGGGGACCCGACAGGCACGGCGGACACCGCCAACGGTGCTGATGAAAATGTTACCACGGCAGCTGTTTAGAGCAGGAGGATGATCAGCTTGATCAGTTGTCACATACTGAGACTTGGGAACAGTGTGCAGGTACTGGGTACTGAGCTGTGATCAGTAGTGAACATGAAGAGTTACTGCATTAGGCAGCGCGACATATTTATAGTGAAGGTCAGACCAATGTGGTCCAGTTTGCAAATTATACTGTGGTTTGTGTGCTTTAAATGTGATGATGATGCAAGTGATGCTGTGTTTATGCTGTTATGAGAAGGTGAAGCAGGGTACTGTATGACTACGGATTGTGTATAAAGTATGAATGTATCTGAAATGGATAGGAGTAAGGCTTCTTACAATTACTCAAGAAACGTTTTTGTTTACAACACATTTTGCCCAAGTTATCTTTTACTTGGCCGGTTTTCAGAGGACACAATGAGTGTTCAGTTTGAGTCATACGTTTGTTTGTATATAATCATCGTGTTCTGCTCTGCCTTAGAGGAAACAATTTAGTCCCACAGTGAAACCACACTTCCAGTCCACAGCTTTGACCCAAAGTGTGCCATGGACACATGCTGAGGAAACAGCCCCAGAACTATAAAGTCACCCACCTGGTGACAACAGCTGTTCTCAGCTGGAGAAATTCCTCCAAACTTTCCACTCTCCTCCCAGCAGTACGCTGTTGCTCCAAATAGAAACCAATGTGGACTTTGTGGATAGAGCACAAAGTCGTCCAGTGTATAGCGGGAATATTGTGTGTGAAATAAACGTAAAGCAAACTACAACAAAAACTCTTCCTAATTAAACAACTGAAATCAATCAAGTTCTTTCAGCTCTAATATATTAATAGGTGTGGTGGGCACATTTCTGAGAGGCGGAAATATAAAAATGAAATGATAAAAAATAAAAAACAGAACTGTATTGATAGTTTCCAATCACAAGACATTTTTAAATGAGGTGAAGAAAATTAAATAACATTTTAACTTGAAATGATAAAGATGTGAATTATAACTCTTGCCCATTTTTCCGCCAGTGTTTGCATTGGTGTGATCATGTCTTGTCATTTAATGCACACAGGCCCATGTGTCCTTCATAAACAACCCCTCTACCAACTACCATATAGTTGTCATCACCTGAACTTTTAAAGTCTTGACTGTATCTCAGCCTGCCTGTTTTCTACAAATATGAAGCTCATCAGGACTAGTAAACTGACAAGAAACATACTCTCTTGCTGTGTCTTCAAACATGTTTGTCGTTACATGCCACCATCACGTGGCAGATAAATCAAGTCTGTTTTTCTGTGTATGGCGGTTGTGTGTTCAGCCATGCTAGTGGCATGGAAATTGTTGGTTTGTTAATCAGTGGGTCCACCACTTTGATCCAGACTGAAATATATCAACTATTGGACAGAATGTAATGACATTTCGTATATACATTCATGTTTACCTGGGATCACATGAGAATTGTGTGGAGGCTTGAATCTTCCCCACGGAGAGAGAAGGCCGGAGAGCATGTTCCAACTGATGTTTACAGTAGCGTCGCTTCTTAATAAATCTACCAAAAACTGGTTTACAATTAAAAATAATTTAATCCTACTGAAGCTAATACAATTACACAATGAAGTACACTACTAACAGAATATAAAATATAACATGATCCGCGGAAAAACTATTCACTCGCACCTCAGCATGGAGACATCGTGTCCAGGCTGAGGGCAAAGCAAGAAGAGCGCGAACAACTTTCCGAAGCCCTTCCTCATACAGTTTGAAACCCCCTCCCATACTGTCTATCTCAATTCCTATTGGCTAACTTCGACTGGCTAGGACCCCTGGCTCGGGTGATGCTCCTTCTGCGTCCGCCTGTCTAGAAATCTCTCTGTCCCTAAGCCTTACTCTTAACATACTATAATAAAGATTTGCAACAAGGATTTGCAACATTTGGCAAAAACTTCACAAGTTTTACATGCATAAATGGGACTCCCAAGTACTTGCTATCATATTATTCCCCACCTGTAAGAGGTGCTACTAATTCTACTAAGAAACATTTCTAACTATAAATTCTAAAGCACTATTATAATTATGACTAATTATGAATTCCAAAACACTTCTAATTATGACTATTTATGTATTCTTAATTATTAATCATTAAACACTTCTATTATAATTTCTTAAAACACACTTCTAAACCCAAATTTCCTACAATCGCAGGATCACATGTCACACAAAAATCCATCAAGTTTCAAGTAATGCGACCAATCAGGAGCTAGTGGCAGCCAAGAGTGTGGTTTAGGTGTGAGGGAGACGACCCAGAGAAGAAGCGGTTTATTCCAAACAACAATGGCGGCTCCTGAAGAGGTTAGCATGAATGCCGCAACAGCATCAGTTCTATCAGAACTGGAGAGAATTTCTTTATTAAAAGAAGAGCAAAGAACACTGAACAATGAAAGCTTTTCTACACGGAAAAATGTTTTTGCTTTACTCCCGACCAGCTTCACCAAGAGTTTGATTGACAGATGGTTCATCCAATCACCTGCCACGTATTTTTTGAAAGTGCCTGACCTTTTTCAAACCGTTTCCTATGGCGGCTTCTCAGACAGTTCTATTTCTTCCTTACTGACTGCCAGAGGCAGTGCTTAACACTGGATATCTTCTGTCTCGCAGGTCGAGTCTTTATATCAACAAAGTCATCTTTGACCTCGGATGACCCCTGTCGTCTATAAGTTCCGGTGTCATCCTGAGATCAGTCCTTTTTCATTTTCTCGCTACTATGGTAGCATGAGGTTAAACAAAGATGTGTCTACGATCAAGACATATTGGAGCTTGTCGCTGTAGCCTTGTGACCACCGGTTGGAGTTGCGGATCTCTCGCCCTCCAAAGGCTGCGACAAGCTGTCCCTCTTAGGAGGGAACGGCATGTTTCGCCGTTCGGACCATCGAGCCCCGGACTGGCGGACACCCCTATCATCGGTCATCACCAGTCTGATAAGGGCCACCTAAGTCGTGAAGACATCAATCGGTGAGATTGATTAACATTGTGTTCTATAACCGTTGTTCGTTTTCCACGGTTGGCAGAGCGCTTCCGCTCTAGCTAATCGAGTGGCGTGCTAACGACAGTGTAGAATATACGCTGTCGGCCCGCCCTTCACAGTGAGCAGAGTGTCCTCGCTCAGGCTAACTTGGTGAGATGCTAGTTCGACTAGATCGACATTGACATTGTGTCCATTTATTTTGTAACATTACAGCTATCACAGTTTGCTGAGTGTTCCCGCTCAGGCTAACTTGATGAGATGCTAGTTCGACTAGATCAACATTGACATTGTGAGATTTATTTCGACACCTGACGGATTTCACAGTTAGCAGTGTCCTCGCTCAGGCTGTCTTGGTGAGATGCTAGCTAGACAAAGCTGATACTGGGACTGTGTCCATCAACTTTGTAACCTTACGGCTGTCACAGTTAACAGAGCATACTCGCTCAGGCTAACTCAGTGGGAAGCTAGCTAGACAAAACTGATACTGGGACTGTGTCCATTGACTTTGTAGCATTACGACTATCACAGTTAGCAGAGTGTTCTCGCTCAGGCAAACTCGGTGAGATGCTAGTTAGACTAAATCGACATTGATGTTGTGTCCGATGATGCTTTTACGCATTACGGCTGTCGCAGTTGGCAGTGTCCTGTTGTAGAATATTTCTATGTAGAAGTTCAGGAGTGAAGTTGGTTTTGTCCAATGTGTTTAAAATAAACAGAGTCTTGATGAATGATCAAAGTTTCAAAGAGTCAATTTAATGTTTGCAAACAGAGAACACAACCACCGACACGTATTGCAGTGAAATGTGGACATGCTCTGGAGACACAGGAATATTTCATGATATTTATACATTCCAAAACTGAAAGGAGACAGACAGAACAGGAGACAGAAGGCGGGGGCCTGTGTTTCACTCCTTATCTGAGTCCAAGGGCAGAGAAACGCTTATCTCTGCAGATGGTTTGTGGTCAAAGCAGTCATTGTTCTATGCTATGAATTCTGTTCTTTGCAGCATATCACACAGAAAATATAATGAGGACATGTTAAAATATTTTTTATCATTACAGTCCTCGCTCAGGCTAACCTGGTGGGACTCTAACTAGACTAAGTTAATACTGGGATTGTGTCCATTGATTTTGTAATATTACGGCTGTCACAGTTAGCAGAGTGTCCTCGCTCGGGCTAACTTGGTGGAACACCACTAGTTACAGCGACTGTCCTAGTGAAGAGTGTGTCCTTGCTCCCCTCTCACTGTAAGGACTGTTCTTTGGCCTGTTTCCACAGTGGCAGAGTGCTCTCGCTCAAGCAGCTAGGTGGGACACCAATATCTGCAGCGGCTGTCCAAGTGAAGAGAGTATCCGAAGAGATCACTCCCCTCTGACTGCCCCCTGCCTGTTCTCTCAACATTCAGCAGAGTGCTCCCGCTCAGACTGACTTAGAATACCGCATCAACTACTGGGACAAGTGTTCCTCCAGAATCGCGGCCATGTTTAACTCTCCCGGCTGTAGGACCTGTATGGCTCCCAGGGGCGGACTGGGGGAAAAAGGTGGCCCGGGAGTTTACTGTCAGACCAGCCTGTACGCGTTGCCCACTCAATACACGGCTCGTTGCCCACTCAATGCATCGCACGTATCGACCAGTCAGTGGCCTACTTGGAAAAATACCCATACACTTCACATTATTTTGGATGATTACAAAGAAATTATATCATATATGGTTTTTTTTAAACATTTGGATCCACCAATTTTCCTGATGGACACATTGCATGAAATAATACTCGCTATTGTAACACTCCAAGGTAGGTATAGTTTGCCCGATGAATATGCTTAACTCTGGGCTAGTATCAGATGGTTATACGCAGTGGCGGCTGGTGGAAAATGTTCTAGGTAGGGCTGTGCCACATCCAATCAATTTCAGCAAACATCCCAGTATGATTTAATGCAAAACAATTAAGGTATCAATCAAACACGTATTACTACTTTGCAGTTAAATATTTAACTTTTATTCAACATGAAAAAAGCAGGAAATAACACTTTGACAAACACGTCAGGACATCTTATTTGTGTCACCCACACATGGAATTCAGTATAATATAATAATATATAAATCATGTAATAATATGCTGTGTAATATAATGATATATATATATATATCATATAATGATATATATATCATATAATAATATGCTGTATAATATAATACTAATATATATATCATATAATAATATAATATATATATATCATATAATAATATAATAATATATATATCATATAATAATATTCACTATAATATAAAACACACACACACACATATATAATTATTTATTTATAACTATATATCATGTCTCAGCAGGTGCTTCATGTCCCTCACTCCCTAACTGTCCATGCTGGATCTGTCCCCGTTGTTTTAAAAAGCTAAATAAATTATTAGCATGACGTCATCTTGCTAGCCAAACCTGTCTGGTGTTCAGCTAGTGGAGAAGCTTCGCATGTACTGCTTCCCTTTCCCGCTAGTCTGCTGTCTGATTGTGCAGTTTCTCCGCCAAAGTTCTTGCAAAAAACTTAAAAACTGTATACTCTTTTTAGTATGGGTATTTTCAAGCAGAGGCCTAAAAAACAGTTTTTAAGTTGCCTCTAAAATGAATCATGATTCAAAAGTAAGTGTACCAATTAAATTATACACTACTAAGTGTAGTGTTACAATTAATATCACTTAATTTGAACTAAGGGAACTATCCAAAACCAGCACAAAAAGTAAACATAACTGTGGAGAGAGGTGTCTGCATTCTTTTAGAATAAACCTCGAAGCAAAAATCAATGGAGACGAGGGTGTGAACTAACCAAACGAAGAGAAGATTCACATCTTCTGCCATGCAAGGAAATCAGAATGCAGGGTTGATGTCTTTCTAACACAGTCCTCTGTCCTCTCCCAGGCTTCATATAATCAGTACAAAGTGTACAGAAGAGTCAAGCTCCCTGTCCTCTCCTCCTTTTACCCAGATTGATGGTTCATGTGAGGGGCAACCTGTGTCCATGTGTCCACCAGGCAAACTTTCTTTGTGGCATCCTCTAGATCAGGGGTGTCAAACTCATTTTCACTCTGGGGCCACATCAGCATCACGGTCGCCCTCAAAGGGCCGGTTGTAAATGTAAGACGGTGTAAATGTAACTACTCCTAACATATTTAGTTTAGTTTCCCGGGATATCTGTGACTTCCTCAACACCTACTTAGCAGAAATAGAGGTTATTTTTCCATGGTTAATGGCGGACAGTTGAACGGCTTTCAGGGCGATAAGCCACGCCCCCTCTCCGGTGCGTCCAGTGCGAATGAACACAAAATAGCCCCCGGCGAGACCGGCGGCGCAAATGGCTCATCTCATAATTTCAACCATGGGGATATTTTTATTTTCACATCTAACTTTTAATTTTTGTAAAAAACTAAAAAACTAAAAAAAAACAAAAAACTTTTTTTTTTGCTGGGGGATTCGCGGGCCACATAAAATGACGTGGCGGGCCGCATCCGGCCCGCGGGCCGTATGTTTGACACCCCTGCTCTAGATCAAGGGTGGGCAATTATTTTTCCCAAGGGGCCACATGAGAAACAGGGACTGTTGTGGAGGGCCAGACCAATAGACTGAACTCAATCCTGCTCAATATTATTCCACCTCTTTATAAAAAGCAGTAAGGCAAGGCAAGGCAAGTTTATTTGTATAGCACATTTCAACAACAAGGTAATTCAAAGTGCTTCACATAAAACCATTAAAAGCATCAAAACATAAGTCAAAAGAAAAGGAGATTTAAAAACAATTAAGAACATTCATTAAAACACAGTGTAAGACAGTTTCATAGTAAAATGCAGAAATGCAGGAAATTGATTACCAGTATGGAAGACATTTAAAACATGACTCTCCGTGTTTCTGCCGCATTAATTCAATTTTTGCCACCCATGTTCTTCTGGTGTGGACGTTGACGCTATCTTAGTACAATGCAATCGTCACTGCAAAGTTGAGGTTCTTTATGCCTTAGGAAAACTTCACAAAACCTTTGACGTTTCTTTTATCCTTAGGTCAAAAACACTTAGAAAAACCTGTATGACATTTATTTTATTCTTAGGTCAAAAACACTTAGAAAAACCTGTATGACGTTTCTTTTATTCTTAGGTCAAAACACTTAGAAAAACCTGTATGACGTTTCTTTTATTCTTAGGTCAAAAACACTTAGAAAAACCTGTATGACGTTTCTTTTATTCTTAGGTCAAAAACACTGAGAAAAACCTGTTTGAAATTCACGTATTACGTTATTACCGACGAATCTTATTCTATCAAGTGCATGTAGAATTCACGTATAAAGGTAAATAACAACAAATCTTATTTCAACTTATTTGAGTAGAGACACGATCAATGTTACGATCTCAAAAAGCTCCATTATTTTGAGTTAAAATCGTTATCGTAAAATGTCACTTCGTTCTCCTCATAAAACCACATGAAATAATACGTCAGAAACCTAGTGGAGCCACATGAAGAACTCATAAAACAACCATACAGATGTCAGAAAAACAGAATCAAAACAAGGTATTTATACCGGCCGGCACATAAAACCATTAAAAGCATCAAAACATAAGACAAAAGAAAAGGAGATTTAAAAACAATTAAGAACATTCATTAAAACACAGTGTAAGACAGTTTCATAGTAAAATGTAGAAATGCAGGAAATTGATTAATATATTAATTGAATGTGGTTCAATTAAAGGCAGCAGCAAACAGAAAAGTCTTCAATCTTGATTTAAAGGAGCTGAGGGTCTCAGCAGACCTGCAGCTTTCTGGGACTTTGTTCCAGATATGTGGAGCAGAAAAACTGAACGCTGCTTCTCCATGTTTAGTTCTGACTCTGGGAACAGAAAGTAGACCGGTCCCAGACGACCTGAGGGGTCGGGATGGTTCATAAGGTAGCAGCAGATCAGAGATGTATTTTGGCCCTAAACCATTCAGTGCTTTGTAAACCAACAGCAGGATTTTAAAGTCAATTCTTTGTTCGACAGGAAGCCAGTGTAAAGACATCAGAACTGGGGTGATGTGATCCACCCTCCTGGTCTTAGTGAGGACTCGAGCTGCAGCGTTCTGAATCAGCTGCAGCTTTCTGACGGACTTTTTACAGAGACCTGTAAACACACCGTTACAGTAGTCCAGTCTGCTGAAGATAAATGCGTGGACAAGTTTTTCCAAATCCTGTTGAGACACAAGTCCTCTAATCCTTGATATATTCTTCAGGTGATAGTAGGCTGATTTTGTAATTGTCTTGATATGGCTGTTCAGGTTGAGGTCTGAATCCATAACTACACCTAGATTTCTGGCTTGGTTTGTGGGTTTTAACATCAGTGATTGAAGCTGAGCGGTGATTTTCAATTGTTCGTCCTTGGTACCAAAAACAATTCCTTCTGTTTTATCTTTGTTTAATTGAAGAAAATTCTGGCACATCCAGTTGTTGATTTGTTCAATGCAGTTACCCAGCCCTTGTATGGGATTATAGTCCCCTGGTGACATAGTTATGTAGATTTGTGTGTCGTCTGCATAATTATGATAACACACTTTGTTGTTTTCCATAATCTGAGCTAGTGGAAGCATGTAGATGTTGAACAGAAGAGACCCCAGTATTGAACCTTGGGGAAGACCACATGTCATTTTTGTCAGCTCTGATGTGTAATCAGCTACAGACACAAATTATTCTCGGTCCTTCAAGTAGGATTCAAACCAGTTAAGTGCTGTGCCAGAGAGTCCCACCAAGATTTTTAGTCTTTCTAGGAGTATGGCATGGTCGACCGTGTCGAATGCAGCACTGAGATCTAGTAACACTAATGCTGCTCACACACCGGGCGCGTTTTTTGATTGACGCGCGTCGAGATTACATACAAAGTCTATGCACAGACGCGATAAGATTAAAAATCACGGCGCGCCAGTCTCATCGCGTCTGTGCATAGATTTTGTATGTAATCTCGACGCGCGTCAATCAAAAAATGCGCCCGGTGTGTGAGCAGCATAAGACTGAACTTCTGCCATTGTCTATGTTTAAGTGGATGTCGTTGAAAACCTTAACAAGAGCAGTTTCAGTACTGTGGTGCTGTCGAAAGCCTGACTGGAAAACATCAAAGCAGTTATTTACGGCCAAGAAGTTGGTCAACTGTTGGAAAACCGCTTTTTCAATTATTTTACTTAAAAATGGGAGGTTTGATATTGGCCTATAATTTTTCATCGTTGCGGAGTCTAAACTAGCCTTCTTTAGGAGCGGTTTAATAACTGCAGTTTTTAGGGCTTGTGGGAAGACGCCTGAGAGAAGGGATGTGTTTACAATTTGTAAAAGATCAGTGGTCATGCAGTTTGAAATATTTTTGAAAAAGTGTGTTGGTAGAATATCCAAGCAGCAGGAGGATGACTTCAGATGTTGTATAATGTCTTCTAGGCTTCTACGGTCGATTGAATGAAATTGTGTCATGATATTTGAATGGATGTTATTCAGAGATCGGGACAACACATATCCTGTGGTTGATGTGGAGGCACTGACTGCTTGTCTGATTTTCTGAATTTTGTCAGTAAAAAAGGAGGCAAATTGATTGCATGCCCAGGTGGATTGGAGCTCAGCAGCTACCGACACTGGAGGGTTTGTTAGCCTGTCGACGGTAGCAAATAAGGCGCGTGTATTGTTCTTGTTTTTGGTTATGATGTCAGAGAAGAATGACTGCCTTGCATTTCTAAGTTCCAAATTATAATTGCGAAGTCTCTCTTTATAGATGTCACAGTGAACCTGGAGATTCGTTTTTCGCCACCTGCACTCAGCTTTCCGACACTCTCGTTTCTCTATTTTGACCAGCGTAGCATTTCTCCAAGGAGATCTTTGCTTACACGAGACAACCTTCACTTTAGTGGGTGCAATGGCATCAATAATATTTTTAACTTTAAAATTGAAGCCATCTACAAGCTCATTGACTGAGAGGCAAGAGAGGGCTGGTGTGCAGGAGAACTTCTGAATAAATAGTTCACTGGTGTTTTCAGAGATGTAACGCTTTGTCACAACCTTGGTTTGGACATTTGTGTGCAAGGAGATTGCACTCTCAAAGAAAACACAGAAATGATCAGAGAGTGCAACATCAGTCACAGCAACCTTGGAAATGTTTACACCTTTGGTGATGATTAGGTCCAGAGTGTGCCCCCTGTTGTGGGTGGGTCCTGTCACATGCTGAGTCAGATCATAGTTATCAAGGACACCACATAGTTCTATAGACTCTCTGTCCTGGGGATTATCAACATGGATATTAAAATCACCAACAATAACAACACAGTCAAAATCAATACAGATTACAGACAGCAGTTCAGTAAACTCATCAAAGAAGGTTGCACAGTATTTAGGCGGTCTGTAAATGTTTAGGAATAAAGCTTGAGTGGAATTCAGAGCCACATATTCAAAAGAACTAAAATGACCAAAGGGCATCTGCTTGCATTGAAGAGAATCATTAAATAAAATAGCAACTCCACCTCCTTTCTTATGCGCTCTTGTTTCATGAGTGAAACTGAAGTTGTGAGGTGTTGATTCAATAAGAACAGCTGCACTGTTATCTTGATTTAACCAAGTTTCAGTTAAAAACAAAATGTCCAGTTTGTGCCTAACAATAAAATCATTGATTAAAAATGTTTTTCCTGACAGAGACCTGACATTTAATAAAGCTAAGTTTAATGTGGTTAAAGCTTTCTTTGCCCAATTTATTTGGACAGGCTGACGAGGAATGTATGCTAAGTTTGATAAGTTTGCATGTTTACTATTGTTTCTTCGCAGCCTCACCTTTCTTTTTCTATAAACTTGCAGGACAGGAATTGAAACGGCTAGCTGCATACAGGGCCCCGACTTTTCCTGGAGAGAGTCATTGGTGTCATTAGCCTTGTAGCCTGGACCCAGAAGATATCAATTATTTCCTTTATCAGGTCTGGGAGACAGAGGATAGTTGTGGAACCGTCGAGGAGTGGGGAGAGGAGTGTGTTTGGTTCCAGCAATGACCAGCTCTTTCATGTGTTCAGTGAACTCCAGGTGGGGGGAGGATGGGGAGAGTGTGAGAGAGGATTGCATTCCAAAGTTTGCCCATGAAGTAGAAGTAGGTTCTGGGGCCTCGTCTAGGAAGGGTGGGGAAAGTGGGAGTTGCAGTCCAAAGTATGGACCTGAAATAGAAGTAGGTGCTGGGGCCTCGTCTAAGGGTGGGGAAAGTGGGAGTTGCAGTCCAAAGTATGGACCTGAAATAGAAGTAGGTGCTGGGGAGGGAGGTAAAGACTCCTCGTCTAGGAAGGGTGGGGAAAGTGGGAGATCGGAGGCGGTCCCTGATGATGAGGTTGGAGGCTCCTCCTTTTGGCTGTCGTTAGGCGGGGACATCCTTCCCGTAAGGTCTCCATGGCGATGCTGTGTGGTTATCTCTTGTTTAGACTCCTCTTGTGTCTTGTCCTTGGCAGTAGGGACAGACGCGTGATGCAGGGAGAAAAATAGGTTAGAGGTAAACAGTTTTACCCCTGACATACAGTACATTGTATGGTTTTGATGAGCTGTGAGTGGTAAGAGTAAATGTTATCATCAGTGGTGGAATGTAATTAGTATATTTGCTTAAGTACTGTACTTATGTACAAATTCAAGGTACTTGAGTATTTCTATTTTATTGAACTTTGCACTTCTACTCCACTACATCTCAGAGGGAAATATTGTACTTTTTACTCGACTACATTTGTCTGGCAGCTTTAGTTACTAGTTACTTTGCACATTATCATTGTTCAAACCTTTCCTAGCTACCCAAACTGAACAACAGAGTATAAAGGAGTTAAAATGAGCTCCACCTTAAACATCTGCAGCAGGTATAATCCACACAACATATACATTTGTAATATCCATATATAATAGTAGAACACTGACAGGACTGAATGTGTGAGGTGAGATGTGAAGGACAGCTGACAGGTGATGTCAGTGAGAGAGGATCTGTATCTGGATTTGTTGAACTTTGGAACACAGGAATACACTTGTATGTGTGCACACTCATCAGACAACAGTGTCAGGCCTAATCAGTCCCCATCCAATCACCTGCAACTGAACAGATAAAAAACACAGACACAATGAACAGCACACCCTCAGGCAGGGAGGTAAACAGCATTCATATTCATTATCAAATCTTATGACGCTCTAAGTCATAACAACAACACACACACACAGACAACACACAGACTATAAGTACAGTATCCATCCTTTCATCTCACACACGCTCAGACGGTGTGGAGAAGGTCAGCACTCCAGCTGAATGTTCCTGCCAGCAAGACTCTTCTAATTTTACTGTAAGCTAACATTTAGCATTAAACTATTTTGTCACATTGTTTTATTGATAAATTCTATTGATACTGGCCGATTTTATCGGATCTGTGTTTGATTAACACTGTAAGAATCTCTGAAAGTCAATATGATTAAAGTTGAGATTGTCGTATAAATCTCATCCGAACCTTAATGCTGCACTCGTCAAAACATTTATCATAAATGTGCAAAGTGGAAGGGGTTACTACTTTAACCCTTTCAGAGTGTGTTTGAGGTCATGGATGTTAATTGTAACATTTTGGATGACCAAAATTGTCTTATTCTGTTGTAGCGCTTAGTTGTACTTATATGTACGAAGGTACATATAAGTATTTTTTTGACATATTTGTCACTTCTGGCTCCAAAGAAAACAGATGACAATGGCCAAAATACAGAACTTGAGGCTTCAGAACAGTAGTCCACATACCAATGGGTGACGTCCTATAGTGACTACGTCCACTTCTTAAACAGTCTATGGCAGTGGTTCTCAACTGGTCTGGCTGCGGGACCCACCATTACCCCTTAATGACAAGCTGCGACCCACGACCCAAATTATATATATATATATATATATATATAATTTGTTATATATATAATTATATATATATATATATATATATATAATTTGGGTATATCTATATTCAGGAAGTCTAGTAGTAGTAACGTCTCTGTGTAGTAAACAACTGCCAAATCAAATAGAGAAAGTACACATCAATTATATTTTAACAATTATTATTCTCTGGTTTCAAATTGAACTGGATGGATTATAAATAATACATAGAAATACATGAATAAATGTTCTTCTCATTTCAAGTAAAATAACAGATGGATTAAAAAATGTATTACGTAACAAAATTAATTTTAGAAAAATTATTTTTGAATTGCTCTGCAGCTTTAAACTCAGGTCATTCAGGGTGAAGTGAAAAAGACACAATATTATATTTTTCTTCTAAAAAGAGAAATTAGTGTTTGAAGAATTCACCTCAGTCTGTCCAGTCAGAGTCTAATGACTCTGTTCTCTCTGGCCATTTCTCTCTTTTGGAAATCGTCCTATAATTTGATTTGCTCAACTCACACTTCAACAGTCCTGCTCTGCCTTCTATATCCTCGTCTCTCCCCCGTGTGTCACGGTGTGTGTACATCTAACTCAAGTCAGGAAACTTGTCAGAATATCCATATTTGATTGGCTGAGCTGCATCACATGTGATTCACAACGCATTGGTCGGTGTTTTTCCTGTACCGCTGAACAAGTGCCGTAAATGCTGGAATAATTCCGCTTCATAAGAGATTCCCTTCAAAATAAAATCACAACTTTTTTTTTTTTGTTAGGCAAAGGCCCGCGACCCACTGAAAACGGGTCCGCGACCAAAAAGTGGGTATGGCCCATTGGCATGGCCCGTTGGCATGGGCGCGGCTTCAATCATCTGGCACCTGGGCTCATCTCCACACCTGCCAACAATCAGACCATCATCACAGACAACTCAAATACCCCAGCTTCCTTCAGTCTCATTGCCAGATTGTTCCTTCAGCTCAGGGGTAGCTACAACCTTGGCCCTTTTTGAGTTGTAGTCTCTTCTTAGAGAAAGTTAGCTTTTTGATGTAAATCTGACTTGTGTTTTCCCTCTGCCTCAGCGATTCCCGTGCCACGTCGCCCGCCAGCCGCCGCCGCACACACCGCCTCGCTGCTCCACCTGCATGATGAACCGGCTCCACAGAGAAGCCAAAATAAAACCCTTTTTTCTCACCTACTCTGCTGTCCCGGTGTCTGCGTTTGGGTCCAGAATAAACCGACCGTAACAAATATGTCAGTATTGTGTTTGCAGTGTTTCCATTTTCACCACGTGGCCAAAAAAGTCAATTAATGCAGTGTTGCAACCTGACTCAAAGGCTGTAACATAAGGGAGACAAGACAAGTGGTAAAAGTAATGCATATACATTTATTTAAGGAACATAAACTAAACTAAAAAAACAAATAAGCAGCCATGTCAGCCAACGAAGTTTCCTCGTCTGGGTGAGACAGTGTGTTACATTATTTTGAAAGTCACTGGCAGTGGTGGAGGAAGTCTTCGGCAGGCTACATTGGATGCAGCGTGTGGGAGAAGTATAAACAAAAGCAAGACAAGCTAACAAATATCACAGAGAAGTGGATAGCTACAAACTGCAGCCAGTTAGTATTGTGGAAGATGTCGGTCTGAGGAACGTTCTCAAGGTGCGTTCGCGTCGCGTTTGGTGTGAACGCACCTTTAGGATCACAACGAATGACTGCACGACCTCAAGACGCACCATCACAAGAAGAATACACGAGTTTGATGAAAAGGAGAGGACTACAAAATCGACGGCGTTATAATGTTCACCAGCTGTTGCTCTCACTGGAGACTACTGGACATCGCTGGGTAACCGTCATCACCTCGGAGTTACAGCATTATATTGGTGAACAGTAGAGCTGCATTCACATGCTCTGACTGTCATGAAAACAGAAGACAATTTGCTGAATCGTGCTGAAACATTTTATTCATGTTGCACAGCAGTGGAATGTTTCACAAAAAGTCAGCACACTGAGCACAGATAGTGCAAAAAATATAACTGCTGCTGTGTAAAGAGAATACTGCCGTTAAAAAGCACCTAAAAGTGTTTGCAAACCAAATGTTATTGCACTTTTGTTCATATAGCAGTACTCTTAAAATAAAGTGCGCAATACACTACTTTTGAATTAATTATTGAACTTTGCCATAACAATGTGATTAATCGTGAATAATCGCAAAACAAATCATGTGATTAAAAATTTGAATCGTTGCCCAGCACTAATATTAAATATATTGATTTGATTTGTTTGAAAGGTATATGTCAAGTCATTCTTTACATTTATTACATTGCATCTGAAATGCAGGATTTCAGAAGCAGTGTTTGTTCCACTTGCAGGTCAGTTCGTGTTGAACTGGTTAAAAAGCTCACAGTTCAAACCAGGATGTGATCACTTCTTCCTCTGCAGCACTGTCAGCCATTTGTTCTCTATGGGACTCAGAGGCTTCTTGGTTGACATTGTGGAGTGCTTAGCAAAGAGTCAGCAGCTCCACTCTGTGTGTCTTGCTTCTGGTATCCACTGGCAACCTTTCATGTCAAATCCCTTTTTCTATAAAAGTCAGGGGAAAAAAACCTTTTGTCACTTTCTACCAGTGGTGGGCCGTCAGGGCCAGCAAGGCCTTCTCTGCTGGCCTAGACAGAATCACAAAGTTATAGCTATTTCATACTTTAATAATTTTTCATAAATACACTGTATGTATTATTTCTTTTCCCATTATCTTATTTTCTCATTGCAGTTCTTCAGTTGCTCTGCTTCCAGCCTGCAGCTTGTTTTAAGTAGAGCTTTTATCCAATCAGATTTCACCCCTGTGTCTCTAGGTAAGAAGAGAGGCCCGAGGCCTGCAGAATTACAAGTGAATCCCTATGCAGACCCTTTCTAACTCTAGCCCTATTTTTAGACCTCTGCTCGAAAATGATATATCCTTACTAAAAAATAGTGTATTTCTGCAACTACAAGGTCTATTTGACAAATTTAGATGTTATAATAAAGGTAAGACTTGTGAGATTTGTTTAGATGTGTATATGTTACAGCTCAAATTGAAAAGTTTCAGGTTCGCCTGAAAAAAAACACTGAAAGCATGATTATCTCTTTTGAATCATGCTAACGAAAGTTTAAAACACTCCCAAATCATAGCACACCATGTGAACAGTCTCTCTGCAAATTTTGACTTTGATAAAGTGAAGCAGAACAAAATTAGAGAGGTTTCAGTACACAGAGGTCACGGAATTGTCAACCAGCTTGTTCCATTGTAATTGTATATACTATATATTTCACTTGTTTTATCACTAAAACAATCTATCATCAATCTATCCAAAAACAGCTTGGAGTTTGGCTTCATTTTGAGAGCCATCTCTGAGCCCTGTTTTGTGTCTGTGATCCATGGAGCTGTCTCGTCTGACTGCAGTTTCTCTGTGTCTATGGGGACCTAGCTCAGCAGCCCATTAGTCGATTTCAGTGAATGAACCTCCTTCGACGCGTCAGAGTCTACAGAATTGAGCTGGGACAACGTGATTGATTGACAGAATCATTAGCCAGTCAGGATCAAAGCGTAAAATCCGATATGCCGAGAGTCAAATGCCTTCCCCCAGCTCCCCTAAGTTAGATTGCCCCCCCTTTCTTCACGGAAACAGTTCAATGACAAACAAGATATACGTCGAACACATATGTGAATAGAAATAACCGGGAATTTATCCGTTCTCTTGGCGATATCAGCTCACGGTTTGAAGCATTTATGATTATTATTGATAAAGTGGTTTGTGGTTCTGGTGCTTGTTTGCTCATAGCTCTGTAATGGTTTCACGGAGAGAAATTCTGAAGATATCTCTGGAATCTGTGTCGAATTCCCGTGCTTTGTGATGTATTGGTTGTCCGTGTTAGCCTTTGGCTTTGTCCGGAGGGCGTAGCTCGCCGAGTCATGGCGAAAAATATGTGATATTGTGGTACAACTTCTAGTTGATTATAGTAGTTGTGTAGACTGGATTTGGATTGTGTTTTCTATGACACTTTCTTCGCTAAACTTTCTCGCTGGAACCGCAAATGGTCCTCGCTCGGTACCCGAAGGTTAAGTAAATGGGGACGATATTGTTGATTGTCATAGTCTTCAACCAATCAGATCTTTAGTTTGACACATTGGGTGTATTCTTTGACATGTCAGAGCCTGCTAGCTGGCCTAGCCATACGTGATTGGTCAGTGGACTAGCGTGACATGTTGGCCGGTGACAATCCCAATATCTGCTGCCTCTATCGAGCAGACATTTTCAGCCATCAAACGCATTAAAACGTATTCAAGAAATACAACTGGGGAGGCTTGACTGTCTTCACTGGCGTCCATGAATCGAGAAGGACTTCTTACTGGAACTAAAACGCACGGATGTACTGAACAACCGTGAGATTAAACTCTTTGACCTTTTAAGTCCGAGAGTGCCCCAAATGGGGCACTGGTACCGTTTCCGAGGTTCTGAATGGACTTATCATCAAGAAATATGAAAATTGGTCCATACATGTAAAATATTGAAAAAAAAATAGTCTGGGCAAAATCACCATGCAAGTCATTTTACGCAATTATACACGGTTATACACAAACTAATTCAATACACTAGAAGATTTATCACAATATCAGGATTTTTGGCCAAAAAATCCGCAAGCTATGCACCCGAAATTCATCTTTCATCACAAATCTGGCTTCAACCAAGGCGGAAGGATACATCATTCCGCATGCGCGCTCGAAACCGCGTCGAACCAGCGTGTCCAAACTGACCTCCGACAAAGCATTCAAAACTTACAGCACAAAGCCCAAGAAAGCTCACACTGCTCTGCAGAAATAAAATTGAAAATCTCCATACCGTTTGGCGATTTTCGTCCGGAAAAAAACAGTTAATCCATTGAAAGTTGGTACCGCGCTCTACGCCATTTCCTGCTTTGTGTGCCTGCATTGGAATGAATGCGCTGAGACGTTTCATGTGGGAACAGGGCGGATCTTTCGACTGCACCAACTTGTTTTTTGCATGGGGTCGAGCCCACTTTATCAAGATTTTTACTGACTAATCGCCCTCAACGTTCCAAATAACACCCCTGACGGTTTCAATGGACTATTCCGGACCTAACAACGTGTCATACGACTAAATCCACCAATCACAGGCCTTAAAAATCCCACATAGACACTGAGTCGCAGCAGATTTTTTTCAAGGATGAGACATCTGACATCTGGAAATAACTGAACATGACTGAAAATTATTGCAAACTGCTTTATTACGATGCATTGAACACTCTTATTGATAAAGAAAGTGAATATATAGTTAATATGTCGTTATATAGTATATAAAATTAGAATAGAGCAGGGCAAAATCTGGTTCCGAAAATCTGAATTTTGTTTGAAATTCTGTACTCAGACCTCATTTTATAGATAGATAGATAGATAGATAGATAGATAGATAGATAGATAGATAGATAGATAGATAGATAGATAGATAGATAGATAGATGTAAACTTTATTTATCCCCAGGGGGAAATTCGTTTGTAGCAGCAGCAATTTACATAGTAAAATATAACATGTTAGAATTCCAATATGGTACAGGAAATTACAATCAGTACAATGCACAATATCTACAGTACAATAAAATAACAGAGCAGATATTGAATTGAAGGAAGATTCATAAGAAATAAGCTAGAATAGAAAATAGAAATGCACAGTATATACCACATAGTGGTATTAAATACAATGAACAACTAGTAAACTAAACTAGACACCTGGACAGTAGAGCCAGGATCACCAACAACAAGCAACAACTGTGTAGCGTTGTTGTAGTCACGTGAAGGACGATGATCTGGCCCGAGGTGTTTTATTATAGAGTCTAATAGCAGAGGGCAGGAATGTTTTTCTGAATCTGTCCTTGTGACAGCGGAGCTGGATGAGTCTGTTGGAGAAAGTGCTCCGCTGTCCCTGCAGGAGGTGATGGAGAGGGTGGTCCGGGTTATCCAGTATGGATAATAGTTTCTTCAGTGTCCTCCTCTCCACCACCTCTTCCAGACTGTCTTGTTTGCAGCCAATGATGGAGCTGGCCTTCTTAATCAGTTTATTAAGTCTGTTGGTGTCTCCGGCTCCAATGCTGCTTCCCCAGCAGACTATGGCGAAGTACAGTGCACTGGCCACAACAGACTGGTAGAACATCTCCAACATCTTGCTGCACACGTTGAAGGATCGAAGTTTCCTCAAGAAAAAGAATCGACTCATCCCCTTCCTGTACACAGCGATGATGTTGGTCTTCCAGTTCAGTCTGCTGTCGATGGAGACACCCAGGTACTTGTACTCCTCCACCATGTCCACATCCTCTCCCAGAACTCTCAGTGGTTGTGGAGCCGTCGTCTTCCTCCTGAAGTCGACCACCATCTCTCTGGTCTTGGTCACGTTCAGACGCAGGTGATTTCTACCGGCCCACTCCACAAAGTCATCCACTACTGCCCTGTACTCCTCCTCCCGTCCGTCCCTTATACACCCGACCACTGCAGAGTCATCAGAGAACTTCTGCAGATGGCATGACCCAGAGTTGTACTGGAAGTCAGTGGTGTACAAGGTGAACAGGAAGGGAGACAGAACAGTCCCCTGTGGGGCTCCAATATCACTGACCACCGCATCAGACAGCACACGGCCCAGTCGGACAAACTGTGGTCTGCCCGTGAGGTAGTCAGTGATCCAGGAGACGGTGGACGCGTTCACCCCCACCACCGCTTCTCACCCAGCAGCACTGGTTGGATGGTGTTGAATGCACTGGAGAAATCAAAGAAAGTGATTCTCACAGAGCCACCGGATCCATCCAGGTGTGACTGAGCTCGTTGCAGCAGGTAGATGATGGCGTCGTCCACCCCCACATGAGGCTGGTAAGCAAATTGCAGAGGGTCCAGTGAGGATTTCACCTGCGGCCGGAGGCGGGCCAAGACCAGCCTCTCCAGCACCTTCATCACATGGGATGTGAGGGCAACTGGTCGGTAGTCATTGAGGCCAGATGGTGTCGTCTTCTTCGGTACAGGAACCAGGCACGACGTCTTCCACAGCACCGGGACTTCCTCCTGCTTCAGGCTCAGGTTGAAGAGGTGTTGCAGGACATTAGACAGCTGGATGGCGCAGGTCTTCAGGACCCTGGGGCTGATGCCATCAGGTCCCGCAGCCTTGCCTTGGTGGAGTCTCTCCAGCTGTCTTCTCACCTGGCCAGTCGTCACAGAGAGAGGGGGGGGGGGGGGGGGGGTCATTATGTCGGTGGTGGCAGAGCCCTTTGAAGTGGAGGGCACTGAGTCCATGCAGCTCACCAGGGGGGACAGAGGGGGAGGTGTTTGGGAGGTGTGGTGTGAGGAGGAGACAGATGAGGGCTCAGAGCTAAACCTATTGAAGTGACAGTTTAGCTCCCTCTCCAGGGAGCCCCCTGGTTGTCTGCCTCCCACCTTGAAGCCGGTTATCTGCTTCATCCCTGACCACACCTCCTTCACGTTGTTCTGCTGGAGTTTGGCCTCCAGCTTCCTCCTGTAGGTGTCCTTGCACTCCCTGAGCTTCACCCTCAGGTCACGCTGGACTGTCCTGAGCTCCTCCCTGTCCCCAGACCTGAAAGCTGCCTTCTTCTTGTTAAGAAGAACTTTCAGGTCACTGGTAATCCAAGGTTTATTGTTGGGAAAGCAGCGTACAGTCCGGGATGGTATGGCGGTCTGTTCGCAGAATTTAATGTATTCAGTGATACAGTCCGTCATGCTGTTGAGGTCCTCCCCGTGTGGTCCACAAAGCACATCCCATTCCGTAGACTCAAAGCAGTCCTGCAGGGCGTCGATAGCCTCCTGAGACCACCTCCTCACAGCCCTAGTGGTCACAGGCAGCCTCTGCACCAGAGGAACATACCTGGGTGTCAACAGGATCAGGTTGTGGTCGGACCTGCCAAGGGGGGGAAGGGCAGTGGCACTGTATGCATCCTTAGCATTAGCATACAGAAGGTCCAGAGTTTTATTGTTCCGGGTGTGGCAGTCAACATACTGGTGGAATGTTGGCAGGGCTTTATCCAGAGTGGTGTGGTTAAAGTCTCCCATAATAGTCAAGAACGCACCTGGATGTTGAATCAGCAGTCCAGACACAGTGGAGTGGATGGTGTCCACTGCTTTCTCTGCATCAGCTGATGGGGGGACGTACACAGCCACAACAATGGCGGACGTGAACTCCCTCGGCAAATAATATGGACGCATCCCCACGGCCAACAGTTCAATGTCCGGGCTACAGAAGCGTTCCTTCACACACACATGGTCGGGATTGCACCACCTCTCGTTCACATACACGGCAATCCCGCCTCCTCTCTTCTTACCGCTCTGTACAATGTCTCTGTCCGCCCGAACAGTCCTGAAGCCGGGAAGCGACGCACTGTGATTCGAAAAATCCGCGTGCAGCCATGTCTCTGTGAAGCACATGACGCTGCACTCACGGAAGTCCCTCTCAGTCTTTACCAGCGCGCCGAGTTCGTCCGTCTTATTCGCCAAAGACCTCACGTTCCCCGTTATGATCGCCGGTATCGAAGGTTTATAAAAAGAAGAGTCAAAATATCGAAGGTTTATGCTGGCCTGCTAAGTAAAATTAGGTTGGACAGACCACAAACCTGTTGTGCTATGACTGTGGAGTGATTTTAGGGTTCATTAGGAATTATTTCAAAAAACAAAGTTCAATGCAGGTGCTTTTTTTCAGGCGAACATGAAACCTTTTCAGTTTGAGCTGTGCCATAAGTGTATCAGTTATTAACCAGTAACATATACACAATAATTACATAATTGAACATATCTCACAAGTGTTACCTGTATTCTGGCATCATTATTAAAATAGACCTTGTAGTTAGAGCTGGGGACTCTCTTGAGTGTGGGAATACAGTTTTCGAGCAGAGGCCTAAAAAATAGGGCGAGGAGGCATAGGGCTATAGAACAAAGAAAGGAGGATGACTTTGTCTTTAAATAGTGAACAGCAGCTCTGGTAAGTGAACTGCTTTTGTTTTTACATCTGCAGTAGCTTTAATATGCTTGTTTAGATATTATTTGTACAACTTGTTTTTATGAAGATGGATTTTTGTTTGGTTTTATGTGTGATAGGAACTATTATTACGTCCTATGTTGCGCTGGGGACACATTTAGTCGGTGCCAGTGTTGCCAACTTGGCGACTTTCTCGCTAAATCTGGCGACTTTCCAAACCCTCTTGGCAACTTTTTTTGTCAAAAGCTACTAGCGACACATCAAGCGACTTTTTCTTGTGTTGTTGGAGACTTTTCTGGTATTTTGACTCTGACGCAGACTTCACTTCAACTCTGCAGAAAAACAGTTTTTCATTTGCCAAATAGACTTAACCACCTGCATAGTCTCATCAATCTATGTGATGAACTTGTCACAAATGTGCACTAGTAAAGAGAACCCTAAATTCTGTCAAACTGAGATGTAAGAGAAGAAACCTTAACAGGCTAAACAACTGTAATTGATCCTTAACAGACCACAATGAAGCCCTTAAATGCTGCCTGTGTTAGTCTGCCTTTGCCTTAATCATTAAAGCATTTACCATTTAATTTCTAGTCGAGTTCAGTTATATGACTGGTCTCCAAAGCTACTAGAGTGAGGGTTAACATGAAATGTTCCTTTTTTAGAATTAAATTAATCTTATCTTTTATTTTATGTCTCTTTTATTCAGTATATACATATTTATTACATTTTTTTTAATTTATTTTGTGTATGTTATATATTTAAGTAATTATTTGGTTTAATTAGAGAAAAAACATTTTTAATTTGCTTATTTCTGATACTGTTTAAATCTCAAAATGCATTTTATATCATCTGGTTTATACATGACATGTCACAACCCGTCTCAAAAGGCCGCAACATGAGGGAGACAAGACGAGTGATAAAAGTAATAAATAGACATTTATTTAATGAACCAACTAACAGAACTAAACTAAACTAAACTAAACTAAACAAACAAACAAACAAACAAACAACCAGCCAGGTCCTCCAAACAGGAGGCAGAGAGGAGATGCGCTGAGAGGGACCCAGCCAAAGAAGAGGGGCAGCCTTTATAGCTGGGACCAACCCAGCAGGCTCAGGTGGGGCTCGTTAGCTGCCGATCAACATCCTGCAAGACAACCTGAGAGGAAACAGACACAGACCCCTGGTGGAAGGGAGGGGTCGTCACACAGACAAAATGATAAGAAATAAAATAATTTATTCTTTATCATTTTAATAGAAATTGAAATGAGCATTGACACGACAACATTCTTTATGTATAATGTGTATGCATTGCTAGTTTATTTATTGTATTAAATCCAAAGCGGCAGAAACGACAAAACCACTCACACCTTCATCTGGTCCCTGCCGCAGCCAGGAGACCACTCCACCAGGAGGAGAGCGGTTGGCAGCTCTGGGACACGGATGCCAACGGCTGCAGCAACTAGAATTCAGCCAGCACAAACCCCAGCACCAGGAGTCACAGCAGGCTGGATCTATCCTGACTCCAGTAACTCACTTTTGCCTCTCCAGGTACTGCAAGACTCAAGTTCGTATTGCAAGACAGGACGGGCCGGGGCTAGCTGGTTAGCATGCTCATTTCAGTAGATATCTCTGCAACACAATACATAGACATTTTTGACATAACGTCAACACTCTAACTTCTTCACATTCTGCTGATAACATTAGCTCATATTTTGAATGTTTTTAACTGGAATTCTGGTCCTGATGCACCTTGAACTATTCCCCATTTACATGATTACTGCTTTGAAGGTGATTCACACACAGTTATATACAATTGTATAGAGGACTGACAGTCAGTTTAGGTCAACTGTGTTCAGAGATTTGAGGGTCATGAGTTTCAGCCCTGACATAGGCCATCACTCAAGCTATTCTAAGACCAAAGAGTATCATCTTGAGTCAGGGTTATATTGACCACCCACTCACTGCAGACTGTGCACGTGTCAGGCAGCATTGTCCCTTTGTTGGCTGTGCTATATCAGTGAACCATGCTGCTGGATATGTTGGTGACGGAGCTGAACCATCCTGTATCCCTACAAAACCTGCAGGCGCCATGAAATCACCGGGGGTTCAGGGCAAACCGTCAAAAGGGCATCTTAGGGATAGTTAAATGGTTAGTTTACCCCAAAATTAAAAGTACATTATTTTACCTCTTACCTGTAGTGCTATTTACCAATATGGATTGATTTAATTCTAGTTTAGGAGATATCGGCTTTAGAGACGTCTGCCTTCTTTCCAGTATAATGGGACTTTATGGCACTCAGCTTGTATTGCCACAAAAAAATACATTTGAAAAACTCAACAGCAACGTCTCTTTCCTGAAATCATGACTGGGTTGCTCAAGATAATCAACAGGCCTTGTTGTGAGTGGTTCCATATAGGAACTTATTTTCTTTCAACCATAGTTCCTACATGACACAGCTTTGTAGTTTTAGACTTTAACCATACTTAGCTGTACCACCCAAGCTTGGTCCTCAACAGGAGGTCACAATTGATATATTTGGGGCACAAGCTTTACTTATCATTCTTTTAAACTTCAGTTAATGGTTTTCATTTAGGTGACTGACTGTGAGGACAAACTATGCTGAAGTGAAATGTTAAGGATAAAATGCTACAGCTGTGAGTCTGTGTGGACTGTTAATTTGTAATTAAACTCTATCTCACTCTCCATTAAAAGATTGTTCAAACTCAATAAGGTTATAAAAATACATAAGACCGATATTTCTGCAGTGATCTTATTTGTCTTGATAAGCATAAATCCATCTGTGCTAAATCCTAGTATGTTGGTGAACAAAATGTGCAGCAAACGTTTGAGGCAGTCAAACCAGAGGGACTTTATAAATAAAATCAACTTTATTGGTACGAAAAAGATTGTATATTTACAGTTTATACACATAACATAACGCTGCTGTCCTTGAACACAGTGAGTGAGTGGATTGGCAAATCAGATACATCCACCAGACGACAGGCGGCGCTACACAGCAGCTTACCGCAGCCAGGCAGACCCTCAACACCACGCTGCCTTCAGGTGCTGCTCATAAACTCCTAACTTCAGCCTCCCAACTCGGATTGTAAAACATTAAAAAAGGGACCTGATAAGTTTTTTTTTTGTCTGGTGTCGTAGAAACCAAAGTCTGTGTTCCAGCAGCAGAATAAAAAAAGTTTTTTTTTGTAGCACACATATATTTCAAGGCTCATTTGAGGTTTTCATATCTTGTAACCCTGATTAGATTCATATCCAGACCAACATTCAGTAAAGAAACATTACTCAAGGGATGAATAAGAGAGAAATTACTGTTTTTCAAGTAAACTTATTGTGACATTGAACAATTCTTACAATTGCTGAAGACACAGGGATCCCTGTCTAACTGAGTGAATGTACACTTCTTTTAAACTATATATAGTATTATTGACATGAGGCCTGTCAAAAGTATTAACTCTCCCATGTAGGTTGCTACTGGAGACCTCGGGGGTCTTTTATGTGCATCCAATGCATAAAGGCATAACATTTCCGACAGCACTTGTAGGCATCAATAACAAGCAGCACAGAGTGGCATGCAACTCAGACACTTCTGTCTCTAGAGCTTCAGATTATGTACGTGTTGCACAAGTTGGTGGTGTGGCAGGAGCAGTTCCCTGATAAATATCTCAAGTCACTAGGTGCTGACCCCTTTGGCTTTAGGAAGCGTGCAGCCGGTTGGCCATGCTCCGCTGGCTGAGTTTATGGGTCTTGTGGAGGTTGGTGCTCATGGTCACGGCCACATTTTCATGAGTCAGCTTCTCCTCCTCCTCTTCCTCGTCCTCTTCCTGACCCCCCACATCGATCTGTATCTCGGCCTCAGCAATTTTCTGCTCCTGGGCAAACATGAGGACCATGTCTGCGTCCATGGCTTCACCAGAGGAGAAAGGGTGACACACAGTCTCGACCAGGTTAATTAGCGTCCCCAACACTGCAAACACCGAACCCACCAGGTAGACCTTCAGCAAACCACAGCTTGGTTTCTGACTCAGCATCTCTTTGGCGAAGGGGATCAACTCCTGCATGCTTTCCATTTCCAATGGCCGAGACGCACTGATGAAGGTTGTATGAAGACCTGTTAAAAATTAACATTAGATGGATTCAGATGTGCAGATATACCATTTTTCACAATAATCTTAAATGTAATACCTTTGGTTATTCAAACTGTGTTGAATTTAACACAATGCTTTGGGTTTTGGGAACTGCAGCCATTAGACCAGGTATCAACTCAACACAAGTTAGGCAAGAAGAGACTGCTTTTTGAAAATACACTCATGTAATAGTTTAATATCCCATTACGGCATTTGGCTTAAACACTTTAACTGCTGATATTTTAAAAGGACTTACTGTGATGTACTTTGTAGTTTGTTCCAGTCACAGGTTGATCCTACTCATGAGCTCCAGTTTGTGGCAAGAACACACCTTTGCTGGATACTGCAATCATTTATAGCCCCACTCTCTCCACCCACACAGTGACAGCTGCTGAATATTCATGAAGCACGGAGGATCTCTGAGCCAGAAACTTTCACCCAGTCGAGTGTAGGCTTATTACACTTATTGCACTGTCACTAATATTCCTTCTTATAATCTATCAGAGCATCTATTGCGTTCAAACGTGAGTTTACAGTGGCTGCTGTACTTTGAAAGTGTCACAGTAACATTCTCAGAATGTATGTGTGTGTGTGTATTGTAGCCTCTTAACTGGTGAAGTAGATGAGATCTTATTGGTACCATACCATTAAGATCTGTGCCATACTATAGACTGCATCATACCCAAATGTTGAGAATTGTTAAGAAACAAGCTAAATAAAGAAACATTTCCACAAACATTCACTTTGAAAAAAATAAGACACTGTAGGATAGGACACTAAAATGAATGACAACTACGCATCTGTAAAGTCTTGTGTATGCATCTTTTACGGTTGCGAATCCATGGCAGCGACAAGAAATTTGAATACCTGGCGAAGTACTCGAAACCTCTTCTGTGGTTGTTCCTGCCATAGGTGTCTCCAGGAACACATGTTGCCATGATGAGACACACACACAGACAAACAAGGTAAAAACAATACCAGCGTCCCTGGTAGAAAACAATATTACCGGTATCTTATTTCCGAACATCTCTGACAAGGGTATTTTTTTGTGTCCTCCGGTAATTTACCTGCCCTGTACGACTCGGAGCAGCTATAGGCTTCATTTGTGCTGTCAATGTGTTAATGTTTGAATGCCTTCCTTTGCTAATGTTCTATTTAGTTGCAGCATGCTGTTTGGTGAAGCTGTTTTCTTATATTAACTTGTGTTTTGTCTATTTGCATGAGTTTTAAATAAGCTGGAGAGCGCTTATGACTTCACTGCCATAATCAACACAATTAATCTCCTATAATGTTTCTTGTTTAACGACATAAGCCAAGCCTCTCAGTTTTGCCTGAACACAGCTCATTATAGTGTTAGCTCAAAAGGTTCCATAACCTTTTATCCATAGTATCAAAGTTCCCAGCTGACATTATTTCTGCCTCAGAGAAGTAAAAGTAAGTCATTGATTCATGCTTTTCAGATTATGTTTAAAGGACTACTACAAACAATGACACATGATGGACACTAGAAAAAAGGTCTCTATCCAGTCATGGGGGAAGATTATATCAAAAAACTAAAAAAAGAAACAGGAATGAACACATAATGTTCCTCAGTTGTTTGTTGTCAGTTGTCGCCAGTGGCGGCTGGTGGAAAATGTTCTAGGGAGGGCCATCCTATCAATTTCAGCAAACATCCCAGTATGATTTCATGCAAAAACAATTTTGTATCAAACACGCATTATTACTTGGCAGTTAAATATTTAACATTTATTCCAACATGAAAAAAAGCAGTAAATAACACTTATATAATATAATACAATATAATATAACATGTTTATTTATTGAGATGCCCCTATGGACCTTGTTATAGGAGGTAAAGATCAGGAGAAGTAAACATGAAGTGTAATTATGAATACTGATGTTAAATTAAGCTATGATGAGTTTTCACTGTTAATTTAACATCTGTAGGAGCCAAATTCAATGTGCTGTTAAATATTCACTTGTATTTACATGTTTAACTGTAATCACTTCTGTTTCTACTTTGAATGTTACAAGGATGTCGTTATAATTTGTTAGAGTCAGAAATACATGTAAGTGACAGACAACTGTCACTTTAAGGACACTGACAGTTACTGACAGTGGTGAGTAATATCTGAGGCAGTATGGAGCCGCACAGTTTTCCGACCGTGTTAGGAAATGTGTTATGAAACGTGTTAAATGGAACGATCTACGTGGATTAAGTTGTGGATAACCTGTGGATACGTATGGTATGTCCAAGTAATCAGCGTACTTTTAGGAAGAAAGGAAGTTGATTGACTGACTTGTACGAAGTAGTGAAGCTTCGCATGTAGTCTGCTGTCTGATTGTGAGGTCAGGCTGATCTGATATCAGCTCTTTGGCTGCAGAATCGCCGCCAAAGTTCTCCTCTCAAACGGGTCTTGGAGGAGGAGTGGTCGCGCTGGCGCGGGCGCCTGTAGAGACTTCTCCTGACGAGAACGCGCAGCTAGGGGGGCCTGATCGTTCTGGCCCCACTCTGAATCTATTTGAGGGCGCTGATTGGCTAAATTGTATGTCACTCATTTATATCTTGAATCAGCAATTGGCTAAACTGCTTCATAGACCCGCCTCTTTTGGGCCAAAACGATCAAGCCCCCCTCGCTGCGCGCTCTCAGACGTGTTGTGCACACAGGCAGAGAGCACGAGCAGACGAGCACACAGGGGGAGAGGACGAGCAGGAAAAGCATATATTTTGCGCAGATATCATATTGTACACACGTTACTGGGTACATTCCATAGTTAAAAAACACAAATATTGACAATTTGTATAATTTATGATTTTTATAATTTTTTTTTTTCGTGTGGCTCATGGTGGGGCCATGCCCCATGGCCCTCTATTGACCACCCATGATTGGGCCGCTAGCGCCACCTAGAGGGCCGCAAAAAACGTTCAGTTTTGCACTTGTGGGCCGCGAGGGCCGCGGGACTGCATAGGTTATCAATTGAAGACACCAGAGATATCACTGTTATCCATGAGACGCTCAGTTACATTATAGCTTCCCACCACCTGGTGGTGGTAATGTGTCAGTCAGTTGTTTAACAAGCTGCAATATGCAGAAGAAGACACTCAGCTAGCCGCTAGCCCAGGGGTCGGCAACCTGCGGCTCTTCAGCCCCTCTGTTGCGCTTCCCTGAGTCTACATCAGGGGTCCCCAACTGGCGGACCGGATCCGGACCCAGGCCCTAAATCCGATAGATAATTCGGAATTATATATATTAGGCACTGAGTTTATACTTTAACCGGCGCATCTTATCCAGCCGTTACAGCACTTCTTCAGGTGCAGGAAACGCACCGACCAATGCATTGTAAATCACATCAGGTGATGCAGCTCAATATGAGTATTCTGACAAGTTTCCTGACTCGAGCGAGGTTTACACACACCGTGACACACGGGGGAGAGACGAGGAAATAGAAAGAAGAGCAGGGAAATTGCGCCGATCGAAGAAGATATCTCGCATGACGTTCTCCAAAAAGAGAAACGTGTTCAGAGAGAATATAATTTATAAGCAAGAATGAACATAATCTTATATGTTAATTATTCCCACAGGCAGTTAAATCCTCTACCCCTGTTAAGCGCTTTTCCCTGTGAACGCGAACGGCTAATCATGATTTTCAGACCCCCGCCCTCTGTAAACTATTAATGGAGAAATCCAATAAAAGAAAAGACACGGAGGAAAATAGAGAGTTTAACTCTGCATGGACGTCTTCATTTGCTTTCACTGGCAACGATGCTGATTTACCTGTGTGTTTCCAGAACATGCACACAGCATGTGCTGAAGTGTCACGCTGGAGATGAGCGAAAAAGAGCGAATCCTCAGCTGCTGCAGAAAACTCTCCTCTTCATAAGAGTTTGATATTGTTATATCAGGTAAAATTGCAATAAAATGTCAAGAATTGTCTTTATTCTTGTTCTATATTTTCATAAATACAACAAACTATAGTTATTGTATATATAATATAACTCTATATACAACTTTATAAGCTGTGATATCAAATAGCTTTTGCAGCTCCAGACACCTTTTATTTGGTTTTATTTGAAGCCTTCAAAAATAAAGCGACACTTAGCGACGAAACATCCAGCGCTCGTGGGAAAGCCTGTTGGGCTTCTTGTTGTGTATGCAGGTTTACATACACATGATAAATAAATGTCTTTGTGATCATCACATTGTATCATCTCATTTATTTGACAAGGGTTTTGCTTGTTAAACTGTAAGTGGATTTAATATAGTTATTGAATACAAATCAAACCAAGAGTGAGATCAATTAGTTAAACTAATATAATGTTAATATTTGAATGGGCCCCGGGACACTTTGTACTTGAAAAGTTGGGCCCCGAGGTCAAAAAGGTTAAGAACCCCTGCCCTAGGTGACATGGAAGTCCATGTGAATCTTCAACATTAAGTTTCACCAAATCAGGGGGAAATTTGTGTAAACCCAGTCCCCCTGCATCCTTTCTGCTGCTGCTGCTGCTGTGACCTGTGGTCAGAGTGGAACCACACAGAACAGCACACAGAGCATGTTGCTGACTAACATGGAGCAGCACAGGAAGTGCAAAGACGTGACGGCACCACAAAGAGCAGACAGTAAGTGATTACATGACCTTCACATTTTTATTAAAACACAAACAGGAAGGTGTTATTGTTTGATCGTTATTAAAATAATTCAAAATTAAGACAAACCTGCCAGTTTCTGTTCTGAACTGGCAATGAAAATTAACTTTTAAACTTAAACTTTTCAGTCCTTTCTAGACCGAGCCTTTCAGTTTAGTGGGCCAATCAAATATCTTCTAATCTATAATAGACTATTTTCATTGCAGATTGACACAGATGTAAGTAATAACAGATATTTCACCTCTCAGAGCCCTGCTTCTGTGGATGCTGGTCACAGGGATGACTTACTGGCACACCTAAATTAAATGGATCCATCATTGCAATCATCAGTATTACTCACACTTGTGTGTGGGACAAATCAAAGTAGTGACTAGATCTAACTTCTTTGGGGATTTTTTACGTTTACAGATACATGTTCAAGCACACACATTTATTTGAAAGGTATTATGTGATTGTGTTTAGACCAGCTTCTTTTCCCCACTGTCTTAGGTGCTTCTTGCTTATCTGCTCTGCATCGATGTTTATCACCTTGTGATACCAATAACTTCCATAAAGCAGCCACTGCTCCATTTCACTGTAACCAAGGGGCCAGTGCTGACGGAGAGGAAACACCAAGCTGTTACCAAGAAATAAATCACAGCTACAACTACTATCCCCAGTGATTGAAGGCGTGACAGTACTTGTCTGAAACTGTATGTGCACAGTAGCCTCTGAGCGTGTTTGTGTAAGTCGAGTCAGAAGACACACCCTGTACTTGGACTTAGTCAGTGTGTCTGAGGAGAACGGAGAAAAACATACATGCGTGTACAGCTGGCCCCGGGGCTACTGTTTCTGTAGACACAGGTGATGATCAGCGGCGCTCCAGCACACAACACGGTTACCACACAGCCTGGTAAAGCTTAAACAATGCCTACAGGGCATGAATTGTGTCTGGGGAGGGAGGAGTGGCCTTCTCTGTGTGACCGTGTCCCTCCCCCCCTCCGAGACTTGTACTGTTTTCTGAATGGAAAAGACCACGAACCAGTGTCGTAACAGTTTAATGATATACATTTTTATAAAAGACAAATAAGTAAATTCTTACAGATCAATACTTCGACATCATATCTTTGACATGGTTTGACTTTGTCGAGACATGCTAGTTCAAAATTCTGGCATTTAAGGAATTTCACTCTGCCTGTCATCTGAAACTGAGCCAAACATCCACACAGCCGGATCACGTTCTGTAGTAAGCCTACACATTGGCACTAACACACACTACAAATATTGACAGTTTTGGCAGTAAGTACACAATAAATGAATGTACTTTGATATTCTGTATGAATGATACAAGGTGTGTGGTGCTTGACATCACATTATATCAGCCCATCCCCCATTTCCATTGTGCATTGCATCATGGGACCAACAGCCTCCATCAACCCCGCTCTCTTAAACTGAGCAATTTGTATTTCAGATTCATGAGTACTTCATTTTGTCAGTTTCAGTGTGCATCAACAGCACGCTCAAAAATCTACTTATTTTGGTGTGCATACTTTCAACTCTACTGCTTTGAGTATAGGCTACTCCATTTATTTTGAACACGCTAGCAATATGTAGCTACTTGGACATAACGGTGTCCTTTGAGCTAAATGCTAACATTAGCACGCTAAAATGTTTACCATGGTCACCATCTTAGTTCACTGTGTTAGCATGCTAACATTGGCAAATTATCAGTTGACAAGAAGTACAACTAGAGCTGATGGGAATGTCATTAGTTCTGCAGGTATTTGGTCACAAACCAAAGTATTGGACATATTCACATTTTGACCTGGTGATGGTGTTACATGAAAAGTCAGAGAATCACCAAAGTTATTATCCTCTGGGACCCTGAAAGATTTTATAAAGGCATTTTTTCAGTCTGCACATAACAAGAAGGAATTTGATAGGTTTTTAAAATGACTTCTGCAAGTATGGAATAATTTCAGCTCAGCTTTATATTCTTAGTGTTTTATTACACCTTGTTTGGAGCTCCTTGGTGTCTTTGTGTTGACTATGTCTCTCCGTCTGCCTGCCTGCATGTCTGTGTGTGTGTGTGTGTGTGTGTGTGTGTGTGTGTGTGTGTGTGTGTGTGTGTGTGTGTGTGTGTGTGTGTGTGTGTGTGTGTGTGTGTGTGTGTGTGTGTGTGTTGATTCATGGAGAGAAGGGAGTGGAGGGGAAGGGTGTGACTCTGACACACACTGTATCATACCGTCCAGGTGAGGCAGGGTTTATAAAGCAGCAGCTTGGCAGCAACGCGCAGTTTAATCCAGCAAATACCAGAGCTGATAGAATACAGACTGCCAGGTGAGTCTCACATCAGGAAATACAGACTGATTGTATTTGGTCGTTTCTGCTTGCTGATATTTTCCTTCTTTTTTTGTCATCTGTTCCAGATTGTTTCATAGGAGGGACGCAACATGAGAATACTTTTACTTCTAGCTGGTAAGATTTCGTTCTCTTCTTTCCTTTCGCTTTAATATTTGAACTTTCTCCCCTTTCTGTTTCAAGTTTGTCCTGAAACTTTCACCTTAAACTTTCCACACCAGATGTTTACATTCATAGGGTTTCAACAGCATGCAGGTTTTTCATCCGGCGAAACACTGCAGCAGCCGATTACACTGATCTCTCCAATTCTTTCAAGCAAAGAGGAGGAAATAAGCATTTTAGTATGGTTATATATATATATATATATATATAAAACTATAAATACTATATAATATATATAGTTTACAGCTTGTTAATATTAGTCTTCAATTCACATATTAAATGCAAAGTTCTAGACACTATACTCTAAACCTTAAGAAAGCGTCCTTTTTTGGAACTGGATTTTTCCCATGCTTCCTTTTTAGGCTTTTTCTTTTGGAGTCAGGCTATGGATTAAAAACATGTTTATGCTCAGGTTAAGTTTAGAGATGGTTTGGTAAAAATGTGATGTGATTAAGGTGAGTGTGATGTATCTATATGGTTTCATTTTATAATCAAGTTAATTTGGACAATAGTCTCTGTCATGTCTCTGTTTTTTTAATCTTTTGTGAAAAAGTGTTGCGATCTGGCAGGACTGGGTTTGGTTACGAGTAAGTATAAAAATGTAATTATTGATATTAGTAAAATTGTTAATATCAATAGGATTATTAACATAGATTAATAATAAGAAAGAAAATAAGAAACAGGCTGATCACAAGCGATCTCAAGTAAGCGGCTATTGTCTGGGCAGAGATATCATAGTGTGTTTTTTGTCTTGTTTGTTTGAACAAGTTGAACATGTTAAAACACTCCTGACACCTGTTTCCACTTGTGGTGACAAATCGCCCGGCTGAGGTTCAGGTATGATGTAGTGTGTATTTTTTAGACCGCCAAGTCTCGTTTAGTGCTGAGTAACATAACTGTTT
This sequence comes from Lycodopsis pacificus, assembly GCA_028022725.1. Taxonomy (NCBI): domain Eukaryota; kingdom Metazoa; phylum Chordata; class Actinopteri; order Perciformes; family Zoarcidae; genus Lycodopsis; species Lycodopsis pacificus. The sequence continues at coordinate 4,487,018 of CM051691.1, read as the reverse complement.
TGCTTGTTGCCGCTATGATAGTGTTGTTTCACACTGCTGAGCCGTGTTGTGTTTAAATCCGCCACAGCGAGTAAAGTTGGTAAACTGTACTTAATTAGTTAAAGGTCCAGTGCCGCGGCTGCTGAGGTTGAGTTCTCCAGTCGGGCTCCTGTGTGGGCTCCTGTGTGGTAAAGTTACAGTTATTGTAGGCTACTTTACTGCTGCGGTGAGGATCTACTTTACTTTGAGTGCTTTACTCTTATTTTCCTACTAACCCACACACACATACATACGCCGTTACACTCATTTATGCACACATTGTTTGTTAAATGCTGCCTCCATTGTGAGTCTCATTCCCCCTTTAAATAATCGCGGCGGATTGTGAAATCTTGTGTTACAATACCACTCACGTACGCCATCTTGCTCTCTCCTTCTCTCTCTCTCCCCCTCCTACATACACACACACACACACACACCTCACCCCATGCTTACCGTATTTGTTGCTTTTAGGTAGTATGCTTGTAATTGTAGATGTTTTGTTGATTTATAGTATTATCGATTTTTGATCAGTATTGGTAAGATAAATAAACTCTGTTATAGTTTTAAAGAACAGCTTTCTGTTATTATTTTGTACATATGTGTTGTAGTAATAGCTGGTTGTTGTAGTCAGTGCTCAGATTCAACCCTTCACTGTTCATGCTATAAATGTGGAATAGTACCGTACTTTAACTATTGATATTTTGAGTGAACACCACTTTGAGACTTAAATCACAGTTTGGATATTGGTCCCTGATCCCAGGTCATAATCCTATTGATATTAATCATTTTATTAATCAGTAGAAACAAATAGTGTTGCGAACATGGAAACATTTAAGGTTTCCATGGTGTTGGCTCAATGGTCTCATGCTATTATTAACAACTACTTTCAATTCAATTCATTTTATTTTGTATAGCCCAAAATCACAAATCACAATTTTGCCTCAGAGGGCTTTACAATCTGTACACATACGACATCCTCTGTCCCAGGACCCTCATATCAGAACAGGAAAAACTCCCCCAAAAAACCTTAATGGGGAGAAAAGAGGAAGAGACCTTAGGGAGAGCAACAGAGGAGGGATCCCTCTATCAGGATGGATAGAAGTGTGATAGATGTCTTGTGTACAGAATGAACAACATAACAGAGTTACTTTAAAACCTTCTGGTACTATAGCTATCCTAAGGTAGAATAGTTAATAAAGCAACATGTTTAATCCAGATTACACAACATTTCAAATGTGTTTCTGGTGTGTTTTAGGTTTACATAAACAATCTTTACAAAACAAGAAAATGTTGGTTTTTTTCAGAGAATTAGTGTCATGAATACAAATTTTGTGTTAATCATTAAAAAAATGTCTGCTTGCACTGTGGTTTTAGTGTTGTGTGCAGGAAAAATTTGAGTTGAACTTCCCTTTTCTTAAAGGATTGTTTTTGAACTGTTAAACTGGGATATTCATGTTATTGAAGACTGATATTGGTCCTATACGTGTTTACAACACATTGTAACATTTCATGTCTTGTTGTGCTGCCTTCCTCCTGACAGCCATAGCTGCAGTATCACAGGCCCAGAATGACTGCTCTCGGGGGGCTTGTTACCCACCCAGCAATGACCTGCTGTTGGGCAGAGCTCATCAGCTCCATGCCTCCTCAACCTGCGGCCTCACAGGCTCCGAGGTCTACTGCACCCCGTACCAACAGGTAGGAGCACAGTCCTGTGTTTAAACCACATTTCATCTCTGCGGATCAAAGGAGTCTTGTGTTGCACTTTTGCGCTAAATTAGTATCAATCTCTAAAATGCCACTGTGATCAAGTCTTACAAGCTCTCAATCGCCTCCAAAACACAACAGCAGGTTTAAGTCATAATCACATGGATTTATTATCCATACAAACATAAAAACAGTCACAAACCGAATCACACTATTAATAACAAAACAAACATATATACTGTATATAATGAAAGTTAGGCCCCATCCGGGCCACACGACAGACAGTTGTGTCTGCCCCATGGTCAGGCGGAGGTCTGAGGATCTCCTGCAATTCCAAGATCCTTTGTCCCTCCAAAGTTACATCTCTCAGCTCATCGATTGGCTGAACTCCAACAAGCCCCTCCTTGGCTCTTGACCTGTTGACACCTCTAACACCTCACGCAGCCACTTTCGCCCATCCCCTGCTCTCAGCACATTCCTTAAATCCCTTCTCTTACAGACACTGCATGAAATGACCACTCCTTGGTTTAAGACCTTTACAAGTAAATACACTGTATCACATAAAATCCATAATTAGGAGCGCTTTAAAACATAAATTCCTCACACCAGTCAAACAAGAGCACATGCACGGCCACTGTGTTCTCTCTGGCCACGCATGGGTCTCTACGTGAGGTTTGCTCTGTCGGGAGGCGAGCAGTGCAGAGGTCATGGTGAGCAGACAGACAGGATGGAAGCTGTGGTGGGTTTTTTTGCCAGACTGCCCACGGTCCATTTGTGAAAGAGTCTGATTTCAGTGCCAGAGTATCATGTTGCAACTGTACTCTTTGACCGACCGTCTGAATAAGCACTTACCAGCCCATCTGCTGGCTCAGCACAAACAGCTCATTACTGAATTCAAACGCTGATTTTGTAATAAGAGAGACATCCAGTGAGCAAGAGTCAAGCTTGCTATGTTGCAATTTTTTATTTTTGCTCAGATGGAGAAAAGCAGCGCTAATGTGAGATAAAATCCTTTGTTTACAATACAGGAACTTTTTCTTTAGTAAAGGTATAATGCTAAAGTTTGATGTTTAAATGTGATATTGTGGATAACGAGATGTTCTGAAAGACATTTTATAGGTGCAGTATTTTAGATTTGTAGTAGTGCAACTATAATAAGAATAGTGGAGGATAAAGTACAATATTTCCTCAGAAATGCAGTGGAGGAAGTTACTTAGTGACTAAGTAAAAGTTACCTCATATTTCAACGTTCAGTGATTTTCATTCTGATCTTCACTAATCTAAACCTAAAAAGACAGAGGAGCACAGAAAGACTAATGCTTGTGTTGGTGTTCCGTAACCTTCATACCTTTCAGAGTATGTGTTGAATCTGCCTCAGGGAATGGATAGCTGTGTTAGGCGTGAACTCTCTCATTGATCAACATTCCCTTTTGTTTTTTTTAATACATGAGCCGCACCTCGTCCAGACTGGGAGGGGCAAGAACCCTCAGCTGTATCTCAGGTCTGACATCACACATGAGGCACACATGCATGCATGACTGCCTCTAAAGGCTAACAATGATGAAGATCCCTGCCATCATAGAAAACCAGTCAGATCTTGTTGTCTATGCGTCACCACTGCTGCAAGTACCAGATTTTGTCATGAATAATGTGTAATAACGATTTGGTGTGGTGGGACATCATCTCTGAGACTGACTCATCAGGTCTCCCATTTATGTGATGATAGAGCTCAGTATGTTCAGCAGCAAAAATGAACTGCAGTCAACGAGCCGCTGTGGACCACATGCATTCTGCTGAGCCCTGAAGCCCCCGCTACTGCACAGAGCGCTATCGCTTCTTTATAAAGTGCTGCAGGGATGACGTCTTTTTGTAGGCTAACCTGGAAGTAAGCATCTCAACAAAAAGACAATGTTTTTTTTGGTTTACTGCAGAAAACTCTACATTTTACACCACGGTCACATTTTCTAGTGAAGACTTTTAGCCACGTGTTAGCGACTGCCTTTTTTAAGACACGTAAAAGCTTCTAAATTCACCAGAGGGATATTTACTGATGTATTATATTTTGCAGAACAAAATGCTAAAATCTCTTCAGCAAGACCTTATTTCAGACATCTAAAAACACATTGACTTCAAGTCGAGGGAACAAAGTTTCCACAACTTATTTTAAATAAAAATGTGTTATACTATATACCATATCCTGACAGTTCAGGTTTTGACATCAATCGTGAAACACATACAAACTAAATATTCTTTATGCTATTAATGTCAGATACTGATAATATGACCATGCACCTTTACCTGTAACCGACATCAATGATGTCATCCCAGTTGTCTTTTCGTACACTAGTTAACATGAAGTAGTGCCGTTACTAAAGTAACTGCATATGCAAAATGTAACCTTGGTGCCAGTACACACACATATTTAGTTAAACTCATCATACAATCATGTCTGCTGTAGACTTTAAACCATAACTAACAACCAATCATCTGGCAGCGAGTGTGTGTTTGCACACGTATACGGAGCCAAAATACACAAATCCTGTGAAAAAAAAAGTTGACACACTTTTAACCGAGTTAAGAAGAACCTCCCTGTCATGTTGAAGCGGGGTATCTCAGGTGAAGAGGTGTTAAACATGAATTGGGCACATCTGAGTCTTTGAGAGGGTGAAGTCCTTATAACCTGAGATTAGATAAGGTTTGCAACGATAAGAGATTCACACACTTTCAATTGAATGCATTTAAGTTGAAGGGAGGTCACTGAATAGTACCCATCCAGAGAATATATATAATATTATATGATGTAACTGGGGTACATTGAGGCTGCTATGTGTAGGTAATGGGGGGATAATGTTTATCTGACTGACATGTTGGTGAAGAGACAGGGTGATGATAACTCAAAGAAAAAGTTTCTTTTTTGAACCATTTATTCAGAGCAAAGTGTGTTCGACTCATGTCAGCAGCATTCTGCTACACGTTGATGTAAAAAGAAGACAATCACTCCTTACTCTCTTTCATTTTAGGAAATGCTTTTGCGTCCCATCAATCTGATATCAGTTTGCTAATTGTGCATCCGGTTAGTTTAGCCTAGCTTAGCACGAAGGGAAAAATGATAGCTGGTTTTACCCAAAGGAGGACACTTGTGCTGAGCTTTTTCAGTGTTATATTGTCTTTTAGCCAAGACCTGATCTCTGCCTAGTCCTCAGTGGAAAACAAATCTGAGCAACTTTTATCGTAAATTAGTTTCCTTATGCGGGGGAGTGAGACGAGACACGTAGCTAGAGTGGAAAAGATTTGTGAGGCCTTCATGTTGTAACAATCAGCAAACCAGAGGGAACTTTTCCCTACAGGGAGAGCAGCCATGTCCAGAGTACCCGGAACGGAGGAGGGGCTACTGGATATTGACTGGAGAAAGCTGTCAGTGATGAGAGCACTCTGTTGGGAATTATTCATGTACATACCTTCCCAAACATACTGGGTGTCTTCATAAACAGCACTTGGCTCATTAGAGCGGGAAAATATTATCTGCTCTCTTTTATTTTATCAAATACATTGACAAAGTTTGTGTGTTTGTACACACACAGCTGCTTTGACTGAGTCAGGGTAGACAATACATCACCTAAAACATTCTTTTGGATGAATTCTGATGATTATTTCTTTAAAGCTGTATTAGACGTCTACAATTGTTAATTCATTGTGTTGGTGCAAAGAGTCTGTTTGTATTTCACAATTAATTTGTTTTCCCTGTGTTCAAAAGTCAAGTTCCACAGGTGTCACGAAAATTCATGTGTACAAAACGGGCAGCACTTCCTGTTGTTCCTTCCTTAACTGAAACTAGGGCAAAGTTTCCATGTTGTTGACCAGAAGAATCAAAGCGTTCTTTAGCACAATGTAAAGCTGCCAGTTATCTGAAGCTCATTGATTTTCTGTGTGACCTGCTCAGTTACACAGCTTATCAAACTGGCACAGCAGGGATGAAAAGAGACTAGATTTGAAAGTTGGTCTTTGGTCCTTCGATCAGCTTCAGGACAAACAGCAGTGACACGCACAGTGACACATTTACTCACATGCACACACCACATGCTATAATGTAACTCTGCAGGAAAGACCATTGTTACTAATTTGTTTGCTTTTTGTTCCTTAGAGTAGGATGAAGTGTTGTCCATGTGACTCCAGGAACCCAAACAGTCAGCTGGCCCACACTGTGCGGGACGCCCTGTCCACCTCTGGACCAGATAGATGGTGGCAGTCCAGGAAAGGTGGGCAAAGAACAAAAGAAAGAGAATGCTTTTCTATTGGCAGGAGTGAAATAATATATATATATATATATATATCAAAGTATACCTTGTTTTATAGATATGTATTTAGTTATCAGAGCCCTTTCCATTTTTGTCTTCGTATATTCTGAGCTGTCCTCACAAGAGGACCCTGCTTGCTCTAAACTGGGTTGAAGTGTCCTCTTGCAGCTATTTATCCGGGGCCAACACTGTTTGGTGGGAGGTAGAGGTACTACCAAATGGTTTAATTAAAGTAATATGAAGTAAATTGAATTTCACCCAGTGAAACAGAATATTTGAGCAGTGTAGTAAGAATTGGGATTTAAATCAAATCCTTTGCATTCGATTGGACCAAGAAAAAGTGTGCGGGTTTAGAATGTAGCCACAGACGACTTTGGCTCAACATACACCTCTGTTGTTTCTAAAAGTTACAGATTGATTGATGGATGTCATGATATTATTGGTTGAAATTGGTTGGTCCTAGATATAAAGATACAAGGAAATGTGCCTATATTGTTAATCAGTGCACAATATGACGATGTGATGTCATCTAAAATAGTTTAAACCTCTTGAACACGACAGCCCCCTTTAAAGGGGGCTAGAGGGGGGTAGGGGGATGGTGTACTTGTGTACAATTCACTTTTGCGATACGAATAAAAAAAAATAAAAATAAAATACCTGTGTAACAAAGACATTCTGGGCGAAACAACCACGGGAGCCATTTTATACACTGCAAAACACAATTATACATGAACTAAGATCATATCTAGAAGAATACTACAAGTTTTACCACAAAACCATGTTTTTCTGGGCAAAAAACTGCAGTACTATACACTTTTTTTGGTCTCTGACGAGAAAGCACAGAGCGATTTTGGCGAATGAGCACATCCAGAGGGCCGTGCTTCGTACCGTATCGTTTTCGAAATGACTCTCTTTCAAACCGTTCAAAAGTTATGGGGATACATGCCAATATCAGCCACAGGTCACGACAAAAAATATTGGGTTAAAAAAACTTACATTTTGATGATTTAATGGACGAAAAACTGATCTTTTCCAGCGGATTTTGGCGCAGCTGTGTCTGCCATGTTGTGATGTGTGTCTGTGAGTGGTATCAATGGGCTGGCACACTGAATGAGGAAATGGCAGGCGAAACTGTGAGCTGGACCAATCCATGTTGGGAGGGGGGTTCGCCCAGCATTTTCCGATTTTTAGTCAGTAAACAGACAAGGAGATTGTCAAACACCCCCGCATGGCTCCCGTTGGACTATCCCACATCGAAAAATGTGTTTTTTGTGAAAATCGAGCAGGCACAGCCCATTTCACAGTCCATTTTACAGTCACACAGACACACATTATGATTCATATATTTTTATGATTGACAGATACGACATTCATAACTGCTCAAAATTATTCCAAATGGTGTCAAACTGCTTTATTAGGATTATTGAAAAACTCTTAGTGATAAGAAAAGTGACTATATAGTTAATATTTAGTTATATACTATATCAAATTTGAATACAGCAATGCAACCAAATGCTTCCAAAAATGATAATTTAGCATGCCTTTGCTTGGTTTATGCTGGCCTGCTTCACTCAATCGAAGTCAAATCAGTTTTAGAGACTGTAAAACCGGTTGTGATATGACTGTGGGTATGTCATTGAAATTGTTAGGCTTTATTTCAAGTAATATTTTAGACACAAGTGCTTTTTTTCAGGTGAACCTGAAAACTTTTTCAATTTGAGCTGTGCCATATGTGTATTTGTTATTAACCAGTAACATATACACAATTTTACAGATACCAGCACATCTTACAAGTTACCTGTATTATACAATCAAAAATTATTAAAATAGACCTTGTAGTTGCAGAAATACACTCTCTTTAGTATGGGTATGCAATTTTCGAGTAGAGGCCTAAAAATAGGGGCAGTGTTTAAGAGGTTTTAAAGAGTATATTTTTGGGGGTAATTTACAAAGCTAGTTATTTTGATATCTAAATGTGCGCAATAATTCATATAAATACATTAAAACCTGTTAATTCAAACAAAGCATAATTTCAAAGACCTCTTAGGTTTGCATTTCACCACGCCAATCACCACTCATCATCAGGTAGAGACAAACTAACCCTCAGATGTCTAAATGAAAAGGTTTTTGAAAAAGTGATGTTGGAGACAACCCTGCTCCTCCAAATCATGTGGTGAGGAAATATGACCCTGAATACATTCAATCTGGATTCATAAGGCAGTGATGGGCTAGGGTATAAGCAAAATATTGATTGCGGTCATTGCAGATAGCCAGACAGCTTTGCAGGAAACAAAACAACATAAAATGAATGTGAAAAATAATCTCATTTCAATTCATCTGTCATGTGAATGCCATTCTGCTTGTTTGTCCTGTAGAGGTGAACCCAGTCTCTCTCCAGTTGGACATGGACAACCTGTTTCAGCTTGACAACCTGGTGCTCAGCTTCAAGGTAGGACAGAGTTTGCAATCACTGCTGGATCACATGAACAGCCCCAGTCTGGTCATTTCTATCATTTCTGTTTTGATGCATCTACTTTTTAAAAAATCATTATTTTACAGTTGATGAAGCACATCTCAGTACAAGCAGAGCATTTGTGTTTTCACTGTGCAGGGTCCTCGTCCCAGTGCCTTTGTCATAGAGAGGACACTGGATAAAGGCCGGTCGTGGCAGCCCGCCCTCTACTTGGCTACTGACTGTCAAAGAACGTTTCCTGGCATCTCCACAACAACACCGCTAACCCTGGATGACACATACTGCTACACACTGCCCCCTACTGGAGCACACCCCTACCAAGATCACATAGTAAGCACTAAGGGTCTGCTGTCAGAAAACAACTGCTTTGCCTTTTTTCAGTCAATGATTATTGTTCGAAACATTTATGAAGTAATATCTACATGACGAATCACTTCACTGCTAATACTGTTAAAATTGTGTTAAAATTAGTTCTGGGCAAGTTAATGCGTTATTATCGCATTAACGCATTCATTAATTAACGCCGACAATTATATTATCGCGCGTTAACACAGTTTTATTTTTGTATTATTAAGCGGACATTTTTAACACAAAAACCGGGCAGCGAGCAGTGAACAGCTGTATATGTGTGGCGTCACTTCCTTCTGCTGCTGCTCTCCCCCCCACCGGGTGACACGCCCGGTCTGGAACCCCCCTTCACTCCGTCACCGTCGGTCCCTCCTGTCTCTCTCTCTCACACACACATCACGCACGCGCGCACACGTGCGTGATCGTCTCATTACAGGATCAAACGTGACAATATCAAAATACATATTGTCGTGTTTTTAAATACGACAATATTTAAAAACACGACATGAGAAAAAACTGCTCTTAACTGCAACTCTTTATAAGCATAACTTTCTCATGCCGGTTAATGCCACGGTACAGACTACAGGTTCTCTTGCTTCACCTACATTCCCCTGGGTCCTAAGTCCCTAATTCCCTAAGTCCCTCCAGGTACAGCTTCTTACCTGGAGGGACAGTAGGTGAATCTGCGGAAGGATCATTACCGATTGTGCCGGTCTGTATTGGGGAAACCTGGAGGGACCCACCCTACCACCCAAATAACCTTATTTGTTTTCAGTGTTTGTAAACCAAATGTTATTACACTTTTGTTCATATAGCAGTACTTTATTTTAAAAGTAAGTGCGCAATACACTACTTTTGAATTCATTATTGAACTTTGCGCATTACAATGCAATTAATCGCATAAAAATTGTAATCGTTGCCCAGCACTAGTTAAAATTTGTCTTTTTTTGCTGCTTGTGGGCATACATTTCATTTTAAGCTACACCGATCCTCTAAAAAATGATCTCATTATTTTAAGTAAAAATCAATACAACAATTAATCTTTCCTTTTCAACTTTAGTTTTGTCATCAAATCTTTTGTTGGATTTTGTCATTTTGACCTAATATATACTGAATAATTTGCATATGATGTTTTTTCTAAAACCTGGGTTTTATTTTTTTCAGTTTTGTAATTTAAAAAGTATAAATGCTCTATATTTACCTTTATATCTATAATTATTGATATCTATATTCACGATTATTATAATATATCACTTTGTAGACAGACATAATGTATAGTACAGATACACAACACATAACACACATGAGAGTTTGAACCTTGAGAATGCATCAACAAAGATGTTTGGGGAAATAAAAGATTGCAGTGCTGTGCAGGTAAGAGCAAAACATTCTGTGGTGGAGAAAACTGATTTATATACAGTATAACATTGTGTACGTTTTTCCTCTCCAGATCCAATTCAGTCCTCTGCGTCAGTATGCTTATGTCCCAGCTACCAAAAGCCAAAAAATAGAAGGTAAGTCTCTGTCCATCATAAATGACTTCATCCGGTTAAAGGTTGGCCACTGACTGACAACTGTCTCACCCACAGATGTGTCTGCGTTAACGGGGCTGAGGGTGAGGTTCACCGAGCTGGGAGATGTGCCACGTCCTCCAGGCAGAGCTCTCAGTAGGTTTTACGCCCTGAAGGAGATGAGGGTGATGGGCAGGTGTATGTGCCACGGACACGCCAACCGATGCCTGCCCGACACCAGCAACAACCTGCCGTCAGACAGCATACAGGTATGTGTGCAGGTGTTGGGGGGGGCAGTTGTGGAGTAGTTGATAGATAGACACATGTTTTGCTTTATACAGCTAGTTGTTTCATGCTGCTTCCAGTTTATATCCTAAACTAGGTGTAACCCATCCTGGACCTACAGCGTACTCTGTATTGGACTCAGATATGAGACAGTTATTGGTCTATATTGGAGTCTTGTTGCAAGCAAAAGGACTTTCCAAAATGTCAGTTGCCAGTTGTTACAATGATGGATCTAGGCAAAACTGTCCACAAATCTATTTGTCTATCTATTTACCGGTATCTATTATCTATACTGGTCTACCAGGACATTATTGATCTTCATGTATGCTCAAATTCAGAATCGAAGAAAAAATTCAGCAGAGAACTCTTCAATAGTTGCATGAGAGAGGCAGTACATATATAGAAATGCTGATTAGTTTCATTGGCTCTAGGTGTGCACGTGAGTGTGAATGGTTGTCTGTCTCTATGTGTCAGCCCTGTGATGAAACCTCACCTCTCACCCAATATCATATTGAAACATATTTGTTTGCTGTTTGAACCAAATTTCCTTCCAAACTTCACTTGAAAATGCTTGCTGGGATATCTCGGTGATGTGATACCCAGCTGATCCCAGCCTGAGTGAATCAGCTGACCTTTGATCAAACATCTCTTTATGAGCCTCTCTTCTGTGTCTGTGCAGGTTCACCCTCAGTGTGACTGCCAGCACAACACAGCAGGTGTGAACTGTGAGCGCTGTGCTGACCTCTTCGATGATCTGCCCTGGAGACCTGCGGAGGAGGGCAACGCCCATACCTGCAAACGTAAGACTTCACCCACACCCGTTAAAGATCTCTCTAAACAACGGTGATCAGCATTATGTCATGGTACTCCACAGACTGTAGAAAAAACATGGAGGTAGCATCTGTCAGACAAAATATCTAATGCCACTCCTATTTTCCCCATTGTCAAAATAAATAATATAAGTGGTCTATTATATATGGTCTGGCAACACTTGCTTTTTTATAAGACAGCTGTGCACACATACAATGAAATTGAGTTGTCAAATGTTTAAAAAATGCAGATATCCCTGACTGTTTTGGAGCCTCCATTGTGGCAGAGCTTCACAATAGAGACGTTTCCAAAATTGACCAACAATATTGGCAATCTGATTTATTAGTAAAAAATATAGAGTGAAAGCAATTTTTGATTGTTTTTTATATATAAAATGTCCTTGGGATAAATGAAAGAAAGTCACTTTAAGTCAAATGTGTGAATTGATTTAAATCATGACCCATGCCCCCTCCTCAGGCTGTGAGTGTAACAACCACGCCCAGCGCTGCCGTTTTGACCAGGCGGTGTATGAGGCCAGTGGGCTGAGGAGTGGAGGTGTGTGTGAGGGCTGCATGGACCACACCACAGGGCCAAAGTGTGACAAGTGTGTCCCGGGCTACCAGCCAAACCCCCGCAGCCGAATGGACCGCCCCGATGCCTGCATACGTAAGTGGTTCATCTGAAGTTGGGTCCATTAACAATCTAACTGTGGCATGCAAGGTGGAACTTCAAAAAAGTATTTTGATGTAGATACAATCTTTGATGGATGTTTGTGTTGGTGCCAGGCTGTGTCTGCAGCGCTGAGGGGACGGTGAATGGGGGCCGGTGTGACGATAGCACAGGCTCCTGTCTGTGTAAAGTGAATGTTGAAGGTCCCCGCTGTGACCGCTGTAAGAGAGGCTACTACGACCTGAGCCCCTCCAACCCTCTGGGCTGCTCCAGTGAGTCATCTAACACCTCCATCACATCTCACTTTGGAACACCAAAGATTTCTGTTTTTGCTGATCAAGCTAAACTATTACATCTTAGCTTGATCAGGGAAATGTGTTCCCCGCATGCTCCTAGATGTTAAATACATACACCAGTACCCCGGGGCATGTAGGTCACTGATCCTTCTATGGTGAAAGTGGACTGAGCAAAATGTCATATTAAAGTTGATCTTTATGTGCTTTTGAAGATTTGGGTTTGATGTTTTTAAAGGAACAGTGTGTAGCATTTAGGGGCTTTATTGGCAAAAATGTTATCTCTGTCTTCTTTGTAGTATAATCACCTGAAAATAACAATCGTTGTGTTAAACATACAGAGCAGGTCTTCTTCACAGAGTCCACTATGTTGCTTCCAGGTGGCAATTTCCAGGTTTTAAAAGTGAAGCCAATGCTTCATGTGTTAAAGCTGCATTCTCTCTAATGTCCATCATGGGGCGACTCTTCTAGTTGTATAGAAGTCGATGAGAAAATGACTCTACTTCTCTCTTGATTTATTACCTCGGTAAACTTTGTGAACATGAGTTTATGGGTCCGTGCATGAAGAATAATTAATTTGCCATTGTTCACGTTGTATAATGAACAATAGTGACTTTTATGCGGTGGAAAGTCATGATGTTAGCACTCTATACATAGCCCAGAGGATGAATTATACATTGTGTACGGATCTTTTATGGCAGCGGTATTCAATTCAAATTCAACGAGGTCCAGTTAGAGAGAATTTCCTCATGCAAAAGTCCTGTTTAACTTGCGCTATGATTTAGTTTCATATATATTGGAGTAGTCAGCAGTTGTATTGACGTCTGTATGTAGTCAACAACTGACTGTGAAATCAAATGAAGAATTGTATAATATCTATAATCTTTATTGTCAGCTTTCAAATTGAACTGGAGGAATTTTAAATAATACATAATCTGATAATAAATCAATGTTCTTCTCTCACTTCAAGTAAAATAAGGGCTGTATTTAAGTACTTCATTTTAGAAAAATGTATTTCACTGAATTGCCCTGCAGCTTTAAATTCAGTTCATTCAGGGAGAAGTGATGTCAACCAAGAAAACATTGTATTTTTCTCATCTTCTAAAAAGAGACATTAGTGAGCATGGACTTTATCTGTGGTTATTAAACCACTTGTTTCAGCTCTATTCCTCTCTGTTAACATCATTGTTGGACAGTGAATTCATGTGTTAGGATTCTGATCATATTGGGCTCTTATGTGGACCCGCTATTTCCCCCTAAAGATGTGTCAGTGTCAAAAGATTTGTGTATTTTTAATAATCTTTAATAATCTTTTTTTTTTTTTAATAAGCTTTTAATAATCCTCATGTTCTCTGAACATATGAGACATACTGGTGTTAAACTGTCCATGGGATGATTTACAATGCATGTAACTGGTCGGTGTGATTCCCGGACCACTGAACGAGTGCCGTAAAGGCTAGAAAAGCTGCTCCGGTTAAAACAGAAGCGATCCGTCAAAATGTAATAATTCTCAATTATCTATTGGTTGTAGGTCCAGGGTCCAGATACATTGGTGTCTGGGTCCGGATCCGGATCCACCTAGTGACCCCTGGTTTATGGTCTCAATCTCTAGTTTCAAGTCTTCTTCAATACAGCATGACGTTCATTCAGTAAATTATGGTCCAGTCAGAGTCAAATAGAACATAAAGCAGGGAATGCTTTAGGGCGGGGCTACCTTGTGATTGACAGGTTGTTAGCACAGCGTTGTCCAGTCTGGGAGTTATCAGTTTGTGAAAGTTAATTGTAATTGCTTTGGTCGCCCTACACACTGGCCCTTTAATTCCAAAAATTCAAGTAATTCAATGCGAGACCTTTCTGTGTCTCCGTACTGGACCTTTCTCTACACTACCACTGTTACTGTCATTAATAACATAGTTATGCATACTTGTGTGGAATCTGAAGTGTCTGTGTCCAGTTCATCTTCCTAACTCTGATGTTACCCCTGCTGTCCAGAGTGCTCCTGTTCTCCAGACGGGTCCCTGTCAAATATTTGTGACCCAATTACCGGCCAGTGTCCCTGTCGCTCCCACTTCCACGGCGTGAACTGTGAAGTGTGTTCAAAAGGCTACTGGAAACCATCCTTGTCAGGACGCTGCCAACCCTGCGGCTGTGACCCCACCAGGTCATACAGTGATACCTGTGACCAGGTATGACCTCGACCCAGAAAGCGTGCTGGAATATTTTACTCAAGGACAAGTCAAATTTCTTTGAATAGATTATTAAAATGATGAAAAATAGAATGAGGCAAAAACGTACTTAGATAAAAGTAAACTGTTACTTCCATGTTTCCAGGTGACAGGTCAGTGTCAGTGCAGACCAGGCTTTGGAGGCCTGACATGTACAGAGTGTCCAGAGAACGCATACGGAGACCCTCTCATAGGCTGCCGATGTGAGTCAGCTCTCTCTGATTACTCTGTTTATTGTTGGATTGGTGGGATGCAATACCTTTACCTCCACTGGAGGTCGTAGTTTAGTTTGCTGTCTCAGACATGCTAAAGAAAAATTGACCTTGTGTAATTTTTATCATGTGGTTTATGAATTTGGTATGTACAATTGAACCTGGTTTGTAAATACCACAGGTTCACACACAAATCCCAGTTTAGCACAGTCTATTGACATCTCATTAAACCTGTTTGAACCAGTTGCATTCACAGGATACCTCTATTATGACCCCAGTCTGCTGCATGGTGATTTCATTCAACTCTAAGTGGGTCTCTTTATACGTACTGTAATTGGGTAATTGGACATTCATTTCAGCGATAAATGAAAAAATAAACCTAAAATGTCATCACTAAGATTACAGGTTTTAAGTATAAATACTTGTTGTGGTCAGTGTCTTGTGCTTGCTGCTTATTATACAATTCAACACTTTTGATACAACTTTGTGTGTATGGAGGTAGAGCAGTCACAATATCATATTTTCACTATATTGTGGCCAAAAGCAGTCATGATAACGATATAGTCATGATACCTATAGAAAATGTTAAGTTTTCAGTCAAATTCATCTTTAACTTTGTTAATTGTCCTTTTTCTCCCTTTTTAAGTAAATTAATTAGACTCAAAATACAAGTGTATGGAGGTGGAGAGAGAGGGAGAGTCTGTAATTATTACAGCTGAAGATTGGCAGGAAAAGGACAGAGAGAAAGAGAAAGAGGGGGGAGGACATGCAGCAAATTCTAAAAGTGACCTATAGGATGGACAACAAATGTGTAAAAAAAAGTTGTATCAGTCATATGTTGATCCATAGTTGGCAGGTTAATGTTACAAATGTCTCTTGGCCCTAGTTTAGATTTATTTTCTACTCATCTTCTCGTCTCTTCCTCCACAGCGTGCCGCTGTGATGCTGAAGGAACACTTCCAGAAGTTTGTGACAAGCAGACGGGAGCCTGTTTGTGTCAGCCCGGAGTCACTG
The DNA here is from genome assembly GCA_028022725.1 of Lycodopsis pacificus. Taxonomy (NCBI): domain Eukaryota; kingdom Metazoa; phylum Chordata; class Actinopteri; order Perciformes; family Zoarcidae; genus Lycodopsis; species Lycodopsis pacificus. The sequence continues at coordinate 4,471,161 of CM051691.1, read as the reverse complement.
GAACTCGCTGTGACTCCTGCAATCGAGGACACTGTGACTCCTTCCCTGGCTGTGAGACATGTCCCTCCTGCTTCTTCACCCTGGACGCCCAAAGACAGAACCTCAGCTTCGCTCTGGAGAGACTGTCCCTCAGATTACCTTCGCATCCTGTAGGTGATGGGGATCTTGGGAACTTCGAACCTCGCATCCGCGTCCTGGAGACCAGCCTGACCCTGATCCAGAACTCCATCTCCCTTCCACCCAGTGCTGCTATACAGATCAATGATGCTCTGTCCCAACTGGACAAGCTGAGGTGAGGGGCTGAAATTAAAAACACTAATCATCTTCATAAGCCTCCCATCATTGTCGTTGAAATGTTTTCTGATATTCATGAATGTTATTGTCTTCTCCCTATTCTTGGATGGAAACTAGCTAATTTAGAGTTTTTTTCTAATTGAACACAGGGACCAGGTGGACAAGATTAACAATGACCTTTCACCCCTGGAGAAAGCTCCTGGTCTGGACTCAGAGCTGATCAGACTGCAGGCTCTGCTAGACCGCCTTACTCTGGACTACAAAGCCAAGAATGATGCAAAAGACAACTCTGTCAGTCAAAACAATTCAGGTCAGAGAGAAAAACACACCAATCACTGCTACACACTGACTTTTAGTGATGGATCATTGATTGCAACTGTTACTTTGGTGCATCACCTTCAAGTAGCATCACCCTCAAGTAGCTCTAAATTTTAAGTATTATTAGAAATATATATATATTTCTAATAAGACAAAATATGGTGCAAGCAGACATTAGAGACCCACTGACACATCTTTAGGGGGAGACAGCGGGTCCACAGTAGAAGACACATTAAAGTGGTGTAAATCGTTTGAAAGAAGTGAACCTGATGATTCATTTTAGATACTTCTCAGCAGTGTGTAAAATTGTTATGTCATAAATCTGTAATTAATATTGTGTTTCTATTAAAATGTTGATAGTCCAATACAATACAAAATACACAGTTGCAAGGATCACAAGAGAATAAAGTGAAGTACAAAAATCCAAAGGTTTACAGAGAGCTTGAGTCACAAAAGACAAAACAGGCAGTCAGCGGAATAGTGACGCTGCATACAAAAAGGAATATACAAAAAACCTTAAAGAACTCACTAAGAATAAGGAAAAACAAAGAAGCAAGCTCCAATCAAAATCCAGAAACAGGCTGAGGTAAATCACTAGGAACAAACAAACGCTGGAGTGCTAGTCTTGTGCAACGAACTGAGAATATCTGGCAAATGGGTAGTGAACAGCTAGGGGTCTAAGTACTGGGAGGTCTGATGAGCTAATGGAACACAGGTGAGCAACAAAACTGGCGGAAAACTAAACAATGGCAGGAAATGAAGCAATCTAGGAAACACGGGCAAAAGAATACAAAATAAAACAGGAAGTGAAACTAGAAAATGCATTTCCTGCTGAAAATGCGTTGGAATGCTGAAAGCTGAAATTAATTGTGAAACAATTGCAGAACATTAAGAAATGGGAGACTATCTGTCTGAAAAATGTTGAAGCCCGAAAGCATTTAAACTGCACTGCTGAAAAACCTTCAAGTTGAAATGTCTAACTATGGTGTCTGTAGCTGAAAGTATGAGGAAGAAGAAGGCTTTGAAAGTTGAAGTATAACAGGATTTGAAGATTTTCTCCATAGAGATCCAATTTCAAAAGAAAATTGCAAAAAGCTTCATTCAAAAAGTTTAAAGATTACAAAAATGAAAAGTCAAAGCACCCCTCTCCTGAAAGAGCTGAACATTTTGATATTTGAACAATTTCTGTAGCTTAAACACATTTCAGAAGTAGTGATATTTGTAGTAATAGTAGTAGAAGTTGTAGTTGAAGTAGAAGTATTATTAGTAGTAGAAGTATTAGTAGCATTAGAATAAGTAGTAGTAGTAGTGATATTTGTAATAGTAGAAGTCGTAGTTGTAGTAGAAGTATCATTAGTAGTAGAAGTATTAGTATTTAGAAGAAGTATTAGTATTCAGAAGAAGTAGTAGCCTAGTATCAGTAGTAGTAGTAATAGCTGTAGTAGTGGTCGTAGTATTTAATATAACAGTAGTAGTAGTAGTAGTAAAAGTAATGGCAGTATTTGAAGTAGCAGTAGTAGTAGTACTAGTAGCAGTCGTACTAATAGCTGTAGTAGTATTAGTACTGGTAGTAGCATGAATAGCAGTAGTAGCAGTTGTAGTATAAGTAATAGTAGTAGTGGTAGTAATAGCAGTAGTGGTAGTAATAATATTGATGGTAGCAGTAATAGCACTAGTAATAGTAGCAACAGCAAAAGTTGTAGTAGAAGTAGTAGCAGTAGTAGTAGTAATACTAGAAATATTAGCAGCAGTAGTAGTTGTCGCAGTATTAGTAAGAGCATTCATTTTTTCAACAAAAAAGCCTAATTTTGAGTTTAATGTTTAAATACAGTTAATCCATGAGGCTTTTATTTTGAAAGGGTGGGACTGGGTGGGGGAGGGAGGGGGAGAGGAGACATAATCATAATGTTTGACACACATAAACAGAGGTTATTAAATGACAGGCTTCATCACAAGCAGTTCAGTTAGAATTCACTCTCTGGGGCTTTTATTTTGAAATGGGGTGTGGGGTGTGGGGGAGAAGGGGAGAGGAGACAGAATCATAATGTTAGATAAACACAAACCGGTTATTAAATGATAGGCTCATCACAAGCATTTCAGTTAGGATTCATTCTGTGGGGCTTTTATTTTAAAATGGCGTGTGTGTGTGGGGGGGGGGGGGGTGGAGGAGGGTGGAAAGACCTCTAAAGAGTCCTAAGACCTGAATGAGAGAGAGAGAGAGAGAGAGAGAAGTCTGTGTGTTTGTCAACATCACTAATTACTGGCTCAATCGTGAACACCTGTGTGCCTGAAGCCATTTCATGGAGATAACACAGGGAGACGCCTCTCAAACAAATCATCAAAACTCCCATAACCGTAGCTCCTATTGCTCCGATATTAATAATTGAGAGGGAGGCTGAGTTGACGAACATATCCTGTAAAAATTGTGTCTGTAGTTTAAAAAATGTGGCTTAACTGGCGATCTAGAAATGGGGTACCGTGTTCTGTGGAAGATGTTTTTGAAGCAAAATTTAACATTGGTCTCTATGGAGCAGAAAGTTGGTTTTCCTGTCAATTAATGGCTTCTGTGTCAAATGTGGAAATCTGTGGGATTCCACAGTAATGTTTCTACGACAAGGACAATATTAGCTACTTTTACATCCAGAAATTATGCATGAAGAGTGAAGATTGTGGACACAGTGGCAAAACACAAATGTTTTTTTCACAAGAATCTCAAGCTGCTCTTCACTCTAGCGGTGACATCACGCACTCTAAGCTGCGCAATACACACCCATTATAAAGTCAGAAAAGGGCTGAAAAATCATAAAAGTTAAATTGCTGCAGTTCAAAAAGTTTAAAAGATATCGGAAAGCTGAATTATGCGGCAATAGTTCAGAGTTTTCTCAACATTTGAAAGTTGAAATGGTGTCTTTAGCTGAAAGTATGAGGAAGTTGAAGCATTTGAAAGTTGAAGAAGTTTAAGAGGATTTGAGGATTTAAGAGGATCTTCTCCATAGAAACCCATTCAAAAAAAAGTTGCTAAAAGCTTAATAATTCAAAAAGTTTAAAGGTTAGAAATATGAAGAGATATAGCACCCCTCTGCTGAAAAAGCTGAACATTTTGAGAGTTGAACGGTTTCTGTAGCTTAAAATATGAAGGAGAAGAAGCGTGCCGACGAAACGGGGGACGGAAGAAATAGTGGAATAAAGATTCGAAGAACAATAGTTGGAATGCTTAACAGCATTCCAACAATTAACAAGAGTCCATACATGTCGTCACAATTATTATGATGGAAATATGGTGACATACCTAGCTCAATTATGTCTCATACATTTTGGGGCATATACCATTTGTTACACAGATTTGGTGCTAAATTTTACACTTTTGACCACTTCTAAATTGATAAGAAATTACCACATTAAAACATCAAGAGCTCATCAAGAGCACCATTGAGAAAATCCAAGCTGTGATTTGGTATAAACAACTTTTGACATTTGGAGATTTCTGCAAGAAGGGCATTTTTTGGCAAGCACTTCTCAGAAATCTCCTTATTGTCAACATAGTTGATGAGAACAGCGTTCATCCTCTGAATGCCCCAGGTTTGAAGTTTGTAGTTATAAAGTTTCATGAAGATGTGATTATCCTAGAGGTCACAACAGGTTGGTTTATACAGAATAACATAATCACACGAATACAAATGAGCTCATTTGATCCACAAGAGTCTCAGGTTTTCAGTGAAATCGAATTTATGCAGTTCCAAGACCGTTTAAGGATTTATGCAGAAATATTCAAATACACTATTTTTAAATTGGGCATTAATAACACATTTATTCTGCATGCAAATAACTGCATGTTTTTTGCCCCAGAGTGCATGTGATTATCATTAAGTGGAAATGTCTGTAAAGGACAGATCTTCACTATGTTTCTCAAAGAGACCTTCTGAAATGGTGTCATTGTAAAATATACTCATGTTGAGTTTTTCTGTCTCATTCAGGATCATTATCTGCCATCAAGAACGCCTACGATGAGTCCACAGATGCAGCTAAGAAAGTGGATGCCAGCGGAAAGCCGCTGAAGGAGTCAGCTGATAATAGAGAAGATACTAAGGACCTCCAAAACAAAGTACAGCCAGGCAACACCAGAGACCTGGACAAACTGAACCAGAGCATGGCCTCCCGACCCAATCTCACTCCTGTTGCCAAACAGGTAACTGCCAGGCCTCAGTTCTCCGACCTGATGCTGCAACATATCATTTATCAGGGAGATTATAGTGTCTTATGTGGCAGGATGAAAACTACAGCTTTGAAATGTGTTTCAGACACAAACATCTCCTGGATGTAATTTGTTGGGATAGGTTCATATTTAGATACTATTGCTAATTACTAATGATTGAGAATTGTATCAACCCCTGATATGTAATGATTATTTTGTTAAATGGGACCCTAGCTTGTGTATGTCCTCTTTAAATATCCATCTGTGACTTTTTCTCCAGGTCTGTGGCAGTGTTCGCTTAGAGCCCTGCACCCCTCTGCAGTGTGCGGGCGGAGATCTGTGTCCACCGGACGGAAGCCCACCTTGTGAGAAGAGTGAGGTGTGTGTGGGCGCCCTGCCTCTGAGCAAGAGGGCTGACGCTGATGCCAAGGATGTGAAAGACCGACTGGACAAGCTCACAGGGAAGATCACAGATGCTGTGGAGAAGGTACACACACGCTGTGATCTCTTTTGACTCCTGTTTTTTATGCTTTCAGAACAGTACAGGTTATTCTCAAACTATAAAAACAAAATAGAGCTCTGAAATAATTCCTTTCAGCTCCAGCAAACACAGGAGACAACCAACCAGGTGAGACAGTCTACAGAGAAGCTGTCCAATAAGATGAAGCAGGCCAGAGACGAGCTAGAAGACGACTTGAAAGAGACGCGCGACGTTGTGAAGGAGCTCAAAGATTTCCTGTCAGGTAAAGATGGTGCTCTGCTGAGGGGACTGATACATGAAAGGAAGGTTCACTTGGTTCCAGTAAAAATGGCTGATTTTAAATGGATTCATGAGAATCTTATCTTTGTATTATGTCTTTTCCTTTTACTGTGTGATTGTCTTGTCCTTGTTGACCTGCCAAGGGACTGCAGATGCAAATTAGCTTAAGCTACATTCTGGTACAGTGCATCGAATGGTGACATTTATGTTTAAATTGTACATGGTCCCTTTTAATGAAAGAAAAAAGAAAAAAAGGGACGCCATGGTTGTTCCATTGCCATTTGGCCTCCAACTTTTCCTGTTTCTGTCTGCAGACCCGTCCTCCAACCTAACCCACATCCAGGAGGTGAGCGACTGGATTCTGAAAGCCAAACTGCCTCTCAGCTTGGCAGCTCTGAAGAGGAAGCTGGAGGAGCTGAAGAATCTGGCGGCAAGTTTACCAGATAGCACGTCCGTGTTGAAGGAGTCCGAGCCGCAGCTGGACACAGCCAGGAAACAGCTACAGGAGGCCCAAGACGCGAGGTGGGCCTTCACACTCCAGGACCGGTTTTCTGTCACTGATGCTTCATGCTGTTTGTCTCAGATAATTATCAGCTTTGCACATTAACAGCATTTGAAACACCCAGGGTAGCAAAACTAGTGTTTCTATAAATCCCAGGGTGAATAATAAAATAATTCTGGGCATTACAGATATATCTCAATTCTTCAGTACACTCACACACGTTTTATAATAGATTTTATAATATGATATTTTTCTAGACATTTATTATCAGGAATAGACTTTGAGTTTATGTTTTTTTTGGAGGTGTATGGTGCGCTCCGTCAGCCTTTCTCTCCTCTTGACGATGACAAATCTTTTATGTCTCTGTAGTGATGATAAAGGTCCAAATTATGTTAAAGATGTTTTTCTCTGGCTGCACATCCACAGGGATACAGCACTGGCAGTAAAAGCTGATGTGAACGGGTTGCTGGCAGGCTTCAACTCAGTGGAGGGCTCCCTCTCTGACCTGGAGGACAAATTGCAGAACAGCATGGATCTCATAGACAACTTGAACAACAACCTGACTGAGGTAGGAAGCATGGATACATCAGGCGATGGAAAACACAGTGGTCCATTCCTTCATATTTAAGCTGCTTGCCAAGCATTACTGAGCTGTCGTGGTTCTCCTCATGCAGGCCAAAAACCAGCTGAGCCCAGCTGAGAAGGCTCTGGATGATGTATCAAAACTGATAAAGCCAATGAAGCCTCAGCTGGACGAGCTCAAAGACCTGCTGCAGGATGGAGGCCTGTTGGCCCAGGATGCTCAGGATAATGCAGACAATGCTGATGATGAAGCAGCTGCTGCAGATAAGGTGGGAGACCTGCTGTACTAGTTTGAAATATGAACATTTACTTTAACAAGGAGCCAATTTAGATTGATTATAGCTATTGGTATTCTTCAGTGTCTTATACTGCAATGTAAAGTTACAATAACTAGTAAATGAATATACATATACAATCAATATTTAAATAGCTGAACGTTTAAGTGGTGAATTATGTTTATGATTGAATATAAAGGACAGTAAGTCATGTCCTTTTTGCAGCGCATTTCAATTGCAAATATCTGCAAGTAACTGAAAGTGTCCTGGAAAACGATTTGTTCAAACATCTCAACTCATCTCAACTCTATTGAAGTTGCTTGATAGAGGCAGAGATTTAAAATATGTGTGTGTGTGTGTGTGTGTGTGTGTGTTTGTAGGACCTGTTGTCTTTGGAGAAGCAACTGGATCGTCTTAAAGATGAGGCTCCAGCCAGTGGGTCAGGTGGAGTGGCGGCGCCATTGGGGGATCGACTGGCAAAGCTGCAGAAGGATGCTGGAGTTCTGGCCAACACCACTGACAACATGATGAAGGCTCTGGAAGGTAATAGAGCAAAACCACACTAGATGAATTCCATTGACTGTCTAATGAGAAGGCTTCATAAATAAGTCTTCTTGTTAGGAGCACTAAAAGGAGGCAGAGGAACCTGATTTCTTCACAAATTATCTGAGTCATGTAATACTGTCAGGATAGTCAGTCTGAGCAAATATGATAACAAAAAGTAATTTTTATTTAGCACAGAGGAGGTGACCTTTGTGACATCAGCTGGAGCAATAGTCATGTGACAGGATGATCGTTGTCTTTGTTAAATACCAGCTCACTCCATTATCTGATCTTTTCCCAGGTAAAGCAGATTCCCTCCGGGGACTGAAGGACGAGTTCGAAACGAAGTCTGCAACGCTCGAAGGACTTGAGGATGAGCTTCGAGGATATTTGAAAACACTTCGAATAAAAGCCAATATCCTCAGCACCTGCCAAGGTTGAAAGTCCCCGAGCCGCTGTCTCCGAGCAGAGCACTGCTGTCACTGCAACACTTCATACCAGTCTCCCACACCATTCACTCCTTCTACTGGAAGAAAAACTCTACTCACTTTACTAAAGAGGGAATTCTGTCCTCTTCTCCAGCAGTTGTCAAATAATTGTGGGAGATGTAGGAAGTTATAATCTGGGGTTGAAGAGAGTGGGGTTCAGAGTGGAACTACTCTCAGCCCAGTCTCCAGGAAAAAAAGTTGTCATTGTATGTTTCTGCAAATACATTGAATGTCAATGTTTGTTTTTGCATTTGGTCAGAGCAAGTGAGCAAGTATATCTTCTATATAAGTATATGCAAGTCTATATAAGTATATGTTCTATACATTATACCACGTAACTACGTGGTATAATATATCGAACATAACAAGAGAGAAAGTCTGTTAAGGGTGCGTGGAAGGAGTGGTGGATGAACAAACATGTTTGTGTCCTGTGTGAAACCAAAAGTAAAACCTTGACTTTACGCTTGTAATGTAATGTAGGAAAGTCCGATAAAGGCAGTTGTTTTTTATGTAAGCTAGTTACAATAATACGTAACATTACATTATTAGTTTAACACAAACCATATTTTTTGTAGCCTTAACCAAGTAGTTTTATTTCCTAAACCTAACCAACGTTTCACAATGTTAACCAGGTGGCATTGTGCGTTTCTGCAAGCGCGATACAGTGCTGACATGAAACCTATTTCTAAAACCTATTTTTGGTTCAGAAACATCCACATTCAACGTATCCCGTGATTTGCAGAAACGTACAATTCCAATATCTTTTTTGGTGACTGGGTTGTTTCTCCTTGTCATAAAAGAACTCCTGGAATATATTGAAAGTTAAAAGGGGGGGGGGGGGGGGCTGCTGTAGGTTACATTTACAATCAGAAATCCACAATGTGTGTAAATACCTTTTGAATGTACCAATATATACATATATATATATATATACATACATTCATACATACTGTATATAAATATTTACATACATATATACATACATTCATATATACAGTATATATGATAGAATATCATCAATATTTGACAAGTGACATCGTGATTTTGTCAATATAAGCATTATAGAAAAAGACCACAGCTTCTGACTTTCTGACAGCAAAGAGAAAACACAAACTTTTATTTGTCAGCAGCAATACACTCCACTGCATTGCACCACAATTATTGTATTTTTCACAGCTGAAAAATGGTTGAATTAAAAAAGTGAGATTATTTATTGTCTGTTTTTTTATCCGTTGTTTTTGCAGGATTCACAGTATTGAAATAAAAGCCTGTTAATACTTTGTAAGCTTCATTGGAGATCCATTCAACACAAGAAGCATGACGAGTAATTATTACATACTTGCTGAGAAAATAATACAAAAAGAAACAAATATGTTACTACATTTGTGAACTCAGAATCCTCTATGGCATCATTAGTGTTGACAGCATCTTTACACCAGCTTGTGGCACTTGATGAGCACAAGAGAGCAGCTTATGTATATGTCACAGAAAACACTGGGAGTCAATGACTCCACCTCCATGACGCCAAAGTAAAGTTTAATCTCATGAATAATAACAACCATCCTTCATCTTGGTGTAATACATCTTGGTGTAATAATACATGTCCATAATACATGTCCAAAAATCTTCAGTCAGGTTCAACAGTCCAAACACTACAGTTAAAGGTACATTCCCTGATTTGGTTATAGTCTCCAGTGGTGAATACCGGTATACATTCAGTATCTTAAAAAAGTTTTAAAAAGCTTATCAGCTTTATAAAAACCTATAAGCCATCGGAATTCAAGGTACAGCCATGTCAGTCAAATACAATGAAAACATTCAAAAGCTTTCACATTGCATATGTACCCTAAATCTATTCAAAACAAATACATTTTAATGGTATTTAGTGACATGTTGACAATAGATAGAAGTGAATAAATGTCATTAGTGTGACACAGTTTATATGAATCAATGAATTCCTGTTTAATGTGGTGTTAATTACAGATATGCAGTCATTCCATGTTAAAGTGTTTTTTTAGTGCAGATATGTTTTTATGTGTGTGTCTGTCGATGGAACATGTGTTCTGCAGCAGAGAACCACAGCAGACATGAAAAAGCTGAGCAGCAGATGTGTCAACACCTTCATATCCAGAGGGATGCCAGTGAGCGTCGTCAACTCAAGAGACAAACTAAAAAATAGAGAGATTTTTGAAAATGTGTTATCAATTAGATGCAAGTCTGAGTCAGCAATTTGTATAGCCAACATCTAAATTCTGACTGAGAGAGATGACACTTTACCTGCATGAGATTCATCGCTGGTTCGTCACATGACAGAACACACTCCAGACTGAAGCGGCTGGTCCTTCCTCTGAGACACAGCATCCATGCTGTGACACATCACACACAACCAGAATTATAGACACACACACACACATAAACGCACAAAATACAACTGTCACAATATCTCAACATATAAACAGACTTGAAAAGCATTTGAACAATAATTATATAATGTCAGCACAGTTCTCTCTATACTGGAGGTATATTATCCACTGCATTTAACAAAAATACAAATAATATGAAAGTAATATAACCTCTTTATTTACTCTAATATTTCTTGATAAACACTCAGAACCACTGGGCTAGGCGTTAAATCTATAGATTGATGAGTGTTTTTTTACCAAAAGGTAATGTTTGTGGAATTGTTACTATAGGCAATTCAATACCGCATACCTCTGACACAGACAGAGTAATAATCACTTGTGGGGTACCTCAAGGCTCTATTCTAGGATCTAATTTACATAACTTATCTCCAAAATACAACAGATAAAATATTGCCAATACTTTTTGCAGATAATATTAATCTCATAGTTTCACCATGAAATAGGCATATTTATGTCGAAATAAAAAATATATCAGAATTCTGGTAAAGTTGCCCGATTTTCTAGCAGCTGGAGCAGGGCGGTAGCTCTCACCTCTTAGATGGCCTGAAAGGAGTGTCGATCTCTGAAAGGAAGTTATTGACCTCTCTTGATCCATCAACAGTGAGGGCGTTGCCAGGCTCACTGTGACCGGCTTTCAGTGGTGGACAGAGACATCTGCCCGACTCAGGACTACTGCAGGATATATGATTGGTTGCATGAAGCGGATTCCCGTTTGGGTCGAGGGCATCAGCCCCATGGTGGCAGGGTCCCAGCGCCTCCTCGTCATTCTGGGAGGCCTGTACTATGATGTTGGGCATGAGGTGTGAGGGGGACGGCTCAGTGAGGGATGACTGTAGTTTCTTCATGTGGTGGATTACTGAGGCTGCGTTGAAGGCTTTCTGTTGAAAATGCCCATACAAAGGAAGAGGGTTATAATGGTGCTGCCTACGTACATGACACTTCTGTCTTGAATCAGTAAGGACAACCTGTCATGAACATGTCATGGTTGGCTTTACATAAAAAGTGACTGTGTCACTAATCATTGACTTGACCTCAATTCAATTGGTACAGTTTGTAAACAGTTTGTAGACACTCAAGTTAAATAGGGTAAAACATGTAACTAATAGATATCATCATCAAACTTCCCCTGTTGATTTATTACATTGAGACAATTATTTCTTATATTAAGTTTTCTGAAAATGTATGTTTGAATATGCAAATGATGCATTGTCTTTTAAAATATGCAAACCGAAATGTGAACATTGAATGAAGCTAGGTTCAAAATTAACAGATATCAACTGACATCAGCCATATAAAAAAAATATTTTTTCCATGTTTTTAGTAATATAATGTTGTATAAATCATCTTATGAATAATATATGAACAAATCCCTCTGTAAAAACCTTCAGAACACAGAGAGGAATGAAACTGGAAAGTTTGGTGTATGTAAGAACTACTGAAGTGGAGACTTCTGGCTCAGAAATTTAGAGAAAACGGCCTTTTAAAGATATACATTTTGAAGACACTAAAGGTGAGTGAGTAAAAACATTAACTAATAGATATCAACATGAAACTTCCCCAGTTGATTATTTACATTAAGACAATTTTTTCTGAAATGTTATGTCTAAATTTGCAACTGAGGCATTCGCTAATGCTATCTTGTTAAGGAAGCACAATCCCAAACTCACAAAAATGCAAAATAATCCACCTTGACACTTGTCAATCGGCTCAATATGTTTCAAATGCTCATGTTTAGTTAAAATATGGCTGCATACACTGTATTTCTTTGTATGTTGCGTAGTTAGCTCAGCTTATGTTGGTTGCCCATAAAAGCAAATGTGGTTGCAATATAAAGTAGTCCATGAGCCGACAGCAGTGTCTCTTACCTTCCATTTGGATTTGGAAAAGCTTCTCTCCAGCTGTTCACAGACAGACTGATAAATGTCCAGGTCTTTAGCTGTGTTTTCAGCAATCCTGCAATCAAGTCACTGACATTAGTTCATTTGGAAAACAAAAAAAAGACGTGCGTGTCTGTGTGTGGGTGTGTGTGTGCATGCGTGTGTGTGTGTGTAACAAGAGAAAGGACTCACCATGGGTGTCTGAGTGCCTGCTCGGTGAGGAAGCGTTTCGTAGGGTTTTTCTCCATCATATTCCTGATGAAGTCTTTGGCTGTTGAGACATGGCATGCTCATCTGTTAGTGTCTGATTACAATGCAGCAACTGCTGCTGCAAGCATACAATAATACACATAATTCCTATTAATTGTTGGAATGCTGTTAAGCCAAACTTTCAAATGTTGAGAAAACCCTTAACTATTGCCACATAATTCAGCTTTCTGATATCTTTTAAACTTTTTGAACTGCAGCAATTTAACTTTTATGATTTTTCAGCCCTTTTCTGACTTTATAATGGGTGTGTATTGCGCAGCTTAGAGTGCGTGATGTCACCGCTAGAGTGAAGAGCAGCTTGAGATTCTTGTGAAAAAAACATTTGTGTTTTGCCACTGTGTCCACAATCTTCACTCTTCATGCATAATTTCTGGATGTAAAAGTAGCTAATATTGTCCTTGTCATAGAAACATTACTGTGGAATCCCACAGATTTACACATTTGACACAGAAGCCATTAATTGACAGGAAAACCAACTTTCTGCTCCATAGAGACCAATGTTAAATTTTGCTTCAAAAACATCTTCCACAGAACATGGTACCCCATTTCTAGATCGCCAGTTAAGCCACATTTTTTAAACTACAGACACAAGTTTTACAGGATCTGTTCATCAACTCAGCCTTCCTCTCAATTATTAATATCGGAGCAATAGGAGCTACGGTTATGGGAGTTTTGATGATTTGTTTGAGAGGTGTCTCCCTGTGTTATCTCCATGAAATGGCTTCAGGCACACAGGTGTTCGCGATTGAGCCAGTAATTAGTGATGTTTATAAACACACAGACTCACAGACACACGCGCACATACACTCCTCTCCCTCTATCTCTCTGTGTGTGTGTCTCTCTGTGTGTCTCTCGCTCTCTCTGTGTGTGTGTCTCTCTCATACAGTCATTCAGGTCTTAGGACTCTTTAGAGGTCTTTCCACCCTCCTCCACCTCCCCCCCCCACACACACACACGCCATTTTAAAATATAAGCCCCAGAGAATGAATCCTAACTGAAATGCTTGTGATGAGCCTGTCATTTAATAACCGGTTTGTGTTTATCTAACATTATGATTCTGTCTCCTCTCCCCTTCTCCCCCACACCCCACACCCCATTTCAAAATAAAAGCCCCAGAGAGTGAATTCTAACTGAACAACTTGTGATGAAGCCTGTCATTTAATAACCTCTGTTTATGTGTGTCAAACATTATGATTATGTCTCCGCTCCCCCTCCCTCCCCCACCCAGCCCCACCCTTTCAAAATAAAAGCCCCATGGATTAACTGTATTTAAACAAGCTCAAAATTAGGCTTTTTTGTTCAAAAAATGAATGCTCTAACTACTACTGCTGCTGCTAATATAGTATTACTACTACTGCTACTACTACTTCTACTATAACTTTTGCTGTTGCTACTATTACGACTACTGCTACTGCTATTACTGCTACCATCAATATTATTACTACCACTACTGCGATTACTACCACTACTACTATTACTTATATGACAACTGCTACTACTACTGCTATTCATGCTACTAAAAGTAGTAATACTACTACAGCTATTAGTACGACTGCTACTAGTACTACTACTACTGCTACATCTTCTACTGCCATTACTATTACTATTACTACTACTATTACTACTGTGATATTAAATACTACGACCAATACTACAGCTATTACTATGACTACTGATAGTACGTCTTCGACTACTTCTTCTAATTACTAATGCTTCTACTACAACTTCTACTACTACTACAAATATCACTAATACTACTGCTAGTAGTTATTCTAATGCTACTAATAATTCCACTAATAATACTTCTACTACAACTACAACTTCTACTACTACTACAAATATCACGACTACTACTACTAGTAGTTATTCTAATGCTACTAATACTTCTACTAATAATACTTCTACTACAACTTCTACTACTACAAATATCACCACTGATGAATTTTTTTAAGCCACAGAAACTGTTCAAATATCAAAATGTTCAGCTCTTTCAGGAGAGGTGTGATATGACTTTTCATATTGTACTTGTACTTTCAACTTGTAACTTTATTTATTAAAATAAATTGTATTTATGTATGACACTTATAATCTGACTGCATTTGACCCATCCCTGTATATAGGGAGCAGTGGGCTGCCAATGACAAGCACCCGGGGAGCCTGTGGTTCAGTGTGTTGCTCAGGTACACTACGACACGGGACACATCCCAGTCGAGGATCGAACCGTTGACCTTCTGGTTCCCAGACAACCCTCTTAACCCAGTGAGCCACAGTCGCCCCATCCTGAGGGTAATTGCAGAACGAATCTCATGCTTGTGTGTTTAAGGGATGTTGAGGCTTGGATAACAGCTGGTGTATAAAGGAGACTTTATTGTTGTATGGTGTTGTGTATTGTTGTACTTCAACATAATATGTTCAGCTTTGAAAGCTTCATAGGTTATTCCAACCTAAAGCTTATTTTTAAATGCCTACATGGTCATGCTCCTTCCCTGCTTAATGAATTTGTTACAAGACACCAGCACACCAGCACACCAGCAGAGTGAACACACGGGCCTCAGTAAACGGGAACTGTCGCATTGCATTACGCAAAACCTCATTTGGACAATCAGTCTTCTCTGTTAAAGGAGCAAAACTACGGAACTGTGTACCAACTGAGTTGAAAATGCAACACAATTTGAATGTGTGGATGAGATGACCTTCTGAAATTTTAGTTTAGTTTAAAGTTCTTACAAAAGTCAAGTCATCTACAACAATAAAATAATATTTATATTGCTTCTTCACACCTTACATGGCATTTACTTTTGCTTATGAATTACTTATCAATTCATTAGTTTGCACTGTCCCAGTGTTTCCAGCCATTTTTATGTGTTAGTCGTTCTGCAGGAGTGGAGGTAGGTGACAGCACTATGCTGATACTTATGCTTC
Source organism: Lycodopsis pacificus (assembly GCA_028022725.1). Taxonomy (NCBI): domain Eukaryota; kingdom Metazoa; phylum Chordata; class Actinopteri; order Perciformes; family Zoarcidae; genus Lycodopsis; species Lycodopsis pacificus. The sequence continues at coordinate 4,455,715 of CM051691.1, read as the reverse complement.
ACAACTGGAAGTAGAATAAGAAAGGAAAGCAGATCCTACAATGTATGGTTTATGTATTGTTTTAAAATACTGAATCTATTTATTTTTTCTCCTACATTTACTCATTAGGTTATAAGGACGTCTGACATGTTTCTTAATGCAAGCTCTCTGAATCCCTCAGGCGAGCAAGAACTGTCCTTGCCCATTTAGTATCTTTAGTTCAATTATATCTGCTCTAATGCAAACAGGTCAAACCTCTGTAGCAGTGGGGGAGGTAAGTATGATTTAAGTAGCAGTGGCGGGCTGTGCATTTTATACCTGGGCCATCACTGCTGGTCCTGCAGCTGAAATACCACCTTGTGGCACCACAGCTCATTTTTAAGGCTGTAACTATGTACGTCTTCGTATTAAACCGTTCGGTACGAGTCGTTTGAATAACGCTCGAGCATTTAGAGAATGCGAAAGCCTAAATTCAGGAAAATATAATGTTCTCAGCTGGTCTGGCTGTGGGATCCACTGTCATTCCTTAATGACAAGCAAAGCGCAAAGACCCAAAGAGATTACATAGGATTTTACTTTCACAAGTTGAACACTGAACGTACTGCTCTGCAGTGTCTTTCCTCCTTTCAGCACTCTCTGTCATGGTGCAGCTCAACTCAGTCAGAATGCATTTTGATTGGCTGTGCTGCATCACGTGATGTGATTCACTACCCATCAGCCTCTGCTGGCTGTTAAGTTTCATTTCACGATAGTCACGTGCTCGCCCACTGACCAATCACAGCACTCTGCACCTAGCGGGAAAGCTACAGATGAACACTGAGCGGCATGTAATGCTGACGTCATTATAGGCCGGCTAGCAGGCGCTGACACGTCAAAGAATACGCCCAACATGTCAAACTAAAGATCTGATTGGTTGAACACTATGACAATCAACAATATCGTCCCCATTCACTTTAATCTGCACTGGCTGCAGGTGAGAGTCTGCAGGCCTTTGCCTCTGTTCTTACCTAGAGACACAGAGGTGAGATCTGATTGGATAAAAGCTCTACTTAAATGCCTACATGGTCAACACAAGCTGCACTGGAAGCAGAGCAACTGAGGAAGACAGTAGCTGTGCAATGACAAAATAAGATAATGGGAAAAATATTTTTATAAATTATAATACATGTTAATAATTTTAAGAAAAATTATTAAATTATACATTTTTTTTATTTTTTTTAGAAACAATATAAACAAATTATGAACAATTTTTTTTTAAAATATATATAGCTTTGTGATTCTGTATAGGCCAGCAGAGAAGGCCTTGCAGGCCCTGACGGCCCGCCACTGTTAAGTAGGTATGCTGGTCTGTATTAGTATAGTTAAGCTCTAAACACATTCTGATCTATACTTAGTTAACACTGAGATTAATTACAGTAGTGATACTGGTTTTGTCACATTAAACAACCACAGCTGGATTTGAGTCTTTTAGACTCAAAGAATATTTCAAGTCCAGATGCATGCTGACTGTATATGGTAAGATGACACTTTCTTTAAGATGACACTCTCCCTTTTTAATAATCCAACAGTGCACTTCATGAAACTTTTATAGAAAATAATGTGCTGCAAAGAAACAGAATAAATATAAAACTAGTTACTCAAACATTAACCTCATATGTGTTACAAAGACTACAGAAGCTCAGAATTTTGCAAGAAAAACTTGGTGGTATAACATGCCCTACCTTTTTGAACTTTCAACTCATCAAGCAGTCACATCTAAAGTTAAATTAAGTTTTAAGGCAGTACAGTGTCTTCAGCTGAGGTCACACTACCCGACCTGCTGTCTTGTAATGAGGAGTCTTGAAGTTGTCGTGGTTTTTACATCACAGAGAGTCACACACAACATGTCTCTAACTGTGTCTGCCTTCTGTTATTTTTTTGCTGACTGCATCTGCCTGCTGTATCTGAAAATGAAGCCTGAGAGCTAATGAGCTGGAACGCACTACTTTGTAAAGCCGAGGGGAGCTGCAGAATCAGCTGATAACTCTCTGTAAATTCAGCACTACAAGCGACCCCTTTCACATTGCAGCAGTGTTTGCATTTGATTTTGTAATAAAATATTGATTAAAGCTGCTTTAGGTCTGGCCTAGGTCCTAGATCAAGTCCCAGTCATTTGTAATAGCGTCAAAGCAACAAATAAAATTGAGTACAATTCCCCCCCAAAAAAAGTCCAACGGTATCAGATGTCAAAAACGTTTCTGAAGACTGAGAAGTGAATTTTTTTCTGTTGTTTCCTTACCTGACTCAGATATGTCATCCCAGAAAGGGGAATGGAAGGCGTACTCAGCTCTCATGATCTTTGAAAACAGACGAGTCTCATTATCTTCAAAGAATGGAGGATAGCCGCAGAGCCTGCAACACAGACACAAGCAGCTGACTCAGCTAATCCAATGACATCCACCCTTTGTAAATCCTTAATACATTTTTGATATGCTATAACTCCGGTTGTATCAAACTAATGAAAGAATTATGATTTATCTACCAAAAAAAGTGTATGTCTTTACTGCATAACCTCAGGCTTACAATTGAAAGTAAACTTTCAAATGTAAGCTTTTTGTGGGAAAAAACTGTTCCATAACTAATAGATCCCCTCAGTTGTCCAGCCTGTAATGACAAATTATGAACAGCCATGTAATGTGCTTGTGGGAGGACAGAAATGTACTCACAGGATGTAAGTGATAACTCCAATGGACCAGCAGTCCACTGCTTTGCTGTAGGGCTTCTGGGCCAAAACCTCAGGGGCTGTAGAATGACACACTAATGATGCAGGTCAACAGAATTTTTTTTACTTTTACCATGGATGCCCTCTAATATTTATGTTTCTACTAACTACCAGCTGCAAAATGCAACAGCATGATTACACTGTGAATAAGACTGCTCTGATCAACGTTTTCTGGAAACTACGAGATGATTTAGTCTTGAACATCTTAATATAATAATAATAATAATAATACCTGTATAAATCCCACCAATGGCAAATGATTATGTCATAGACGATAGTATTACTCTTTAACACCTCCCATAGAAGTTTTACAGTTTAAACACGACTGACTTTAACGTGTCATTATGACGATGTGTACTCACTAGCTGCTAATACATTTAAGCATTTGAAACATTTTAACATAGGATGATATATTCTGTTTGCGCTGACATTGCCCTGCCCCTCCAAGAATCGCCTCCTTCTCCTGGTGAAGGAACCTGAGAGCTGAGTTGTCAGGACCAACAGCTCCTGGCCGGGTCTCCCAAGACAAAGTGGTTTTAGGGGAGTAGCCGGACTAAGAGCGACCCCACATAAAACGGCCACAACAGAATTGCAGCACTTCATCCGGAACAGGGAAACTGGGACCCCTTCCTGGAGCCCGGATGAACCACATGAAGACGGGCAAAGGCAAGTACCCAGGTGTACTGACCCCTGGCATCGTAGACTGGTTCTAGGGACGTGGAACGTCGCCTCTCTGGCGGGGAAGGAACCAGCACTAATGCGGGAGGTGGAGCGGTACCAACTGGATATAGTTGAGCACTCCTCAACGCAAGGCCTAGGTCTAGAACTAAACTCCTGTGTGAACGCTGCTGTGTTGGCCACTGAGAGGAAGGCTCTGAATGTTGATTGTGCTTATATACTGAACAGACTACCCAGGCTTCTAATAACTATTCAATAAGCATGCACACCGTATAATATAACTTTTCTATGATTCCTCATCACCACAGATAGACCACTTAAGTAACAGTGGATTGTAATTTACTTTTGAGTCATATATCCTTTTTAGTCGTGTCATTTAAATTAACAATTTTCAAGGGAGGGTTGCAAAAAATGTGTTGTGTATGTACAATAACTCACCAACATATCCTGGTGTACCACAGGCTGTGGACATCACACCGTGCTCCATCGTCTTAGACAGACCAAAGTCACTGACCATGATCTTAGCATTCTTATCTGCACTATAGTACAGCAGGTTCTCAGGCTGCTCAGAAACAGAGAGAGAAAGAGAGAGACAGAGAGAGAGAGAGACAGAAAGAAACAGCGAGAGAGAGAGAGAGAGAGAGAGAGAGAGAGAAAGAGAGAGAGAGACAGAGAGAAACATAGAGAGAGAGAGACAGAGAGAGACAATTATGTAAATGTAAGTTTTAAGTAATTTAAGCACACAGTACTTTGGAAACATCTCTGTTTGAAAAGTATTTTATTGTGATGTGTTTTGGTGTTGTATCCAATGGGGGACAATAGTGTGTGTGTGTGTGTGTGTGTGTGTGTGTGTGTGTGTGTGTGTGTGTGTGTGTGTGTGTGTCTGTGTGTGTGTGTGTGTGTGTCTTACCTTCAGGTCCCTGTGTACGATGCTGTTTTCGTGCAGGTAGCTGACAGCCTGCAGCACCTGTTTGATCACAGTGCTGGCGTCCTTCTCAGTGTAAACCCCCTTGTCTATAATGCGATCAAACAGCTCCCCGCCTGACACTCTATGCACACACACACAAAGGAAATCATCTTTATTTTATTCGGGATCTTATTGCCTTCTTCTTGTTACACCTTTGACCTGCGACGTGGACAAAGACTTCTGTTAGACAAAAAGGTTTTGTTGCAGGCCTGTAAAACCTCAGTTAAGGGAGATCCCACAGTTAAAGTGTGGAATAATAAGGATTTTTCCAGTCTTAAAGCTACTGGGGAAACCAAAGGTGAAAACTGTATGCTAAGGGGTTTAACAAGCAGATGTCATTCTGTTGGTATATTTTTGGTAATAATGTTATGGCATTCATAATAAAATAATTGCAATGTATTGTTATTGTCAGATTTAATTCCACTCACTATGAGACCTGTCAATATTTTGTTCCACCAAGGTAATACTTGATGATAATAATAAATCCACTTACAGTTGCATGACCAGGTAATAGTGCGTTCGACTCTCATAGAAATCCTCCAGTCCCACCACGTTCTCATGCTGTATCCTGAAATGGTAAGAGGTAGAGGCATCACTGTTGTCCTCTGAACTGGGCCCTAGTTAACTTCTGACTCAAAACAGATTGTTTATAGACAAAGGTAAGAAGGTGATACACATGCAATTCAATACATTTAAATAGCAACACAGTGTTGACTTCATACAACAGGAACAGAAAAGTGCTGCTGCGCTGCTCTTTGTTAACTCGAACACAATGGAAATCACCTGTATGAATGTGTGTGTGTGTGTGTGTGTGCGTGTGTGTGTGTGTGTGTGTGTGTGTGTGTGTGTGTGTGTGTGTGTGTGTGTGTGTGTGTGTGTGTGAGTGTGGGTGTACGTGTGTGTGTTTTACCTTCTCAGTACATTGATTTCATTTTCGAGGTTGCTATGAGCGAGGTGTTTTTTCTTCAGACACTTCAGGGCAGACAGTTTTCCTGTTGTCTTCTCTCTCACCATATACACCTCTGAAAAAGAACCCCTACACAAAAACAGACAGGACAGAGATACAACCATTGAAGTGATGGTTAATGGAGTGCAATCAGTTTGTGGAAATGCTCAAACATATCAAACTGTAAAGGGCACAATACTATTCCTTCATTAGAATTTAAGTTCAAAGTACTGGTTTTTGTTCTGGTTTAATATTCCTTTACATCAAGACATCAACAATTACCTGCAACTACTTTTTAAAAAACAATAATCCAGTCACCCTAGATGGGTGTACTATTAAACTTTACACCCTTGAAACAACTGTGGACCTCTTAAGTGGACACCAGTGGAAAGACAGTCAGGTCCCCAGACATGAGACGGGTCACTTGCTTTAGGGTTCCCAGATCACTTCTGTTTATTTTCACTTTTCTAACCTTATTTGAAAACGTTCACAAAGTTATATTACGTACGCTCTCGAAAGTACTTTGCTATTGGTTTACCTCCTCGAGGCTAAACCTCGGCACACTGAGAGTTTATGTTTTATTTTGATTGGCATAAGCGCCCTGACTGCCAGCACCAGGCCGATGCCGACGGACTGGAGTTTCTCTGCTCATGACTTTAGCATTAATGTAATCTCTGTAAACACATTCTATTTTGCCACTGAAGCATTGTGGTTTTCATTTGTAGTCCTAGTAGTGGTGACTAATCACATTCAAGCAGGCTTTGGTTTAATACAGTTTTGCAGGAATGAGTCCTAAAGCCCAGAAATGAGTCAGCATTTTTGCACTTCTGGTTCCATCGTCTCAAAGTCAATGGGTTTTTTGAAATAAGGGATGTGGTTAAAACAAGTTCAAGAGATTTTAACGTTTTGTTCTTCATAAAATGCATCAGTAAATACCACTCTCATGAGTTTTGAATTTTGAGTGGAGTGATAAGCTGATGTACTTTCTGAATGTGACAGTGCATGTATTCTCTTTCTCTTGGAATGGGTCCCTATTATTTCCACACATCTCCACTCCTCCCCAAGTTTTCTTCACAACCCAGAAATTGCTTTCAGTACTGTCAATATTGGTGGTTTAGAATGAATAAGGAAGCTAAGACGTCTTTTTTTACAGATGTATTTTGAAGGAAACAAGTGTATCCTGTCTTTAAGTATTATCCCTTTTAATGCCGAGACCACATAAAGTGTGCTCCATCCAGTCCCAGCCCAGAGACAAATGGAGGCTGGTCGGCCTTGGCTGGGTTTCAGCATGGCAGCTATTTTCGTTAAACTCACAGTCAGATGAAAGCCAGGGTTTAATCCCTGATTTTGGCCACTGACTCAAGCATCTGTTCAGGTGATACAGCAGTTGTGACCTAAGAGGCCTCAAACCCAATAAGGGAGACTTAGAAACACACCTTATGAATGCAGTGTTGCCATCATATTTTTTGTGCACTGTGCATTAGGGTTCGACTCATTTGGCCTACTGATACGTGCCATTGATTGAAAGTTACATCTGAGTCTGTATTGTTAGAGCAGGATATTAGCCCTTACTGAATGGAGCATGTTTCATTCGATACATATCGACACAATTAAATCATCTGATCAACTTTCATAACCTAGACTAGGAACGTCACTGGAGCCCATCATACCCTATAACTATTAATAGTCTTTAATTAGCCTTCAGTGGAGATGTTGACTTTCCTGTGAACATGCTGTTTCACACTTTTTCCCCACCTTAAAAAAAACGAATCACTTGAGATTCACTAGAGATATTAAAAAATCTTTAATCTGAAAACTGAATGCACTGTTGCAAAGCGGTTTAAGTCCATCACTGATTGGTGTGCAGGGTAACGCGTTTCTGTTTCCTGTTGGCACAAACACACACCTGCTCCTGCTTACACCTCCCCCACCAATATAGTCAGTCAGACTCTTAATCCTATAACGAAGTGGTGCGAGGATGTTCTAGCACTGCTGCTCTGACGTCAGTGCTCAAGAACTTCAGACACACACACACACACACAGGAGACTAAGTCATTCACAGCCAGTAAGGGAGGAGGGCTTTAAGCAGCTTTGAGGCTGCAGGACAACTCTAAGGAAGCAACACCTGCAGTTAACTTAACAGCCATTTGTTATTGGTCACTGTTCTGACAGGTGATGTGGAGCCAACCTGGTCTCGCTACATTTCTGGAATTGATGCAGATAAAGCAAATAACAGGACAGGAGAGAAATATAGTTTGCTTTAACCACAGTGTCTTTGGAAGTTCTAGGGCACTTGGTAATAATCCCATATTATTGTGTGGAACCTCAATATGAGAGTGCACCAAATTCTTGTTTAGTCATGTTTACTTATTCTTTGATGAAATATGTTGTGATTTATATCATAATGGTAATGTTATGCTGTAATGAATGTGTTTAAAGTTGATGTAAAGTTGCTTGTGTTAAACGTTTTGATTGTTTTGTTAAAAGGGCAACCCAGCGATTGAGTATTGCTCTTTTATAAAGTTGCGGGACTTCAAAATTGATGAGGCAGAGGCAAAGATGACTTTTATCCCCAAGTGTGGGTCATGCTCCAAAAATGTTGCATCCTACGTTTCCCATGATGCAGCTGGATAGTGTCTTTTTTTAGGCCCGTCTGTGCCATATCAGAAGACATTATACACCTGTTTTCACTGGCTGATGTTTGCCATGACTGGTAAACTGACTTTAACACACACAATGAGTGCAGTGGCCCTTTCAATTGTAAAACCAGAAAAGAGCTTTCTGGTAAAAACTAGGTTTATACTCAGCAAACTAAGGTATAAGGTAAGCATAATTTGGTATTAGTAGTGAGGGGCAGAGGTATAAAAACAGCTGTTTGGAGCTACAGTAGAATCAGGTATAGTGTTTCTTAAAATTGAAATAAGCTCTGATGTTTTGCAGGCACTCAACACAAAATGTCAATATTTACATTGCACCTGATTAATTTTAATGGAAGATGGAAGGGATTACCCTCAGCCCAGAGGTCAAAGTGAGCCTGGTAACTGGGAGACAGATGGCAGTACCTCCTTCCATCTGATTAGTCCAGAGACAGCCCTCTGAACTTGGGAAATTACTTACTGTAACTGTAAAACAGTAGCGGGAATCAGGCTGCTGGCTGCAACAAAATCCTTGGATGAGGGTTCATTGTATTTACTCATAATACCCGCATGTTCCCTGTGTCCAACACAAAAGCGCAAAAGATGCTTTTGTGGATGTGAACTGTGCCTGCTGTTTTCAGTAAGCAGAACATATCGTTCTGTATCTTCAGGATTTTCTGACTGACAACCTACCTCCTGCCTGCCAGTTATCCTCACCAGTCCTGATTCCAATAAGGCTCCATTAAATGGCATCCTAGTGTGACACAGGAATCTTCTCTGATTTGCAAACTGTTGTCAAATAGCAGTTTGGTGTGTCTTGGTGCACGTAGACAGATGACTAGCCCACCCACCCAAACCATGACATGTGGAAAAACAACCATATTGGCTGCAGGTTTCCATGCTTTTCCTCATGACTACAACTCATACTGTATCACCTGGCCAAATGAGATTATTTTCGAATCTGTTCAACAGCCAAGAAACATTTCGATCCTGAACATCCGTATTAGTGAATTGACAGGCTTCTAAACTTTTTTTTGTTTAGCTTTGTCTAAAATTTTCTTAACTAGTTACCAAAAAAAGTTGAACCTTGAATGAACCTTGACACTAGTCCATGTCTTCTAACACACATTTCTTTCTCTTGTCTGTCTTTACTTTCATCGTCAGCAGTACTTACGATCCCATTTTCCCCTTGAAGTCAAATACGTCCTTGATATTACTGGTGGTCTTCTTCCAGCTGCAGATGATCTCCTTCCGCCCCATCTTGGCTCTGACGTTGCCGTAGACTCCTGAAGAACAGACAACATCAATCATTTCTTATGGGTAAAACTAGGATTACCGCCTCGCGGTTGTGTGCCTCCGCCAACCAGTCAAGTTGAAGTTTACATTCATGTCTGTCGAAGATGTCATCACTTCATCATTGTATCCTCTTAGACATTTGAGACATTGTCATAATTAGAACATGAATTGTTGAGTTATATCAAAAACGTGTTTTGTGAGGTCACAGTGACGTTCAACCACCAAATTCTAATCAGTTCATCCTTGAGCACAAGTGGACGTTTGGGCCAAATTTGAAGAAATTGCGTCCAGGTGTTCCTGAGATATCACGTTGATGAGAATGGGACGGACAGACAATCCCAAAACATAATGCCTCCATCCATCATCATGCATCAAGTGAAGACTGAAAATCCAATAGTGTTGAGGAATGATTTTGACTGGATCATTATCACATAAATATGTGTCTCTTTTCAACAGAGAAGACTGTCTACTGTGGACCCACTTTGACATGTCTCTGTCGCTCAAATATCAAAGTGCTAAGCGTAATGTAACCTTCTCCACCTCTCATCTCATTCTGTGAATTGCAGTCTCTTGGTTACATAAACAGTTGCATGTCCATGACTGAGATCATTGGCCGCTGGGTAAAGCCTATTTGTGCCTATCAGTTACACAAGATTAGAAAGGTAAAAAGCAGTGGTGAGTTAATCTTCCCAACCCTCCCTCCTTCTCGTCTCCTGTGCTCATCCCATGTGTCTGCTGTGGGAACAGATTAGTGGCTGATTCCCTGACGGGACAAAAACTGGATCCTTTCATAGTCCTGTTGCATGTCAGGATTAAACTGGCCTTCCGATAATATTTGCTGAAACACGCCAATATTTGTACATCCAAACATTGATATGTCAAATTATGAAATTCATGAAAGTTACACTCAGGAAATCATTGTCACATTTTTTAGATTAATTCTGATTATACAAAAACGTAAAATAGTAGAATGCTATAACCACAGGATATTTCACATATTGTACTTTGACTGAATTCTGCATACTATAGATGATGAATTAAATTTTTATAAATCAATTAGAATTTTGTCAGAAACTTGTATTCATCCTCTTTACAAAGTGAGGAACAGGAATGTATTGGTTTGCTTGTTTCTGCTCTAATTGTTACTAAAGGCTTGTCAGGAGCTTTACTGTTGAGCCATTATTTAGAAAATAACTAAGGCATAACATAAGCAATTGAAGTGGTTTGGATTAAAGGATAATAATCTTATTTAAGATAGCTTTGGCTGTTATTGTGATTTCGTAATTCCAAAAGACAAACACCAAAACACACTACACTGCATACAATCGTGTAAAGCGTGTCTAAACTTACAGTATGTTCATCAGCCAAAGTCAACAGTTCCTACGGATTCATGTGAGTGATAACGGTAGCTTTATGCTCCTGTTAAAATGTCATTTTCATAGATTTCTAAACTGAGTCTGTGATGAAAGTACAGCACGAGCGCAAATAGGCTAAACTAGTTTGGTGTCTCTGATTTTTATATTTGAATATATTATACAACTCAGTATGTGAGCATAAGGCATGTTTCTCAACAAAAACGACTTATTTGTATCCATACAAGTTAAACATGTCAACAAAGTAACTTGTCCTACTCCTAAAATAACGTTAGTTGTGAAGCTGTTTTTACCTGAGGAGCGGTGTAGCGCTGGTAGAGCTGAGGTGTCCGCGTGAACCTGACTATTATATGTCAGGCAGGCTGCGAGTCTTCACGCGCAGAGGGCGGGGCCTCGTCCACTCACTTCCTCAGTCTCATCAACAGACCACATGCTACATTCAAAGACTCGTGGAAACGGCTTCATGCCAGTTACGAAGTTGTTCTCCTTTTGTAAACTTAAACCCAATCCAGTGGCGGCTGGTGGAAAATGTTCAGTGGTGTATAAAGTACTCAAAAGCCATACTTGAGTAAAAGTAAAGATACCTTACTGGAAAACTACTCCAGTAAAAGTAAAAAGTCACCTTTTAGAATACTACTTGAGTAAAAGTCTTAAAGTATCTGATATTTATTGTACTTAAGTACAAAAGTACTTTTCTGATATTAAATGTACATCATAACCTGAACATTAAATGAACATCATAACCTGTTCATTGAAAGTAAAAGTACAAGTAAATGCTGTTAATAAAAAAGCAAAGGGTCAGAATTGTGAGAATGATGAAGTTTATTCTTTTAAGTGCTGTGGCACCATGACCAAGGACATGGAGCTGTGTTGAACATAACTGGGTTGGCTGTGATCCATCCAGGAGCAACAATGTTCAACATAATATATTGTACATGAGTATACTTTTGCATACTATGAACGTATCATCATAATTCTCCGAAAAGCAATATGACACTATGAAGGAGTTGTAACAGTGCGTTTATAAGTAGCTCATTCTGACTAGAGGATGTAGAGGGCCAATGCATAATATTATGTTCAGCAAAACATATCCACTTGATGCATCAGGTCAGTGTTTAGAGAAAGGACACATGCCTTTAAACTCCTATGGGCCTGATTTGAACGCAATAGGCAAAGGTTTTGCTCAAGCTGAATCTGCAATTGGGCGACTGCTACCATCATAACTCCATCTGATCATCCACAACATGACTCAAATATCAAAATTGATCTTAAATATGAGGTTTAAAATGTAGCATTCTGGTGTATTCTGAGAAGAAAATTAAGTGATAAGACGTTTACGTTAAGAAAAAAATAATATTATTCAGTCATTAATCAGTATTTCAGCTCTATTATTAATATTAACCTTTATTTAGACAAAATCGATAAAGGCCGAGGTCTCATTTTCAAACGTTTTGGTCAAATAAAAACAAAGACAGCAAGAGTAGCGAGAACCATCGCCTGTACAAAGAAAGTGATTAGTTTTCATTGAACCCTGTTACTGTATGGCTTCATATTAACTTCTACTGTTACTGTACATTTGTTAGAATTGTGGCCCATCTTATATTTGCAATTAATATGCATTCAATCCAGTTCAATTATTTAAATGAACCCGCTGAAATGAAGGTACAGGCACCTTAACCCTCTCTCATTATTTCAGGGTTCTTGGGAGCAACGTGGGACTGTTGGTACTGTTAGTACACTGGCTGTGGTCATCACAGTGAACAGTGTGAACAGTGTGATGAGAGGACATGTGAGCCCTTGTTGCTGTACTTTATCTCCTTGGAACAGAGGCTGCATTTAGCATACCCTGCCTTATCAATGTATTTAAAACACTGACAGTAGGAAGCTGTACTCACGTCTGTTTAGACCTCCACCTTTATCCAGGCCCAGCTCCACCTTTATCCAGGCCCAGCTCCACCTTTATCCAGGCCCATCCACTCACAGCTCAGCCCTGCGTCAAGGTGCGCTACAGACAGCCTCCTCTCCCTGAAGCTCTTTGGCCTCATCATCTCATCAGTATCTGGGCCTGATGTTTCGTTATTAAAATGTTCAGCTCTTTCAGCAGAGGGGTGCTATATCTCTTCATATTCTAACCTTTAAACTTTTTGAATTATTAAGCTTTTAGCAACTTTTTTTTGAATGGGTTTCTATGGAGAAGCTTTTTAAATCCTCTTAAACTTCTTCAACTTTCAAATCCATTAACTTCCTCATACTTTCAGCTACAGACACCATTTCAACTTTCAAATGTTGAGAAAACCCTAAACTATTGCTGGAACATACAGTTTTCTGATATCTTTTAAACTTTTTGAACTGCAGCAATTTAACTTTTATGATTTTTCAGCCCTTTTCTGACTTTATAATGGGTGTGTATTGCGCAGCTTAGAGTGCGTGATGTCACCGCTAGAGTGAAGAGCAGCTTGAGATTCTTGTGAAAAAAACATTTGTGTTTTGCCACTGTGTCCACAATCTTCACTCTTCATGCATAATTTCTGGATGTAGAAGTAGCTAATATTGTCCTTGTCGTATAAAAATTACTGTGGAATCCCACAGATTTACACATTTGACACCGAAGCCGTTAATTGACAGGAAAACCAACTTTCTGCTCCATAGAGACCAATGTTAAATTCTGCTTCAAAAAATCTTCCACAGAACACGGTACCCCATTTCTAGATCGCCAGTTAAGCCATATTTCTTACACTACAGACACAATTTTTACAGGATCTGTTCTTCGACTCAGCCTTCCTCTCAATTATTAATATCGGAGCAATAGGAGCTACGGTTATGGGAGTTTTGATGATTTGTTTGAGAGGTGTCTCCCTGTTTTATCTCCATGAAATGGCTTCAGGCACACAGGTGTTCACGATTGAGCCAGTAATCAGTGATGTTTATAAACACACAGACTCACAGACACACGCGCACATACACTCCTCTCCCTCTATCTCTCTGTGTGTGTGTCTCTCTCATACAGTCATTCAGGTCTTAGGACTCTTTAGAGGTCTTTCCCTCCTCCTCCACCCCCCCCCCCCCACACACACACACACACACCCCATTTCAAAATAAAAGCCCCACAGAATGAATCCTAACTGAAATGCTTGTGATGAAGCCTGTCATTTAATAACCTCTGTTTATGTGTGTCAAACATTATGATTATGTCTCCGCTCCCCCTCCCTCCCCCACCCAGCCCCACCCTTTCAAAATAAAAGCCCCATGGATTAACTGTATTTAAACAAGCTCAAAATTAGGCTTTTTTGTTCAAAAAATGAATGCTCTAACTACTACTGCTGCTGCTAATATAGTATTACTACTACTGCTACTACTACTTCTACTATAACTTTTGCTGTTGCTACTATTACTACTACTGCTACTGCTATTACTGCTACCATCAATATTATTACTACCACTACTGCTATTACTACCACTACTACTATTACGTATACCACAACTGCTACTACTACTGCTATTCATGCTACTAAAAGTAGTAATACTACTACAGCTATTAGTACGACTGCTACTAGTACTACTACTACTGCTACATCTTCTACTGCCATTACTATTACTATTACTACTACGACTACTACTACTGTGATATTAAATACTACGACCAATACTACAGCTATTACTATGACTACTGATAGTACGTCTTCGACTACTTCTTCTAATTACTAATGCTTCTACTACAACTTCTACTACTACTACAAATATCACTAATACTACTACTAGTAGTTATTCTAATGCTACTAATACTTCTACTAATAATACTTCTACTACAACTACAACTTCTACTACTACTACAAATATCACTACTACTACTACTAGTAGTTATTCTAATGCTACTTATACTTCTACTAATAATACTTCTACTACAACTTCTACTACTACAAATATCACCACTGATGAATTTTTTTAAGCCACAGAAACTGGTCAAATATCAAAATGTTCAGCTCTTTCAGGAGAGGTGTGATATGACTTTTCATATTGTAATCTTTAAACTTTTTGAATTATTACGCTTTTTGTAATTTGTTTTTGAATTGGATATCTATTTTCAGCAATGTTTTTGCGATTAATTTCAGTTTTCAGCATTCCAACGCATTTTCAGCAGGAAATGCTTTTTCTAGTTATAATTATTATTTTTATTTTTTTCCTTTTTTGTGTGGCTCATGGTGGGGCCATGCCCCATGGCCCTCTATTGACCAGCCGCCACTCTTAGCCATTGATTTTGTTCACAGAAATTCATTTGTATTATTGATTCAGCAAATGGATTCGTATTCCACTGAATATATTTTGTTCTGTCTTTTAACTGTGAGGGCATTTATTTTCGATTTACCGTAATTCACACTGATTCTCTTCTAGTGTTTCCTCATGTATTGGACATCTGTGATAATGTACTGTATATGACCCCGTGTACATTGCATGTTTTGATCAAAATATGCAACTGATTTAACTGATATGCAACTAAATCAGACTAATCAGACTAAATCCATCAGACTTTTCTGTTTGCTGCTGCCTTTAATTGAACCACATTCAATTAATATATTAATCAATTTCCTGCATTTCTGCATTTTACCACTGCATTTTATTTCTTACACTGTTTTTTTAATGTTTCAATGAATGTTCTTAATTGTTTTTAAATCTCCTTTGCCTTATGTGTTGATGCTTTTAATGGTTTTATGTGAAGCACTTTGAATTACCTTGTTGTTGAAATGTGCTATACAAATAAACTTGCCTTGCCTTGCGTTGATAATGTTGAGACTTCAAAGAATAAATGTTCAATTTTGCTGGATTCCTGCTCATGTAGGTGTGGAATGAGAGAGCGGATATGATTGCAAAGAGAGCATGAACACTAAAAAAGGAGATATTGAATATTCCTTTTGGAAAGGGGGAAGCTAAAGCATTAATAAGAGAGGCAGGCAGTATGGGATTTACGGCAGAAGAAGTGGGACAACGACAACAAAGGAAGACATTATTATAACATTCAGAAATCCATAAATGTGAAGACATACAAAGGGAAGTATAGAAGAGAGGAGGTCATAATGTAAAGGTTAAGATTCTGACATGCAGGACTTAACTCAACTCTGTATTTAATGGCAAAAATGGACTCAGATAAGTGCACTGTTTGTATTTGTAATTGTTGTTGATTGTTGTTAAATGTTATGAACCTCCCGTCATGTCAAACGTCATGTTCAACATACCATGGCAATTCAGTTCTGATTCTGATTCTGATTCTGACGTGGAGCATATTTATCCTGAAATGTCGAAGATACAATTCAGACAGGAACATCTTGAAACAAAAAAATTGTACATTGACTCCACCTCACATTGGAGGTGGAGTTTGGAGGGAGTTCTGGCAGTGGACGGAGAATGGTGTGAGTGCTGCAGGGCACTGTTGCGATTTCTTAAAGAAACGGGATTAGACCGTAGGATTTAGTTGTTAGTAGGTGTTGTTTAGGTTTATTTACTTCGTTGTTTATGTATATATATATATATATATGTGTGTGTATATATATGTGTGTGTATATATGTATATATATTATTTTATTTTATTGTCAGTTAGATAATGATTAAACTTTTACCCTGAAACTGCACACTCCGGTACAGTAGGTGGCGGTATGCACCTATTCAAGTTGGTTGCAACCCGCCAATCAAATTTAAAGAAGAAGAAGAAGATTTTGAGCGGAGAAATAATTTATTTATAAATTGACGCAAGGGCGCTAAATCTAAAATAAACCGTGAATAAAATGTGAAAATACATTAAATATTTTTGGTGAAGCAGCTGCACGCATGAAAGGTTCGATAATATTTGAACTTTACACAATAAACTCGTTACGTTAGTGTCAGGTAGCGCTGAACTGAAAATGCAGGGGAAATGACTTGCTAACACTGTCGGTCGGGCTGGCTACATTTTAGCTAGTTAGCTAACATTAGCACGAGGGTAGTCCTCACTCCTAGCGTTGTCCTGGAAATAGTTTGTCGTGTTTTTTTGTTTTTCAGTGCTCTGTTTATTATTGCGATGTGTGTGGCTTGATATGCTCATATTTTAAGTTCAATAGGGTAGTGAGGGAACAAGTAAGCTAATATTAGCTGCTAGGTTAAATAGCACCACATAGCTAACGGTAGGTTGCTTCGCAAGATCCAAGCTATGACATGTAGGAACTTATTTAGCCACTGTTAGCCGACTATGTTAGCATTCCTGGAAACAGTTTGGCTAACCTTAGGCCATAACATTGTTGTATTTTCCGACTCGTATACCTGACTGTGTGGTTAACATTACATCGTAGGACTATGGCGCCCCGTTTACAGCTGGAGAAAGCGGCTTGGCGTTGGGTGGAAACGGTGAAACCAGAAGAAATAAGACAGGAGCATATCGAGCTAGCATATCGCGTTAATCTTCCGGCCTGCAAGAGAGGAACCTGCAGGTAACGTTACGATATTAAAAAATATGTTTGAACAACGAATCCTTGTTGTGCTTGCATGTGTCAGTAAATAATACCAGTAACAGATGTTTAATTTGATTTTAAAGTTGATGACTTAATAGCTAGCTCCACAGAAGGATGCCTTTGTACATCACAAGTGTGATTTGTTTGCTTCCGTGTGGACAAGCCTTCCTAGCATGCAGGGTAGCTTTGTAGACTTTATCTAAAGGTCATGAAGATCCACTGCACCTTTTAATTAGGCATACCACAAAATTACTACTGTAAATGATGGTAGACATGAGGCATCACAGTTAACATCTATTCATACAGTTGAAATGTTACTAAACTTTAGCTTTCTCTGTGGCTCCTAGCTGTAATTATATAAATGGGTGCTTTGCATGCAGGACATACCTATCTGTATGATTTGTTTAGAATGAGTTTAACATGGCCTTTATCTTTATTTAAGAAATATATGCAGTTTCATTCTTCTAAGGCAGTCATTGGAACATGAAGGTTAATAATCATTACTTGCGCTTGCAGGAGGAACTGCAAAGGGAATCCCAACTGTCTTGTGGGTATTGGTGAACAGGCTTGGCTTGGGGATATTGATGAAAATGCTTTCCACAATATTGATGACCCAAATTCAGTGCGTCGCGACAAGGTATTTCTTTAATCTGCCACTCACACTGCATATTGTTTCCTTGCCTTCCTTTTTTTCCAAGATCACACATCTGTTGTTGGTGGACTGCTGAAGTCCTGGGAAGTAATCAAAAATACCAGAGATGAAAGAATATCTGAAAATCCTCTCTGTCTCTGTCCCCTTTCAGAACACATTTGTTGGCTTGACCAACCTGGGTGCAACATGTTACGTCAACACATTCCTGCAAGTGTGGTTCCACAACCTGGAGCTGCGTAGGAGCCTCTATCAGTGCCACAATTCCAGAGCAGAGGAACACAATACTCAGTCTGGTATAACTGGAAACTACTAAATACTCAGGATCCGCATGTTTTAGCCAGTATTTTCACTTTTTGGTACATACACTTTAAGAAGTGCATGTATCGCCAGGTTTAACTGTTATCTTTGGGTTTCACTGTCACAGTCAGGGACATTCAAGCTTTCTGACCCGCTCCTCAGTACTTATGAGTGCAAAATGTCTACACAAATTCAAGACTGTTGTAGACATCACTTATCTAAACAAACCAAATGCAGAATTGATCAAATCCTTTACCAGAATGATGATTTATCGTATCCTAAAATGCATAACATAACAAGTCTGGGTAATGCAATATTGAAAGTTTTGAAGTTAAACCCAGCTAGAGTAGGATAACACCACTCTAACTAATATAATATTCATTCAATTGTTGGACTATATTTTTGTCCTCTGTACCCAAGGCTTATCTCGACAGAAACATTGTAACCCATTCACATGCTTTTGATTTGCTTACAGACAGGAAAACAGAGCAATAATAGCTGTCTTGTTGGAAGTAAAAGCTAAACATCAAGATCTCTATGACGTTGGTTTAATTAATTTGTTTGCACATGGGAATTGGCAATCCAAAGTTTTTCTCAAACATTGTTATTAAAAAGGAGTATGACTGGCAAGCGGGACACTGCAAACTCGTATGTTTGACCTTTTTAAATGATGAAAGCATTTCATTGTCTCAGACAGACATCTCGGTCTCTTTCAGAGTACAAGCCTCAGTCCATCTGTGAGCACCTGCAGTATCTGTTCACACTGATGCAGAACAGCAACAGAAAATACATCGACCCCTCAGGGCTGGTCAAAGCACTGGACCTGGACACAGGACAGCAGCAGGTAAATCATCCTCACTTTAATTTAGAAATACTGTGCTTGGTTTCACAGGAAAATTCCTGTTTTTTTCCCTCATTGTGGAAATTGTGTTCAGAATTTTCTCTATTACATCTGACTGTAGATCTGTGTATTAGTGTGTATAAACAGATTTTCAGGGGATCAACTACAGTAGACGATTAACCAACTATTAGTTTCAGTATTA
Source organism: Lycodopsis pacificus (assembly GCA_028022725.1). Classification (NCBI taxonomy): domain Eukaryota; kingdom Metazoa; phylum Chordata; class Actinopteri; order Perciformes; family Zoarcidae; genus Lycodopsis; species Lycodopsis pacificus. The sequence continues at coordinate 4,436,614 of CM051691.1, read as the reverse complement.
CACAGCAGAATCTACACAGAATGGGAGTGACAGCATGTTTATTAGCGGATATGTTTTCAAGACTTTGTTACACTGCATTTAATTCAAACTGAAAACTACAATTGAATTCCTATCCCGTCATTAAAGTTTTTGGGGGTTTCCTTATCCACTGCAAAGGTCCAAGGAGAGAGGGCGTTGTATACTGTACAGGTTGTAAAGCCCCCGGGGCAAGTTTGTGATATTGAGCTGTATAAATACAATTGACCTGAATTGAAACCTTTTATTTTAAGGATGCCCAGGAGTTTTCAAAGCTCTTCTTGTCTCTATTGGAGGACACGCTGTCCAAGCAGAAGAACCCCGACCTGCAGAATGTCATCCAACGGCAGTTCTGTGGACAGTTCTCCTACGTTACAGTGTAAGACTCTCAGTTTTGAACCTAACGCAAGTCAAAAAAGTGCCATGATAAAGTGTTGGACATCAGATCTCTTCAAAATGTTGAAACTTGTATTTTGTGAACTGTGTGCTATTGCAACCAGAGGCCAAAGTAATATGACTTTTGATCACATTTCTGAACAAACCGCAAAGAGTGTGTGCTATTTTTTTGGAGATGAGGAAACTCTATAATTAGCTTTGTTTTGAGGAAGAATTGAGACGAGCAGAAAGTGGCCAGTCGGTGTGTACGAGATAAAATAATTCTACTGGCTTGTCAAGTTAGGGAAACGTATCGATGTTTCTGAGCATTCTGCCATCACCCTCCATATTCTTCTCAAGTTTTTTTCAGTAATGTCCCATGTACTGTATGAAGATGTCTTGTACCTTAACAGATGAATAGAAGGTGTCAACATATGTTGCAGATGCACCACATGTGCTGGCTTGTTGCACTACTCTTTACTGAAGTATAAAGTATAAATAGTCTGTCACTTTGGCAGCCTTACAAAACACCAGTTGAACCTCAGTAATCAGTGAGGTGTCATGTCTGGGCTCATAACTGGGACTGTGTGTTGGCCTTTCTTTAGTGTTTACTTACATCGACTTAACAATAACTTGGATAAAGGGCATTTCATTTTTGATGTGTTACAAGTTTGTTTACTTGACTTGGTCATGCCAGATACAATAATATGGAATAGGGGAATGTGTAGGAAGGGAGTTTTCTTGTTGCTCAGAGAGAGACATCCTATTCTTCTTTCTTAAGGATGTTTTTAAGGGTCTCTGTCTGGTTGAGCAACACTTTTATCAGAGGGGATATTAGGTTTAACAGCCATTTATTTAACATTCTTGAGGGATTTAGAAGCTTTGTTGTTATGTTAATGACGCAAGATGGATACAGGGTATTTTTATAAGGCTTGGTTTAATGAAGGTTATAGTTTTTAGTCATTTGGATGAATCATGCAGAGGCATACAGCTATTTTTTGTTGACTTGATTTTTATAAGAAGAGAATGTAGTATTAAGCCAGATGCAAATGGAAGTTCAGGACTCACACCACATTCAATTTGAATCATTCATATTGAAATTACATCATTACTGCAAAAATGTATCCATCGACAAAATCATTGTAGCCCATACAATAGAGCTGTTTTCTATGCGGTGGTGAAATGGGTTATCTTGGTTTGTCTGTTTTCCAGCTGTAACGAGTGTGGACGATCATCTGCACTGCCATCCCGATTCTACGAGCTGGAGCTGAACATCCAGGGCAACAAGAACCTCACCGAGTGCGTCACAGAGTTCCTGAAGGTAGCTTTCATTCCCTACATGCAGGCCTCTACGCCGCCTCGTGTTTATGGGACCGCTATTCTGCTGTGCTTGTATTCATCAGCGGGTAGATCGGCTGCATCCAAACACACACACCTAGTTTCTTCCTGAGCTGCTTCAACAAATAACAAATCTGTGTTACTCCACATGGCAAATTGAGCTTTGTAGGAGCAACAAGAATTTGTCTGTGTTGCTGAAGCTCAGCGATGGTAAGGAACACTAAATAAATGTAGACATCTTCAGCTCTCATAGATGCGTGTATTTGTTGTTTCACACTGGTTAACCTTTGTTGTGCCCTGCTCTCCACCTTGCAGGAGGAGAAGTTGGATGGGGAGAACCGCTACTTCTGTGAGAGCTGTCAGACTAAACAGAACGCAACCCGCAGGATCAGACTGCACAGCATTCCTCCAACACTCAACCTGCAGCTCATGCGCTTTGTCTTCGATAGGTCAGCCATTGCAGTACAGAATAAGAAGTACATTCAATTTTGAATATATGTCAGAGCCATGTCATACTCTAATGGTACGAGAAGAAGGATTAACTGAACCAGGTTGTCTTCCCCAGACAAACAGGCCACAAGAAGAAGCTCAACACCTTTATCAGTTTTCCAGAGCAGCTGGACATGGGGCCTTTCTTGGAAGGAAAACAAGGTATTGGCAGTAATAATCTCTGTGACACACACACATTCTGCCCGTTCCCTTAACCATCAATGTATACTGACATGTGTTGGCGATACAGAAGAAACTAAATGTGTACACTACCCTTTTTATGTCTCTTTTAATTTAAAGAATTACGACCATGGCCTTTGTATTCACAAAGCAGGGTACCTTCATGTGGGTGATGGATTGCTGTCACAACAAGTTCACTGCTTGCTAATATGTGTTTAGTATGAGACATTTTTTGTTGATGACTCTTTGAAAAGTAATCGGGTTGATATTTGTGCGTCTTTGGACGGACTGTTCTTCCAGACCAGAAGTGTGTTTATGAACTGAGTGCGGTGCTGATCCATCGGGGCATCAGTGCCTATTCAGGCCACTACATCGCACATGTGAAGGATGCTCGTACAGGCGACTGGTACAAGTTCAATGATGAGGAGATTGAGAAGATGGAAGGCAAGAAGCTGCAGCTTGGCACTGAGGAGGACATAGGTGAGTGGTGCTAAATGGACTCTGTATAGTTGCACCTTCTTTATCCTTAGCTACATCATGTAGTGTAATGTTGTAGCAGTCTTGTTGTCCAGCATTATTTTTACTTTGAAAAAACATATTGTAAATCAGGTAACATTTTCAACTGCCGTCCAAGATTTGAAGAAAATGAATTATGAGTCTCACCATTTACCCAGCTGAGGTTCATGTTTGTATATGTATACACTGTCTCAAAGTTGTTGCTCTTTTTCTTGTTGTTTATGGTCCCTAGCTGAGACAGTGAAGTCCCAGACACGAAAGCCAAAGTGCAGTAAAGGCTTCCACTGCTCCCGAAATGCCTACATGCTGGTGTATAAGGTCCAGGAAGAGGAGAATACTGATCCCTCCTGGACCAACGTCGAGGTTCCAGGTGAGAAGTAGAATTTTAACTAGTTTACTTTTTTTTGTTTAATGTGTCCTTTAATCCTTGATGCAAACAAAGATCGCAGCCAGAAAAGGAAGCAGTGGCCATTTCCGCTTTGCGTCAAGGAATTCATCATGTCTTGAGGAACATTGTTATTATAGTAAAAATACAGTCTGGTCCACATTGCCTTGTCTGATGGTTTCTTTTACCTCTGTCCAGCCTTCCTTCAGAGGCTGGTGGACCAAGACAACCACAAATTTGAGGAATGGTGCAATGAGATGGCCGACATGAGAAAACAGAGCGTGGATAAGGGCAAAGCCAAGCATGAGGAGGTGAAGGAGCTCTACGAGCTTTTACCCGCAACAGACGGTCGGTAAAAACATTCCCGAATCACCCACAGTCCACTTAACAGAAACACTAAAGCGAGTGTACATGTTTGTTGTGACTTCAGTTCAGACAGGATAATTAATGTGCAGTTAAAGTGATTGGGGGGGTGGCGGGGTATTGCTTAACCTGTACAACAGCGCCCCTGTCTGTAGTAATACTACAAGTACAACACAATGTGCCACTGAACCAGGACCATTTGGCAAATACTGTGTCTTGATGTTAAGTGTTAGAATGATGTCAACAGTTTCCAGTGTCAGAGTTACAAAAGGGGTCTGGTGTTGATCAGAACTAAGTAATTTCATTCCCTACAATTTCCATACTAAATGTGTGTCAATATATGGACATGTGAGGGGTGATACACAGACAGCCAGATGTTACACAGAGTAGAGGTGGGCGATATGATCTAAAACCTAGATCACAGTATTTTTGGGGGGTTTTGTGATGATTGCGTCACGGCATTACAACATTATAAAAGATACTCTACTCAAAGCATGATTCTACCATTTATTACTGTGTTGGTAATGTAAGGGAACACATCTGGATTTAGAGAATAAAAATGAGGTATAGACCTACATGTGTTTTGGGGGGAGTATTACATAAATGTAATGTGATTCATTTAGTTAGTAGCAACAGCCGTGCTGTTGTTTTGAATTCTGAGTCAACTGTATTGCTGAGCAACCTGGATCTCAGCATATTTGGAAAGAAATGTTTGTTTTATTTCACATTTTTACTGTTGTTCCATTATTCCAAAGTTGTTTTCACCTCAGCCAAAATGAGAATAACCTTTTACATCTTAATCCACATGAAGACAGAGTTTGAAAATACACAGCATAAACTCTGTTGGACCAGTACTGTATGAAAGATACTGCAGGCGGCTCATCTAGAGCTGTTTTGTCTCAGCAGAAATGGACCGTGACAATGATCGGCCGAGGGCTGGCAGTAGCAGCAAAGCTGACATATGTTTGAGCCGCAGCAGCGGCTCGTCCTTGTGTGTGTGTACTAAAACCTAAACGTGTGTGTGTAGCACTGTAAAGATGATATTGCTAAAGACGTATCGTGGCCGAACGTTACACCGGTGTACCGCACACCCTTATCGCAGCATGAGCCTGGATTTAATGAATCAAAATCCAAAGTCCTGTGTCTCTTAATGTTTGGTGTGTCTCTCTGCTTTCCCCCCTCAGGCGAGCCGTATGAGTTTATCCCGCTGGACTGGTTGAAGAAGTGGCTGGAGGACTCCACTGCTACAAAAGAGATCGACAACTCCCTCTTCCTTTGTTCTCACGGCAAACTGCACCCAGACAAGGTGGCCGATTCCAAGAGGGTTTCCCTTCAAGCTGCTCAGCTCCTCTACGAGCGCTACAGTGGAGGGCCGAGGATGGACGGTCAGTCAAACAGAGGGTTTGGTCTCTTCTCAAATCATGAGCTTCATGCTTCATGCTTCCAATTAAGTAGTTACACAGAAGTAGGTATCACAATGATTTCTATTCTACAACAAACAAATTCTGAAACTCATTAAACCAAATATTACGCATGTAATCAACTTTGCGTAGCTCTAAACATCCTCATAGTTGTATGAGGTGTGTGTGAGACACTTAAAGGATGAGCCTGTGTTATAGGACTTGTGCATGTTTTGTAATGTCAAATGAAACACTATGCTTGTAACTAGGGCTGCACAATTAATCGAATTTTAATCGCGATCACGATTTTGGCTGCCACGATTAAATGAGCATGATCGTCAGCGTTAGACGTTTAAAATGCGTGCTCTGCTACATGTCAAATCAAGCGCTTCCTCAACTAACAGTCAGCCGACCACCAGGGGGCGAACGAGATGGGAGGTGTCATGCACGCACCCTGCAGACTCCGCTATTAGTAGAAGAGTAGAGAGACAGACAACAGAACAGAGAGCAGACGGTCACGGGTGTCGTGTGAAAGCTAAATCAAATATCAGGAGCAGAAGGGGAGGAGCTAGCCCCTCGAAAAGGATCATCGTCCGTTGTCTGGAAGTTTTTTGGATTTAGGCCAAGTGATGTTAACCAAGAACAAATCATATGACAGAGTGCGTTCGAGTTGTGTCTGCGCCGCATAGCAATACAGCTAACTTGTTCAGCCACCTGAAAAATCACCACAAACCACAGTACGACGAATGCATTAAGGCCAAAGCTAACGTTACCTCACTGAATCTCCGTCCATGTCCAACGTCAACCCAGAAAACCATAACAGCGACCCTGCATAGCGCGACAGCGTATCCATCCACCTCCCAAAGACACGCTGAAATAACGGATGCAATCGCATTTCATTTGGCCAAAGACGTGTGTCCAATAAATACTGTGAACACACATTTATTTTTAGTTAGCCCTTTATTTTGGGTAAAAATGTTATTTATATTTTGCTTCAGGTGAATAAGAACCGTATAAGTTTTATTTTGATGCAGAGACGTGTACATTAGCACAACATGGAAGTGAAAGCAGTGCTCTGTTGATTTAATTTTGGGTAAAAAGTGTTGATGCTATTTTATTTATATTTTCCTTCTACGAGATGCACTGATCAGGACCAGTCTGATGCAAAGATTTGTACATTAGCCAGAATGTAGCACAACAATGGAAGTGGAAGCAGTGCTCTTGTTCATTAAAACGTGAACGTGCAATAAAAAGATGTTGTCCCTAAAATTAATGAATAATCGTGATAAATAATCGTGATCGCAATATTGATCAAAATAATCGCGACTATGATTTTGGCCATAATCGTGCAGCCCTACTTGTAACACATAAATGACATCACAGCAAACAGGATGTGCACTATCCAAAGCTTATCCAGCTCTTTTATCACCTACAAATCCCTTTATCAATGAAAACTCCTAGGTTGTTGTTGTTTTTTTAGAATGTGCGTATATTTAAACTATATACTCTTTAAAGAAGCAGCAGCCACAGCTAACTGAAGTGGTTAGTTGAAAAGCAAGTTTGTTTAGCTAGATTAATCAATTTCTTAACCGTGATTAATCAAACACTGAAAAATCATCAACATCACAAGTTGATCCACGAAAGCAAAGCAGTGGTTGCTTGCATGTATTTTTGTCATTTTAGGAAATACTCTAGTTTGCAGTCAGATTGCAACTTTGTCCTCAAAACATATCTCAATCTTTAGAAATGTGTCCCATCTGGACTTCTTCTAAAAGCAAAATGTTTTTGTCTTCCACATTTGAACATATCCCTCCTCTATGTGTGTGTGTTCAGGCTCTTCTCTATGTAGAGATTGCGTTAGCCAGCGATGCAGAGTGCTGCGACTGAAGAACCAGCTCAATGAAGACTACAAGGAAGTGACCAACCTGGTCAAACGCACGCTCAGGTAATCACACTATAAATTGGATTATTGAGATTGTGGTGTTGCGCATCCAGTCAAGTTTAGATAAAATCATATTTTAATAGCCGGCCTTTTTTCATAAACTAGTGCTGTCCTCAAATATTCAAAATTTCCATCTGAAAATGTATATTCAATGTACCGGTATACAGCAGCACTACTGCGGCTGTATACCTCGAGTGCACTGAATGCACCAACTGACGGAGTTCACATAACAGGCCCTTTGACACAGAGATTCCTCAATACTGCCATGAAGAAGATCCGCTCTTACCTCACACTGAACCAAACAACGTCGGCATTATGCCGCACCAGTGTGTGATTTAAGATAGCACACTGGCATCACAGCAGCAAAAGAGGCGTTGAGTTTAACACAAAAGTGTTAGGCGTCTATTGTGATGTTTAGCATTTGCGGCAGGCAGTACTTGCACTCTAAACAATAATGGCGGAGGTGTTGAGGTCCTCTGCTCGGAGGGTAAGGAGCTCCCGGACATTGTCGTCTCCCCAATTTGCTGCCAGTTTAGGTTAGCTGTTAATTGCTGCCAGTGTTTTTTGAAATCTCCCAGTGGTTGGAGCGCACAAATATTACATGAAGCGTCGCCCCCTTTCCATCCTGCCAGCTGTCCCTTTTCACACAGACATCGGCTCGGCTCTGTGACTCTCTGTGGGTCTTTTTTAAGAACGAATATTCAACGTCATTTTTGGCCTGTTTTGACAGGAACATTACGTTAAAGTCGCTTCAATAGCTATGTCTCAAAGGGGACAAGATTCCATTCCCTTGTGTTGAAGCTGACAATACATGATCCAGTGTGTGACCAAAGTCAATGAGGGGTATTTCACCAGTGGTGTATAAAGTACTCAAAAGCCATACTTGAGTAAAAGTAAAGATACCTTACTGGAAAATTACTCCAGTAAAAGTGAAAGTCACCTATTAGAATACTACTTGAGTAAAATTCTTAAAGTATCTGATATTTATTGTACTTAAGTATCAAAAGTAATTTTTCTGATATTAAATGTACTTAAGTATTGAAAGTAAAAGTACAAGTAAATGCTGTTAATAAAAAACAGAAAGTATGACCGAAAGTAACAACCCAGTCATTACCGGTACTTGAAACTGAAAAATGTCCTGTTCATCTTCAAAAGAAGTTGGTTTTCAAAATTGCGAGAATTCCGTCTCGCTCTTCTTGGGCTGAAGACTAGTCCTGCGATGCTAAATAGCCTTTCACAGGCCGCTGAGGCAGGGAGAGGTGTGTTCAGCGTCACAGACAGCTTGCACACAGCTGGGAAGGATTCACCTAATGCTGCGCTCTGTCAATCCTATGGTGTGGTGGCTAGCTAACATTAAGTTAGCTAACGTTCGCCAACTAGTGCTGCAATGATGATAGCTAAGATGACTCAAATCAACAAAATCTCACAACTGTCAACACTTCCTCAGTTCACTAACTCGCTAGCGATCCACGGGTGTTGGTCTTCGTCACCACCGTAGTTTGTTTCGGGAGTAGCAGGTGCTTCCATTTCTGCTTCCATCATGAAATTGGTCATCGTAGAGTGGAAGGTTGTCGCTCGCTAGCTAGCATCCTGGGCATCACTGGGAATCAAAACACCGCGGCTTTGAGAGCACTTGTTTGCAATTGCGCATTAAGGTGATTAACCAATGATTTAACTTGCTGCTAGGACCACTGATTCACCAAACCTGCTCGCTTGCAGTCTGTGTTCCACCACAGTCACCGACGCTGCTCTCATGATTCATTTTGTAAGATAGATTTGATTTTGTAGCGAGTAACGAAGGTTTCTGGGGAAATGTATCGGAGTAAATGTATCGGTTTTCTTTGCAAATGTAGTGAAGTAAAAGTAAACAGAAATATAAATAGTAAAGTACAGATGTCCAAAAAAACGACTTAAGTACAGTAACGAAGTATTTCTACTTCGTTGCTGTACACCACTCTATTTCAGAAACCAGTGTGATTCCTCCATAAGAGAGAACTGAAGTCCTCAAGGGAGCATACAGAACTGCTGTCTAATGTAATCACAGGTGTTTCTCACTGTGTGTTTCTCTCTCTCAGTGGTGAGGGTTGCTGGGTGGGCAAAGCATCTCTGCGTAGCTGGAGGCAGCTGGCTCTAGAACAGCTGGAGGAGGACGAACACGAAACCAAACACAGCAATGGCCAGACCAATGGACAGGGACCACACAACAACAGTAAAGGTGGGGGGAATGACTGTGATTTTATTCATAGTTTCTTTTTTAATCTGTGATGTGACATCTAGAACCAGCAGCTTTTAGAAAGGTGCTGGAAAAAAAAGAACTACGTGAATTAAAAAGTCTTGACGTGTCCAAAATTAATGTTTATCTTTATCGGAGGTATGTGACATTTGGTTGCTGCGTCTAAGGCTAATGAGCCAATAGGGTCAGCACCCAGCTTCACTCCAGTACCAACAAACAACTAAAGGAGGCTGCTTCTGACACTGGGTGTCTGATTGCTCTCCATATATTACAATTATTACAACTGCAACAAGGAACAACTGGTGTTAGCTCATAAACGCTATCTTAGCTTCATTGTCGGAACAAGAATAAGCCATGAAATTACAATTTCAAAAAATTTCTAAATCAACTAACAGCCATAGTCCTTAAAACCTTAACTAATGCTCTGTTACTGGTTAGATTGTCATGAGGAAAAAGAACAGATTCAACCCTTGAGGAGCTACGTCAACGTCCAGTTAACGTACCAAACGTTATAGTTCCCTGAAACAATGTATGTATGTCGTATAGCTGTTCTTTAGGTAGAGGCACACTCCTACAAACATCCTGGACACAACTGGCCACCACTTGTTGTGTAGTGAATGCAATGGAACAGGGGAGGGAGAGTGGGACATCTAGTGGCTGAATGTTATTCCTGTTTATGGTGAACTGTTTGATTGTAGAGTTCGGCTCAGAGCTCTCAGAGGGCAACGGGGACGAGATGAAGACCTTCAATGAAGACATTGTCTGCTGTCACGGTACTGTCACATCATCAGCATCTACAATAAACAATTTTGAAACAAGAAGGGTTTTCATTACATTATTGCATACCACCCATAGTTTATTCTTAGTATTTTAGCTTTTAAATCTGTATGTTTGTTCCTGCTGTAGGGGCTCTGAGTATTTTGGAGACCGAACGAAAGCTGGTATCTTCTGAAGTTTGGACCAAGCTGAGAGAATACTTCCCCAAAGCCCCAGAGTTCACCCAAAACCAGGACTCCTGTCAGCAGTGCCTGGTGAGTAGGTGATGACAAACCGTCCAGTGTTGCACCACACTGGTCACTTTAATTTTCTATTTATTCCCCAAGTCGCCATTGTTTTTCCCAAAAGTAAGCTGCATTAAAGTTTCAGTTGCTCACAGTGGTGTAGCTGCCACGGCAACACTAGATGGACATCCAAAGACAGTCTTTAATTCCATACCGACAATCGTTGTTTACAATCTGTGACTCCTCTTGTGATACAGAGTGACAGTGGGCAACTATTTGAAGCTATGTGCGTATGCTCTGTTGATGCACTGTAACCCCTAAACATGGAACTGTAACCAGCCCAAGTGGATGAAAGCTATAGCCAGACAGCAGGCATAGAGAGGAATGTGTCAAGGCATCCAAAGTCGGTCGATGTTTCTCAATAAACAAAAGCATTGGGTTAGTTGTGGAATAAAATGTTTCCTTCCTGTGAGTACAGACATTAGAGCAGGAAGAAAAGGACAATGAGGCGGTGAGTAAGATGATGGCCCTGGACCAGAAGAACCAACTGCTCAACCTCTTCAATGAGAAGAACCGGCCGATACTCAACAAGTGGCCTCAGGTAGACACAAAGCTAAGCACCTGAATGGAGCCCCTATATATATATATATATATATATATATATATATATATATATATATATATATTAATTAGTGCTGGGCAACGATTAAAAATTTTAATCGCATGATTTTTTTGCGATTTAATTGCATTGTTATGCGCAAAGTTCAATAATGAATTCAAAAGTAGTGTATTGCGCACTTTTATTTTAAAAGTACTGCTGTATGAACAAAAGGGCAATACCATTTGGTTCACAAACACTTTAAACGAATCAGGTTCTTATATACACACATATATACAAAAAAACTGACTCCTCTCTGTTTGTCTCTCTAGGGTACAGATGTACTTTACATAGTCCCTCTATTTTTTGTGGATGAGTGGAGAAAATTCATCAGGTATGTTTGTTTCAAGAAACAATTGGAATGAACAAAGTAATATTACTGTTTGTTGTCATAATATGAAAGGAGTGAAGTTAGACTGTATGCTCTCAGGGAACAGGGTCAGCCTTCCATAGAAGGAGTTAGTTAAAGGACTATCATTAGTAGTGACTTAAATTGATAGTCTGGGAGTTTTGAAGTGGGATTGTATGAGGTTCTCCAGAGTCAGTATTACCGACAGTAGATGGAGGTCAGCACGTTCCCAGTTTGGAGAAGCAGACAGAAGTAGCAGAGCAGGTATTTTAGGCCCCCAAAAGAATCAATATCAGTTTAAGTGTACGCACAATTTAAAATATTTTTCCAACATGGAACTAAACTGAAAGTGAAACTTTTCTATACTATCTTTTTCAACAGTCTTGTAGCTTTTAATAGAGCACTTTCAGTTCCAATCCCTGTCGGAAAGGGCTGTCTGACGGCAAGATAAAGCAGTGAAAGTATTCAAATGTAGCACACACTTAAACGGATCCACATTTTTTGAGGTGGGCCTTTCTTTGGGACGTCTAACATACATGTTGCTGCTGCCCCAGTCCACAGTAATACATTGCTTTGCTCCTGTACTGGTACTCCTGTCTGTTTCTACAAACTCCATCTACTGTCGGTAATACACCGACTATGGAGAAGTACCTCATACAGTCCCTCTTCAAAACACCCAGACTATCCCTTTAAACCATTGTCATTCATTTAGTTAGCATTAAGGTGGACCTGTTTGTTTTTTGAGTTGTCCAGTCCCTAATGATGTTGAAATATGACTGGCAGTAAAATAGCACATGGGAGAAGATTGCTTTCAGGGCTTTCTGCCAGAAATCTTCCTAGGTTTAGTGAGTCTGGGGTTCAAATAAACTCTTTCTGGCAGAAATGTTAAACTTTCAAATTATCGTTTTTCTCCCATCTGTGTGTGTATATGGAAGGAGGCCCACTAAATCCTCTCCAGTGTCTAATGTGGGCAACACATTGCTGCTGTGTCCCCACGGAGGCTTCATGTTCACCTATGACTCGCTCATCAACGGAGATGGACAACAGTGAGTTCTGCTTATTTATATACTATATTTAATAGTTGCTGTTCACCTAAATTGTATTTGCATGATCGTTATACTTCTAACAGTATATAAAAATAGAACAGCAATTAAACTTTGCTGTCCATTATAAGTCAAAGTTCTAATGTGGATGTCATGTAAACCCTGAAAAGCTGAACTGGTGTGTTTGTGATTGGACGCTGTTGTGGTCTCGTGTTGTGCTGTTTGTCCTGCACAGTGTAGCTCTGCTCTGGCCCAGCGAATGGGAAGTGATCAGCAGGCTCTTCATTGTGGACCAGCCAATCTCCATCCACTGCTTCAAAGAGACCACACTGACTGGTCCCACCACGCAGTACACTACTCAGCCTGGTAAGAGGTAAAAGTTAGGGAACATGGTTCACCTCACATATTCACGGCTTCCACTAGTTTCACACTGATTAAAAATCGAAACACTCCTACAGTTTGATATTTTGAGTGATGCTTTGACCTTTTTTGGCTTCTCAGCGTCCTTGGTTTCTTTGATACTGATGTGGTGGTGTTCATGTGTTCAGATATCTGTTGGGAGTGCAGAGAGAGCTTCCTCTTCCAGCAGCAGAGGGACCTCAGAGAGTACACCCAAGCCACCATCTACATCCGCAAAGTCATCGAAGACCAGAGGGTATGAACAAGAACTGTTTTTCCACACAATGTCTGGAATTAGATCCACAGAATGAACATTGTTGTCCTCTGCACAGATGACAAAGGAGGCTGCTCCGGAGCTGAACGCCAGCAGCTCTGAGGCAGAGGAGGAGAAGGAAGAAATTCCAAAGGTAGATGGAGAGAGAGACCCAGACTTCAGTCAGGTAAATCCATGACCATGCTGTTGCTATAGTGAAAGTAAAAGAAAAGTGTAAAAAAAAGTACAGACTTCAGTGACTGTCCTGCATCTAAAATATCACATGACTGCGTGTGTTGCCTCCTTTTTTATTTCTGTCTTTTCTCTCTTACCACAATTTCTGTTTCCTTTAGTTATACTTATGTTCCTGATGTGTGCAGTGTGAATAAGTATTAATAATACTAGTAGGGTGAGGAGTATCAATAGCCCATTACCGGGGTAATGGCCGACAGTAAAACTAATAAAAGTAGCAGTACACACAGCTTAGCTTCATCTTTGATCATTCTTGGTTTTAAACTTCGAAAACTTTTGTCTAGACTTTTTTGGAGTTAGCAAAGATGATAACCGAGCACTGTTAGCCCCAATAGCTAACATCAAGCTCTATGACACTGCTTTCTACAGTCACAAGATGGTGCGAAGCGGCTCAAGTTGAGTGACGACAGTACAGCAGCAGCTGCAGCTCCTGTGACCAACATGACTAAACTAGGCGGAATCAGGAGAAGCACCCGGCACAGGAAACTCAGAGGGGAGAAAGCCCTCATCGTTTCAGCTAATCAGACACTCAAAGAGCTAAAAATACAGGTGAGAGCTCTAGGTGACTAGCCGGAAGCCTTTTGAACCACATGTGATTTAGATAGAAGTAATGTAATTACTGTACTCTACAGGGAGTAGTCGTTGTTCACAGAGCTGACTGTGCTGTGCTTCTGACCCTGTAGATTATGCACGCCTTCTCCGTGGCTCCGTTTGACCAGAACCTCTCCATTGATGGAAAGAGTCTGACGGACGACTCGGCCACACTGGGGAGTCTGGGCGTCATCCCCGAAAGCATCATCTGTCTAAAGGTACTTTGACATATAAATCTTAACCACTGCAGCTTTAATCCCATCACATCTCCCATCACATCTTTTCATGGTGATTACAGACATTTGCCCTTAAATTTCAATATTATTTCTTTACAGGCCGATGAGCCAATAGCAGACTACGCTGCAATGGACGATGTCTATCAGGGTAAATGCTCTTTTCTTCACCTCCTTTATATTATGTTTACTTTGAGAAAAGCTAGATTATGATAAACATGTTTCTCTTCGTCTTCCTTCACAGTGAGAATGCCTGAAGAGGGATTTAAAGGTGAGCACGCTTTTTCTACAATTGTTTTGAACCATTTGGTTTTTTTCCACCCAGCAGGAAATGAAGATCTCTATGATCCCCTCTAATGCGTTTAACTGAGAGGGACTACCGCAATAATGAGACTAAATTCACCTTATGACTCTATATAAAAAAAAATGTAGCTACAGAGCGACAGGCAATACACCTTTAACATAGTGTTGTTGTGGATCACACATTATATTATTTGATCCTTATTTTTAGGCCTTGGCCTTGATCCCAAACACTTTTTGAATACTGACTCTGTGTAGGGCTGAATTTTCATAACACAAGCACAGGAAGTTGATTATTCATAATCAGATTATGTGGTAAATGAAATCCATTTATGTTTTGGTGGAAAGTGTTTGTGTTCTGATTTGATCTCATCATTTCTGCTCCTCTCTGCAGGCACTGGGCTTCTGGGGCACTGAGGAAAGCTTGAATTGGACAGCTGACAGATGACATTTTAAAACAAAAAGGCTTGAATTTGTCAAGTGTGCATATATAAATAAGTGCTTTAATTTTTTTTTTTTTTACGTTTTGAGTAGGTTTTCTTTAATAAAACTGACTGTTGCAAAGCCGCTGTTTTTCTCTACATAACGTTAGCTGGCCGTTGATATTTAAGACTCCTAATCATTCTGAAGGACTGTGTGGTAGTGAATCTGATCTTCAGTCTACTGTTACTCAATGAATGGGTTTTGTTTTTGACTTTTAAATTATGGCAGAAGACAAATTTATGTTTTTTCTTTCCATTCTGTGGAAGCTTTTGAAGCTGTGTTCTCACTGCAGAGTTTTCGGGTTTGTCAAAAGAATGCACGAGTAACTGTCAACTATTACAAATATAACTACTCTTAAATGTTAGAACATTTATTACCTCTACAGCAAATCTATATCCATATACTCCATGTGGCGTTTAGATACATAGCTACACGGTATGTATAGAGGCTGATTCCTGCAGACGTTTCAGCAGTGCAAACCTCGAGAGATGGAGGTGAGAAACAGAATGCAAGCAGTGATATGTCCTGTTCTTTTCACTGTTATTTCTTATGGACAATAAAGTTATTTTCAAAGCACCCTGTCCTCACATACACATTATTCCATTCACAAATTGTATTTATTCCAGTAACTCAGTGACATTGGGATTATTTCAGTCCTGTGAATATGCAACATTCACATATTAATGATTAGTAATGAAGTAGTCACAGGTGTTCTATATGTGTCATCTGCATCAAATAAGAGAAAATGCACAGCTGCACACACTCAAAAATATGAGTGGAAGGCGGTGTTTATAAATAATTTACAAGTGCAACAAGACTCAGGAACGGAAAACAAGAAGATACATTTAATTAGGAAGTTATCAGAATAAATTAATACAAAATAATATAGGTTGAAGTGATCTAACGATCTGAATTTGTGTAAGTCATTTTAACATGGAATTAAAAAAGCTTGAAAGGTGTTCAAAAAGAACAATGTTACTATATTAAGTTTAAGTATAATGGTTTAAGTTAAGTAAAACACAAACTCTGAAAACCAGCTGAAGCACCTTCCTCCACCTACGACCGCCACCTTCCACCCACGGACAAAATATCCACCTTGAGCTGATGCCTGTGAAACGACTAACTCCTCTCCACCTACAGCCTCTGCCAGCAAACTGCAGGTGCCGCCTCCACCTGCAGGTACTGGCAGACAGCTGCTATCTTAATCTCCACCTACAGGCATACCAACAACCATCACCGCTGCCGCAATCTGTAGATCCTTGCAGACGCCTTCCGCCTGAACCTCCACCGGCAGCCATCAACCTCGGCCTCCACCTGAAGACGCTGCCAGATGATTCTAGCTCTACCTGAAGCCTCCATCTACCTGCACCGCTCAGATAAGAAACACAAACATAGTGTAAAAATAACATGTCTGAGCTGATGAAGTAAAGCTGCTTTCTGTTTGCTGTTTGTTTACACCATCCCTTTCTCCTCACAGCTATTTCCACACGTTGACTGACCGTGATGCTGAACTTCATGGACCAGAGAGAGCTCTTCTTCCTCCCACTAGTCTCAACTCAAGGTAGAGTTGATCAGCCGGATGTTCAGCAATGTGAGATATTTGGTAGTGTGTAGCCGTGCTTCTTCAGTACCTCTGATTGTTTTAATGGAGGGTTGGTGATGCGCGTTATTTCAATACAACACGTGTTCTTTGTGGTTTTCACCAGACCCTGTTGGACTTCACATCCAGATCTACCAGGAGCTGATCCAGAGCCGACGAGGAGGATCCCTCCAGAGGATCCTACCAGAGCTGTGTACCATGATTCTCCTTCCTCCTCCGCATCCTGCACATTCACCACCGACTCCTGCTGCTCCTCTCCAGACTGAGAGCGCCCCTCCCTGTTCAGTTCCCCACAGCCAGATTAGTGGAAGTCTGAAGAATGCAGAGACCAGAGAATCCACTGGAGACTTTAGAGCCTCATGTTTCCAGCCATGCTTGCTAAATACTTCAGTTTGCCAGCAGATATATTTACTTACTTTTTACTTTCTGATAAATGAGTTGATACAAATTATTTATTGGTTAAAAATGCTTATGTTTCCCAATGTAAATTAATCATCATGTCTGCATTTAGAAATGTTAGTATTCTTTTAAAAAACAAATCTGAAGAAACTAGAACGTGTTTAAGATGTTTTTCTTTCTGGCTGGTTTCAGTAAAGATTCTGGATTTTTCTCTGATCTTGTTGTAAGAACAATCAGTCTACTGAGAAGGAAACTTGTCTGTTTGGAACTCTTTTTTTTTTTTTTTTTTAAGATCCACTGATTTTATATTTAAGTCTCAATTCTTCACAATCTGTAGTTGTCTTAAAGGAAGACCTTCTTTCGGTGGTCTTGGATTAACACTGCTTTCAGTCAGTGTTCCTGTCAGTGGGTTTAGTGGAAATACTTGTTCTTTGAAGCTTTTCTAACTCACCACTGAACTCAAGACAAATATCAACATATCAGCCCACAAGATTAGTCTCTATGCAGATGGCACCCATGAAAGGCATATGTCTGTTGACTATATCTGTGGGGGGGGGACTGTACGGTACCGGGTGTGGATAGCTTCAGTGCAGGATCCATGTACCGTAAATTCCGGCATATAAGCCGCTACTTTTTTTCACACGCTTTGAGACTGCGGCTTTTACAACGATGCGGCTAATTGATGGATTTTCATGGGTGTGACGGTTCCCTGCCATGTTCCTGGTGTGCGTGTGTGTGTCCCTTTAACGGCAGGAACCCAGAGATTGTAAACGGGAGACACCTGGGCCAGTGCTCCAGGATAAAGCTCCGCCTTCCTGGCAACATGGGTCTCTCTCCTATCGCCCCGTGGAGGAGCGAGGACGGCTCGCGCCAAGCACCATTTGTTGCTGTTTTATAACAAATTATCCAGCGACAAATGGTGCTTGGCGCAAGCCGTCCTCGCTCCTCCACGGGGCGATAGGAGAGAGACCCATGTTGCCAGGAAGGCGGAGCTTTATCCTGGAGCACTGGCCCAGGTGTCTCCCGTTACGTTTCAGATCACCCATTTTGCGCTTCGTGCACGCACCCTCATCATGGAAAAGACACGAAGAAATGCATATGATGGGGCTTTCAAGTTAGAAGCGATCCGTCTGGCTGTCGAAGAAGGAAATAGAGCTGCTGCACGTATGCTCGGCATCAATGAATCGATGGTGAGACGCTGGAGACGGCAGCATGAAGAACTGACTCGCTGCAAAAAGACGACAAAAGCTGTGGATGTTACCGGCATTTATTTAACTAAAAGTTTAAAAAAATCTTTCCTGTAACATCTTGCCACGTTAATATCTCATGTTTCAACGGGGACACCTGCGGTTTATAGACAAGTGCGGCTTATTTATGTACAATTTCTTTTTTCTTTTAAAAATTAGCAGGTGCGGCCTATATATAGGTGCGCTCTATAGTCCGGAAATTACGGTATTCTGGGTTTGGAATTTTTGAAGGCCACAGGCTGCCAGCTGGACCTGCAACGAGGCACGGTGAGGTTCAAAGGGGGGCCTGCTATCACGATGACCACCATCCACACCCCTACTGTGCCTCCTCCCAGACCTCTCACACCATCCGCAAGTACGGTAGAGACTGTATCCGGCAACCTTCCACTCATCGCCTGCCTCCCGGAGTAACCCACCCGGAGTGCCTCTTCCCCAGAGACTGTATCCGGAAACCTTCCACCCATCGCCTGCCTCCCTGAGGAACCCACCCGGGTGCCTCTTCCCCATCTGACCCCACCATGGCCTACGTAACTCCAACCCCACCTGGGTTGAGGAGGAGGGGACTCTGGTTGCGCTAAGGGAGGTGTGGAGCAAGAACTGTGGCGGCCTACATCCTCAGGGGCAGGAACAGCTGTGGCAGCTTCTGCTAGAGTTTCAAGGCAGTTTCGCCAGGAGTGAGGACGAGGTAGGGCAAACTCATCTAGTACAGCAGGGGATGCGCAACCTATCAAGTGCCGCCCACCCCGCCTCCCGCTGGCTTGCCAGCAGGCTTGTGATGAAGCGGTCGCGAACATGCTGCGGGCGGGGATCATCGAGCCCACCGACAGCCCCTGGGCAGCAGCAGTTGTCATGGTTCACAAAAAGATATGTGGCTGGCGACTCTGCTCTGACTACAGGCCTGTAAATGGAGTAACCAAGAAGGATTCATACCCACTGCCCCGCATTGACGAGTCTCTGGACCTGGTCTCAGGGTCCTCTTGGTTCTCCTCCTTGGACCGCCGCAGTGCCAAGTGCCACTCGCCCCGGAGGCCCGCCCCAAAACAGCTTTCTGCACCGGACGGGAACTGTGGCAGTTCAAGGTCCTTCGTTTTGGACTTTGTAATGCCCCTGCCACCTTCGCGAGGTTGATGGACAAGGTGTTGGAAGGGGTCCCCCTCATCTGGAAAAAACGGGACGCTGAACTTCATCTACCATAAAGAGCTCTTCCTCCTCCCACAATGCTTTGCAGTTAAGCAAGTGTGATGCACATCAGTGTGATGCACATCAGTGTGATGCACATCTACTGTATCTGTGGTGTCTCAATGTCTCTGCATGTATTTTCAGTTCATCAGATGTTTTAATGCTTGTCAGAAATGATCACGTCTGTAGAAGTCATGAATAGAAAACAGGGATGTTTTATATCTTTGTAATAGACCATCTTAGAATAATATCTGAACTGTTTGAAGCTCTGATTCTCTTCTGAATGTAAATATTTCTAGTGGAGGTTTTGTGCTGTATGATATATACCAGACATTTTCTCTGTGGTTTTCTCCAGGCCCTGGTGGAATCCACAGAGTTCAAGATCCAACAGGAGCTAATCAAGAACCAACGGATCAATTCCTTCTGCAAGATCTGAGCATCAGAGATGCTTCTTCTTCTTCCTCCTCCTCCACGTTCACCACCAACTCCTGCCTTTCTCAAAGTTAAATAAAATCAATCGATCTCTGCCGTCAGATCATTGGGGTCCACAACAATTAGCATCAAACAGATTCCTTCATATTGGAGGTCTCAGTGGATTCGTGGGAGTTTTAACACAATTTTCTCTTCAGACACTTTTCTCATTTTTATTATTTGTTTTACAGTTTGCCAGCAACTTTCTGTTATTAGTTTGAATGAGGAATGCTAAAAGTACTTCTGAACCTCTAGACGAACATAGATAAAGTTCACAAGTTGTTCAAACTTAGAAATATCAATGATCAGCATTTAAAGTAAAAACTTCAGTTGTAGCAACAAACCAGTCCTCAGACTTCACCAACAGTGAACATCATTCATAATATAAAACGTTCTTTTGATTCAATACAAAGTGAGAAATAATTCACTAAAGCTGAACTAAACAGTTGTAGGTTTAACTTCATATCACATGTTTTTCTACATTAATCTTCCAAGTCATGCACTGTTGATATATATACCTTTAAAATATATATACAAAATATAGAAAAAGTCTAGTTTTGATTCAGTACAAAGTGAAATATATTCTTTTTACTTTGGAGCCATTTCAGAACTTTGGATCTCCAGGTCTGGCAATGGAAGGACATTTAAGTTCACGGTCCAAAGTGATAAAGGAGGAGGCTCCTTTATCATGAGTCATCATATCTCACAAGGCTACAATACTACAATTACAATTTTGTCGGTCAATTTTTTCCTCATGACTTCATATTATTGTTTTCTGTTTTAATTCATGTTTTTTTTTTTAAATACCAATGAATGGGGGTCCTGAGGAACCCTAGTCAAAAACACCAATGGCAGCCAATGCAGTTGTATTGACAAAATAGATTAGATAAGGTTTGCCATGGGTCCTACTTTAAATGATCACACTATCACACATCAGGAAGGAGGCACACTGTCAGTCATTTTGAAGGAGACAGACAGATATCCTCATGAGCTCTGTGAATGAATAAAAAGCTGTGCTGGTTGATGGTTACAGTAGTTTATTCTATTCCTTGTATGTTGAATATACTGTTAGAAAGAGGGTTAATCTACAATACAAACTGTTAATCACTGTCTCTTAAAACAGCATAAACCACGTGTTTACATTCTGAACACAGAGTTAACTTGTACAAATCTTCTGACTAATATTGTGGCAGTCTAAAGGCAAAAGCTCGGAGCTTTTTCCTCAACCGGAAACGTACCCATTTGGTTGCCGTACCGCCCGTCGCCATTTTCAAAACGGCTAAAGCTTTATTGCGCAGAGCAGCGTTGTTCAGCAAAGAAGTTTAAATAAAGAGACGGATCGTTTGAATAATTCAAGGTAATACAAAGACGTCCTTTGAC
Source organism: Lycodopsis pacificus (assembly GCA_028022725.1). NCBI lineage: Eukaryota > Metazoa > Chordata > Actinopteri > Perciformes > Zoarcidae > Lycodopsis > Lycodopsis pacificus. The sequence continues at coordinate 4,415,540 of CM051691.1, read as the reverse complement.
TGGAAGCTGCATGTTGGATGGTCCCTGACAACTGTTTTATTCAGATTATAAACGCTCATGTATCCCAATGAGTTTCACTGACCTAACATTGGTAACCTTTTCGAGATACATTAGCATCCGTAGCTAAAGCGGGCTAGCTCACGTAACTAAGGTATTACCTTGAAGACCCTGTGGACCTCAGTGGCATGAGCCTGTAGCCTGAGCAGACAGCCGGCTTGCTTCGTAATGTAGCGAAGGTACCCTCGTTTACGAATATTATCTTACATGACACTTTTGCATACGCCCAAATCCATATTCGGAATAATCTTACATTTAAGGTAATGCTCTAAACTTGCACAGTAACGTAACATAAGAAGAGTTTAAGCGTAAACACTAAATTCGTTTCCTTCCTGATCACATAATCGACTGTAGTATATGGAAGCCGGTACCATCGTAAACTCCATAAAACCTTCAAATGAATGTGCGTGCTTCTCTGTGTGGACCACCAGTAGATGCTATACTCAGTATTCCAGCTTCTTCTACATTTTTGTCAGTTTGCTGGAAATGTAAAACAAGGCAGTTCATTTGTGAATTGAGTTTGACACGATGTTCTCTCCTCACAAGAGAGGGCGGGACGTTCTGCCCCTCAACAAGATGCTGGAGCTACCGAACTACAGCAGCCAGCTGATGCAGCAGCTGTGGGCCCTGAGGAACGAGGGCCACTTCTGTGACTGCACCATCCTGGTGGGAGACACCCAGCACCGCGCACATAAACTGGTACTGGCAGCCTCCAGCATGCTCTTCAGGTAGCGTGAGCATGGGCTTTGATAGATGACCTGCAGAGGTTGATCTGTAGGTGATCTAAATGTTTGGAGGGTGTTAGGTCACTCAAGATAAGTCCAGAGTCTCAAGCTGTTAGAGGCAACTCGTCGAGATCATTCTTGATCATTCATCAAAGAGTAGTTTGAAAAAATAATATTAACGTCCGCTTATTATAATTTTTCTGGAGCTTTAACCGTCTTCGTGCATGGAGAAAGCTTGTAAGAGGACCTTTAGATCAGTGATTCTCAACTGGTGGGTCGCGGACCCGTTTTCAGTGGGCCTTTGCCTGACAAAAAAAAAAAAGTGATTTTATTTTGAAGGGCATTTTTTATGCAGCGGAATTATTCCAGCATTTACGGCACTTGTTCAGCGGTGCAGGAAAAACACCGACCAATGCGTTGTGAATCACATCACGTGATGCAGTTCAGTCAATCAAATATGGGTATTCTGACAAGTTTCCTGACTCGAGTGAGATGTACACACACCGTGACACATGGGGGACAGACGAGGATATAGAATGCAGAACATGACTGTGTGAGTTGTGTAAATCAAATCATGGGGCTATTTCCAAAAGAGTAAATTGGCCAGTGAGCCCAGTCATTAGACTCCGACTGGACCGACTCATATAAGTGACTTCTTCCCACACTAATTTCTCTTTTTAGAAGATGAGAAAAATATAATATTGTGGCTTTTTCACTTCACCCTGAATGAACTGAATTTAAAGCCGCAGTGAAAATCATTTATGTAATTTATTTATTAATCCAGCCGTTTTTTTACTTGAAATGAGAAGAACATTTATTTATGTATTTCCATGTATTATCCAATTCAATTTCAAAAATGAGAATAATATTTGTAAAACTATAATTGATGTGTACTTTCTTTATTTGATTTGACAGTTCAGAGTACACAGAGATGTTACTACTACTAGACTTCAGGAATATAGATGTATAATATATATATATATATATATATATATATATATATATAGGACATTTAAGTTCACGGTCCAAATATAAATATATATATAAATATATATATAAATATATATATAAATATAAATATATAAATATATATATATAAATATATAAATATATAAATATATATATATATATATATATATATATATATATATATATATATAAAATTTGGGTCGCGGCTTGTCACTAAGGGGTGATGGTGGGTCCCGCAGCCAGACCAGTTGAGAACCACTGCTTTAGATTATGTTGTCGGTGTCAAGTCATTCTCAATTACAGGAGGGCAGATTGTCAGGTTTCAAAATGTCTTCATAAACAATATGCAAGTCTCTCAGAGTCTAAATGTTTATCAGTCATTGAATAACACATTTTTAAATCATCTGACATGTAACGACCTATAGAAGTACATTAATAAACAGTATAAATTAGCCGTTCCCCCCGCTAAGCCAGGTTGACCACAGATTCTCAAGTTCCTGAGGCCAAGTCAAGTGGTTACAGGCAGACCGTTGACCATTATTACGGTATATATATATATATATATATATATCATTGCTTAGTCCTTAATATAATTTTGTCTGCCTGACACAGTTTCATCCATTTTTTATTGTTGCAAAGTTTTACCAGGTCAAAATGTTGACTCTTTAGCGTTCAGGTCAGGTCTCACACCGCCCAAGTCTAAATTACATCCCAAGTCATTACTGTGACTTGAATACGTCTAACCCGAGTCCAGGTGTCATGTTCACAGCTTTAGTCCACGTCCCCTGACACATATGTATGTATTTGGCCCTGTGACAGGAAAAATCAAAGGCACTTTCTTTCATGGAGTTCATCTAATGTTATTCACCTGTTATCTTGCTTTTACCAACTACAGCATGTGGGTCAGAAGCCAGTCATCCCATTTAAGAAATTCATATAAATCATAGCACTGTAAAGACATTTGGGTAATAAAAGGAGAGATGACTCATAGTGGGATAGTTTGGGACCTGTGATTTATGTTAAACGGGAATAAAATGGTGTTCATCTCTGTCAGGTCTCTCCTGGACGGCTCCGACACCATCTCCATCGACACGGCCATGGTGTCCTCGCAGGAGTTCATCTGTCTGCTGGACATGGTCTACACCGGCAAGCTGCCTCTCGGCAAACACAACGTGGGCCGCATCGTCACCGCTGCAGACAACCTGCAGATGTTCGACGTGGCTGTCGGCTTCAAAAATGTCCTCACCAGTCTCGTGAGCCAGCAACCCTCAGTCCCAGTCGTCGCTACACAGACCCAAGGTGTCACCGTGATCAACAAAGCCCAGAGCATGAACCCTGAAGGCTCAGCTTCACCGGGCGAGGACTCGACTCCAGAGAAGACGGAGCTTAAACCTGAGCTGAAGAAGAAAGAGGGTCAGAGTGACAGTGAGGACGCAGAGGAACCAGCATGTAAACAATCCTGCGTGGAGCTCTCCGAGTCCTCAGGTCAGTTTCAGTGTTTCAGCCATAAATGTTACAGTTACTAGTTTATTAGGCACAATTAACCTAATGCAATCCAATACAACAACCCCACAATATACAACAGAACAACAATGTTGTAACGCTTTCTGACTGCACGCCATGTTTTTATGTCTGCGTGTACACAGAGGCCGAAGAATCCAAATCCTCAGAAAGTGAAAAGGAAGAAAATAAGGCAACGGCAGCCGAGGCATCGAGCGGGCCTGCCACTGGTTTTCTGGAACATTCCTCTCAGCTTGTGGAGCTCCTCAGCAACATGTCGTCTATCCTGGAGCTGCTGAGCCAGGCAGCGCAGAGATGCCTGGACGGACAGGAGAGACAGGTAGAACAGTATGAGGGCAAATCACTGTCAATGACATCCGCAAGCACAAATTAGATTAACATGCACGGGTGTGTGTTGAGGTCCTGCGTGTGTGTGTGTGCATGTATGTAGAGGGCCCGCCTCTGAGATGTAGTGGAGTAGTATTTAGTGGCGGATTAAAAAACACCTCTATACCACTACCTAGCGTCTGTGTCAGAGTGATATCTGGCCAATCCAAAACCGAGGATTGCAACCAATTCGATTTGGTGATAGAATGGTGACTGGGTTCCCCCACCTACTGTCAAAAAGAAAAAACACTTGTGAGTGAGCAGGTGAGAGCTTTGCCAGCAGAAGAGCAGTGATAAAAGTCGTGCACCAGGAGACGCTCCTCGTGCTCAAAGCTAAATCGTGGGCTTCAGTTTTGCTCGCACAGATATTCTGAGTGATGTAATTTATGTACGCTTGACTCCAGTAGTTTTTTAGAAAGTAATTTGTTGCAAATGTGGATAGTTTAAATAGTCTAAAAGGGCTTAGAACATTATGATGGAAGTATATACCGTAATTGCCATTCCCATGCTCAATTATGTCTCATAAGATTTTGCCGCAAAGTTTTGGTTGATTTATTACACAGATTTGGTGCTAAATGTTACTATTTCTTACTACTTGAGGATTCATCATAATGATCAAAAATCCCTTCAAAATCCCACATTATGACACCAGCTATAAGAGCTCGAGGAACACCATAGAAAAGGTCATTCGCTGATTCGCTATCTAAAGATGTTGACATGTTGAGTATTTCTGTTGGAGAAGAACAGTGAGAGCAGCAGAGGGATGAGTCTGACTCTGTTTGTACATTACATACAATTTTTCAAGAAGGGTTAGGGTTTGCATTAATTCTAACGTAGCAGATCCGAAAACAGGGAGGGTTCCACTAGAACCTGATACATTCTTATAAAGCAGGTACCATTAGGAATATACCCTGTCTCTTATATAAGCATTGCTCTCAGATGAAGGACCGACTCTCGCTGTAGTGGAGGAAAATAAAGGAACATTTGTGCTCCTGCCAGGCCGTGTGTCAGTGCTGTGAGGAGGAGGAGGCAGACCCCAGACCAGCGCTGGATAGGCTGGTGAGCCAGCTCAATGAGGGAGCGCTCCTCAGGCTGCTCCGTGCCGTTCAACACAAAGCTCCCTCCTCCTTTCCCTCACCGCTGCTCTCTCTGGTGGAGCAGGTGGAGAGGAACTCACAGCCGCCAGATGGAAACCAAGCTGGAGGTAAAGAAGAGCCCTTAGTGACTGTGTGAGTGGACTATCTTCACTGTGCAATCTCCCAATGTCAGCTCTAACGAAAGAAAACGCCTGTTTTCAGTTGATCATTGTTATATATTCATATCTTCTTGATGGGGTGACAATAATAATATTTTTTGACATCTTTTCCAGGTGACTCAGGGAAGCAGAACGGCACCAGAAGTGAAGAAAAGCAGGAGGAAGAGGATGAGGAGGGAAGCATCAAGGAGGAGACAGAGGATGAGGAGAAGGTCCCGAATGCTACGCCAGACTCCTCTCCTCCCCCCCTCTCCTCGTCGTCCTCCAAGCCCTACTCCTGTCGCTGGTGCAAGAGGAGCTTCGCCTACAAGTGTCGCATGCTGGCCCATGTGAAGCGCTGCTCCATGTCCCAGGAGTGTGAGCAGCAGTGCCCTCAGTGCCCGGAGAAGCTGGCCAACCAGCGGGCCCTGCAGCGGCACCGGGCCGAGGCCCACCGCAACACCACACGGGCGAAGAAGAAGAAGGTGTCCTGCGACCTCTGCGGGAGGACCTTCGCCCACCCATCAGGTGAGACTCGCCGGTCTGTTTGTACGCAACACAAAGAACAACGTAAACATCCTAGCTCTGACACCTGAACTTGAAAACGGCTTCGTGGATGCGGGGTAGCTCTCCAGGTTGAGCGGGCGCCCCATGAATGTGTAGTCCTTAAATATAATACAACCTCCACGTTTTCACTTGTAATTTCCAGAAAAGAATAGTGGTATCTTTGGGCCAATACAGTAATGGTATATGATCCTCTGATGAATGTCTTATTTCACAAACTGATTTTAAATTTGGATTTAGTTGTTGCATAAGCAGATGTTTTGTGTCCCCCTGTCCCTCATTGTATTTACTCATCATGTTGTTGTTTTTGTACGTTCTGAAATGATAGAAAGAGGTTTGTTGCAGGCCCCTCTGCAACCTCGACTGAATGTTTGTGCTCCCTCTCTCCTCATATCTCAGGCATGATTTACCACAAGCGCACCGAGCACTTTGAGGAGAAACCGTTCGCATGTGAGGACTGCAGCGCCAAGTTCGGCGCCAACTCATCTCTGAAGAATCACATGAGGCTGCACACAGGAGAGAAACCGTACCGCTGCAAACACTGTGACATGAGCTTCGGCGTGGCTGCTGCACTTGCATACCACACCAAGAAGAAGCACTCTGAGGGTAACTCTCACACACACACATTATCCCACTGAATGTCAATAAATGACAACCTATCATCCCCATTAATATAATTATTATTTATATATTGAATTGGGCCAAACATCTACTTCAAAAGTAACTTGCGTATTTTTTCATCTTTTGTGTCTACGTGACTAATGGGGACAACAGCACAGCGTCAATGTAAAGTTACGTCCACTTAAAGTGCTCAGACTCGTATTATTATTGTCTGACAATATTATGGAAAGAATCCTACAGAGAAATACATTTTATTTATCTTTCACTTGATCCGGTTTGTTATTGTTTTACCAGTTTCAGCTGGTTCCCCCTTTCTTTCTCTCTTGAAAACCTTTTAGATACCACTAAGCTACGCTTTCTGTACGCCAACACTGTCGTCGAGCAACATGTCACCTCGCGAGATTTCAGAGGGAGACTTCCACTTTAGCGAGAGTCTTTCCCTAGTGTTTTCAGAAGTTTACAAGAACTATCTGAGCCTGTCAGTGCTGACAGACGACGGTGCCACACTGCCCCAAGTGATTACATTACATTGCTTGTTTAGCGGCTGCCATCTGCAGCTTTCTCCCTCATTATTGGACCAGTTTCAGAAATTGTTGAGAAATGTGTCAGTTAGACACAAAAGCATGGGGAAATAGGGTCCAGGTTGAAAAATACTGAAAAAAATGAAATACTACTCTGACCTTTGTATTGTGATTTGAGAAATCTCTTTTGAGTTCAGTCTGCAGAGAGTCAACATGTCTCTTTTTGGGTTCAGGAAAAATGTACGTGTGTCAGTATTGCAAGGCTGTCTTCGCCCAGTCCATTGAGCTGACGCGTCATGTGCGAACACACACTGGCGATCGGCCCTACGTGTGCAGAGAGTGTGGCAAAGGTTACAGCCAGGCCAGCGGACTCACCGTCCACCTGCACACCTTCCACAGTGAGGACACGCACTCGCATGCATCATTTACTGTGGCATTGATTAGATGAGATGCATATTGTTATGCTGGCTTTAACAGCAGTAGAAACACATGAAGTCATAATTCTGGATTTGCCTCCGCTCCCTGTCAGATCTGTCAGAACCTCATGACTGTCAAAAGTGTTGTCTGAGCTTTTCCTCGCTGGAGGAGCATCGCCAGCACATCCAGGAGTTCCACCCAAAGGAGTTCCACAAGTGTCCCACCTGTAGCAAAGTGTTCACTAGCGCCACCCTGCTGGACAAACACGCAGGCACACACACTGGGACCAAGCCCTTCAGCTGCGACCTCTGCAACAAGTCTTACCAGGTAGGACGAGGTGGATTAGAGCCGCCGGTCAGTTTAAGGTGACAGTTCTTAAATGTTTTATTTTGTGTATGTGTCTATCTCTGTTGCTGTAGCAACTGTCAGGCCTGTGGTACCACAACAGGACCAACCACCCAGAGGTGTTTGCTAACCACACGCGGCAGCTCAAGACCCTGGTCCAGTGTGACATCTGCTTCACGTTCTTCCCCAGCGCCGCCACTGTGGCCAAACACCAGGCTGCTGAGCACCAAGGTGAGGACACCACAGGCCCTATAAGGTGACATGTGGGCCAGATGTGGCCCTGCACCAAAGCTGCTTAGCCTCTGAGAAATCTTTTGCTACATCTCAACTTCACACCTACTGTAGGTGTCAGAATTTAAATGCCATTTTCAGTGAATTTACAATAATAAGAGACCAAGAACATGCATTGCATTGCAAGTGCATTGTTCTAGTGCAGCGGTTCCCAAACTTTTTAGGCCACGCACCCCCTTCTACATCCCGACCGGGTTCACGCACCCCCCCCCCCCCCCACACACACACACACCTTAAAAAAAAAAGCAACAGAGCCTTTATAGCCGCATAAAAATCGGACTAATGAGAGAACAGTCTGCTCGCGCGTGGCGTTTGTTTACAAGATAAAAAACACAAAAACTCTTCCTGCACCGTGCCTTCGAAAAGGTAACGGACGTTCACCAGAAGATTGGCCACATCTGTAGACTCGTCTACTTGCAGAGAGTAAAACACACTCTTCTTCACGCGACCGACTAATGTAATTAGTCCAACTTTTTCGCTTCTCTCTCTCCAATCATACATTCCACCATCTCTTTAACATTTTTTTCCCTCTCCACCACCGCCTCTCCTTCTCCCTATTACGCGGTCAGAATACTACCACAACACGCCGCCTGTCCCCGGCAGAAATGCGCTCATCCACGCACGGGAACAACACCGAGTTGTAACATACCTCCATAACACCCCGCCACTCTCGGCTCATCCCTCCCCAACAACGAGGCACATCACCCGGCCACAATACCTCCAGAATATCCCCCGGGTGAAATCCGGGACTTGGTTTTATGGTTCCGAGTGGCGGACGCTCACCCGTTGGCACTGGGACGCGAGGTCTCCAGCCGCCCCCGCCGCGAGGCACCCGATCGTCAGGTCTTCAGCCCTCGGAACAGGCCGCGGGGAAACAACTCGTGGGTGGCGGGGTAGAGGCGAGGCAGATCACAGAAACATAATAAAGACTAGAGTACGGCAAAGATATGTTGATGAGAAACGTATTTGTAATACGTCAAACACAAACGTAATCAGGGTGAAAATACGTTCAAAACGTAATTGAGAATGCATTTTAGTTTTGGGGGAACGTAATTTTTAGGAGACAGGACTGCACCGCCATTACATTTTTCCTCTCACGCACCCCCTAGAGGCAGCTCGCGCAGCACACTTTGGGAATCCCTGTTCTAGTGTTTCTCTTCACTGTGAGCTGGTGTCATAGTCGTACCATCTAAATCAAAACCAAGTCACAACCAAGACCAGAGTGTATTGAGACCGAGACATGACCAAGACTTTGTGGGTGTTGAAGCAGAGTCAAGACCAGGACCCGAGCAGTGTGAGGTCCACACTGCAGGACTAACTTCAGAATAATGGTGGAACATGCAAACCACTAACGGAGCTGAAAGATCCACATTCCCGTAAAAACACCACAGAAAACAAATGAAGATTCCTCCTCATCCACCTCGCTCATTGTCATATACTATGTGTGTGTACCATGACAATGTCTAAAAATAATCAAAAGGCGCTGCATGGGTGAGTTTTATGTGTGGGGAATGATGTTAAACAAATCAGACACTTTGGTGATATCCTCGCAGTCATGGTCTTGACTGGTGTTAATAAAATCCAGTCCTCTTTGTCTGAGACCGAGACAAGGCTGAGTAAAAATGTGGTTCAAAGACGAGACGGAGACCTTCAAAAGGTTGGTCTCAAGACCAAGAGCGATCTTGAGTTTAACAGCTCCTGGTGCTAAAATGCCAGCTGAGTAAGGAGACACGAAGAACAGATGAAAATAAAACCAACAATTTAATTTAACTACCATATTTCTGCCAGGATGCCCAAACACATTTCTAGTGTCTGCTTTTGCGGACTTTTAAAAGGGTTTATCCTTAAACTTTAAAGTAAAAATAAAGTAATATTGAAGGTAGAAGCCAACCTGGTTTGACATCTTGTGTCTTAACTGGACAGTAGTGCTGGGCGGTATACTGGTTAACCCAGTGGTTCTCAAACTTTTTCTGTCGCGCCCCACTTTGGAGGAAGAAAAATGTTAATCCCCCACCGCCCCAACAAAATTGTCACAAAATGGTCTATGTTGAATTTTGTGACCTGTTTTGCACTAAACATCTTTTCAAGATAACAATAAAGTGCAACCTGTGAAAAACTAAACAAAACAAGTTTCATATCCGCAGCTAGTTTTCAGACATAAAACACAGACTGGTCTCTCCTCATCTCCGACCGCGTTCACTGTGAAACCCAGAGCAAGAGAGCGTCATCATATGTTCTTCTTGGCTGCTTGCTGTTCGTCTCGGATGCATCGCTTGCGGTTGCTTTTCTGTTCCCGCCAAATGTCTCTTCATTTGGAACACTAGGATGGATAGATAGATAGATAGATAGATAGATAGATAGATAGATAGGTACTTTATTCATCCCCAGGGGGAAATTAGTAAATTGGTAAATTTCTAAGCCACACATGTGAGTCGCCAAGGATCATGGGCGTCGCGCATGCGCAAGCGTAACCTGTTAACGGCGTAACGTAAACATGTACACGAAAGTACAGGCATTTCGCCATGTATTTATTAATTACTTTAAAAAAAAAAAAAAGGGTTTTTTTGTTTTTGTTTTTAATACAAAAAAAAATCTGCATTTCCACCTGCGCCCCCACCTGTAATACCACCACAGTTTGAGAACCACTGGGTTAACCGGTTTTAATTTCCCGTATGATATGAATTTTTCACACACCGTCGTACCGGTGCATAGCCGGAACAACTGCTGTCATTCTTCAACAGGCAGCAAAATATATTGTTCGCTGCTAAGAAGGCTACAGACGGAGCTAGTTGTCTTAAGTGTATTGAGAGGGACCTCTAGTCATGGTTATAACTTTATAACACAACCCACAACTAATAACCCACAACTAACGCTCTTTAACAGGGCAAAACACCAGACACAACAGTTTGTGACACATAAACAATGTGTAACACTAATAATTGTACATTTATAAAATTACACCGCCGAACGGCATGCTGGGTACAGCTCGCTAGCTAGCTAGCCCGGTAGCACAACAGTCTCTTAACAGCGAGAGGCTCCGTCGCTACAGTAACGTTACATTAAAGAACAGAAAAGAGCGATGCAGGATGAACAAAGACAGACCGGAGATGCACCGATATAATGTGTACCCAAGAGAGGAGCTGTGTCTGCTGTTTAGAAGTGTTTTGGTTTTAAAAAATGGCACTGCATATGACAAGAAAAGCAAGCGGTGGAGCGACATTACGAACGCAATAACGACCCACCTCTGCAAGGACATGGTCCCGCTACAGACAGTCAAGAAAGACGGGCTCAGAGCAATGATCAAAACACTGGATTCAAGGTTGCTATCCCAACATTATACGAACAAACGAGCAAACCCTATAGTAAGCCTTTATACATGATGACATTCAAATGTCATTCAAACCGTGATATACCGTGAAACCTCCAGAATCTTTAAAAATACCGTGATACACATTTTTGGTCATACCGCCCATTGCTAGTGGACAGTACCTACAAGGTCTAAACCTCCTCTGCCTTCATTGCATTAATAACAGGAGTTTGTCTGCTCTCCAGGCTCCGCGGTGGTGGTGGTGCAGTGTCCGTACTGCCCGGCCGTGTTGGGCGGGGAGGAGGAGCTGCAGGAGCACGTCAGCAGCCAGCACGTCGGCGGCCAGAGCGCCGAGGTGTTCAGCTGCCCCCTCTGCCCCCTGGTGGGCTCCTCCCAGCTGGAGCTGCAGGAGCACCTGCTCTCCTGCCACATGGAGACACAGGGGGCCGGGGAGGAGCAGGCCTCCACCTCCCACACAGTAAGTCAGATGGGCAATATACAGCAGTACATGCTGGTGTGATCTCAGCCCTCAGCTGTTAGATACTGAAAAATATTCTCCACCCCTGCTAAGATGATAGATACATATACAAACATAATCAAAAGACAGCTTATTATGAATTAATCAGTTCAGTCATTTATCAGTGACATTGTCAAACATTAGTTTCATTATTTCCTTGTGTGACTTCACTATTATACTAAACTGCAGCCCGGTGAAGTGGCTCTAAATACTGTTCTGAACTGAGGTTTTCTGAATTCTGTAAATACTGAAGCTTCGACACAAAAGTGACACCAAATGTCTGTCTGTGGTTGACATTGCAGTGTTTGACTTGGTCTAGATTAGAACAATGCTATAGGAGTGCTATGCTAACCTTCTAAGCAGCTGGCCACACCCCAATCAGTGTTTTCCATCAGGCAAAACCAGTGTTTTTGCCTGATGGAAAACACTGATTGGCGTGTGGCCAAAGTGCAAATGCATTGCAAGTTTCAGCCAACAGAGCTGTGCATTTTTACCTTTTTAAAGTGAATTAATAGAATATATGACGTCTCTGTCCAATCAGGTGATTGCAGCAGATCCAACAGGCAGCAAAGGGGCGGAGTCAATCCTCTCTGAGGAGCAGGCACAGCTGGCAGCTGCCCAGGAGGTGTTTGTGGCTCTGGCAGGTGGACGAGAGGGTGAGTCGGCGGCGGAGGTAGTGGAGGTCAACATGTATGACCTGCTGAACAGCTCGGTCACCTTCATTTGTGAGGACAAACCGCCAGGTCCTGACTCTTAACCATGAACTATGATCCCTGGAGGAGGAGTCCGGAGCCTGCAGCAGCTTTATGCTTTCATGACTCTTCTCATCATTAAACAGCTACGATTCTGACACAACTCACACAGCCAGGACTCTTTGTGATGTAGGTTCATGTCTAGTCCACCATCATCGTTTCTGTTGTAGAGCTGTTTTGCAATTAAATGTGGTGAACGTGTGTTTGACTTGACATTATATACAGAAACCCAGGTTGGCTAAAGAGTTGTGTCAAACACAAAGGCAGAAAAACAAACCTGAGCTCCGTCAGGCTGCCTCGCCCGTCGGAATGTGGCCACGAGTCATCTCACATAGCCAGGCTTATCTCCACAGCATGAAGGAAGGGTCTGATCATTCTGTTAGAGGGGAAAATGCTCTGGTTTGTCTCTCTTTCAACCAATCACAATCGTCTTGGGCGGCGTTAAACACAGAATGCATCGACGGTGCCCTTCAAAATAGATAGAAGCCAATGTCAGGCTTACACCCAGCGGTGTAGTGGTGGTTGATGACGTGGGTCTACTAGATGGACGGGATGGTTACTGAGGAGGAAGTGGTTATACTCTGATATTTATATTCCGATGTATATATGCTGAGTGTAGATACTCCCAGTCTGTACCCGGTGAGTCACACTAGGCCATGAGTATGTCCTTGGAAAAGGTTTTCATGGATAAAACTTTTACAAATGTCTTATTGAGCTTTTAAAAACAACTCGGCAAATTCCCTTCACCCATTTGTGCCCAAAGACTGTATTTAGTATGATAAGGAAAAATGACACATTTGTTCCGATTCGTCAAGTCTTGAAATTTGGTTTGGACTTACTGTGGGTATTTAACAGAATAACTTTAAGATGACATCAACAATCACACTTTTATCAATGGTCAAATGAAGGATTTTTTTGTAAAATGATGAAAAACACTGAAATAGTGTTTAATGTCTTACATATCTGTACACTGTATATGTGTACATATCTTTGCTATTCAATTTGATTGATTACTTCATAGATTTTTATATTCTATTTATATATTCCATAGAAATAAATGTTGCACAGAACTATTTTAAGTCATAGAGCAGATGAAAACATTCACTTGAGGAGCTGTTCTCTCCTAGTTCCAAAGGGTTTCAATGCCCTTCAGGAAGTATGCCGTTTGCTTCTATTAAACCTCAGAACTCGCTTTTCTGAGGTAACTATGGACTGGATAACGATAAGAAAAACATAAAATACTGGCAGCTTTATTCTTTGAAATGCTGAGGCTAGAACATATAGATAACACGTGGCTGCATTGCATTCTGGGTTGTTTGCAACTGAAGGGTAGAAACTGGTATCACTCTTCTACACTGGATGTGTCAGTGAGAAACGACAGCTCCGGAAATGTTCTCTAACATTTACAGTTTTTACATTTGTTATTCCACTTAACCAGGAACATGTGGCATCCAGACAACCCGTCCAGAAAGGGTTTATCGCCAGTAAAGACATGGTCTTCAAGGGTGGATTTGTCTCATTAGAAATAAAAAGCAAATAATGCAAAATCAAATGTAGTTATTTGTTTATTACAGAAGGTTCACACCTAACAAATACAAACCTACAACTTCCATTGTGATCACCTCATGAATGCTCAAACAGCAAAGACCTGAGAAGCACGCTGAACACATTCAAAGTAAAGAAGTTACAAAATCATTTTACAAAATCATTTTCTACATTTATTGCAGTACATGCTTTTCAGCCAAGCTGAAGTGAAACCAGATTGTTGAAAATAGCTAACAAAAGCATCAAGGAAGAGCAGTTAAGAAAAAAACAAAACATCTTTCTATCAGTAGAAAACCGGATTTTAATGAAGGAAAACTAAAATGTCAAATCTAGTTTGGGGAAGAACTCCTGGACGGCGTTGCATACCATTACCCAGCATTAAGCACATTCTACATGTGATGTGTAGAGTGATCTGTGTCTTGCTGTACATAAGTCACACTGTAGGTACCGCTGCTTGCAGTCTGAAGGCCATCCAATGATTTGTAATGGATTTAATACTAGGTCTGATTCATATTTGCATAATCTGCCTAGTAGTGAATAAGACAAAGAGGTTGAGGCAAGGTGCTGGAGGATCAGTACATACAACAGGTCTGTGCATCAGCTTTAAAAAGGCTCAGCATTCATCGGCCTCAGCAGGCTCTCACTGAGTGTTCCCTGAAATAACAGGTGGACTAGACTGCTCAGGGCTTTTATTAGGCCGGTCCGGGGCTCCCGTGCTGTGAAGCCACCTAACAACAGTATCAAATGGCTTGATTGTATTAGTAGTTTGGTGAGATTTGAAGTGAATTACTAGATTAAAAAGCAATGGGATCATCATCACTGTAATATCCTGAAAAGAAATGTCCTCAATCTTTATAAGTTCTTGTATGACTCTAGTGGTGTCACGGATCACCCCTCACTGTTCGGATCAATCGAGTATTTTTTTTTTTTACAGTGTAATCATCATAGTGTGTAATAAAGTTCTACTGCTGTTCCTTTTCAAGTAACAAGTCCCTGAATATCAATGCAGAGTGTCAGTGAACAGATATACAGCAGGAGTGTGTTCACGTGAACGGAGCAGCTCAGAAGCGTTTAACGGTGAAGTCATGGCGAGCGGAGGAACGTCAGAAGCCGCAGCGTCATTTAAGTCGCAAGTTTGGGAACATTTTGTCTTCCGTGTAACGTATAATGACGGATGAGGGTGGTGGACAAAGCGTTACGGTATGTAGACGTTATTTAAAGAGAGACACGACAACAGCAAAACATCGGCATGTCCACACATGAAGAGCCACCATCCCGTCTGTCAGCGACGGGGACACTCCGGTGTAGAAAACAAAGGATTTCTAAATCTGGTTAAAATGCTTGAGCCACGCTACGAAATCCACTCACGCACCCACTTCAGTGTGAAGCTGTTCCAGGCGTCTATGAGAAGGAAAAGACTGTAGAGACCGCTTTCACCACGGCAGAGTGGCGATTCATAGTCCGGCGCTGCAGACACGCCCCCTCTGTGAGAGTCACACACACACACACACACACCTGGTTCAGGTGCTGTAGACACGCCCCCTCTGTGAGAGTCACACACACACACACACCTGGTTCAGGTGCTGACAGAAGCATCAGAGTGAAGCTAGACAGGCCCAATAATATTCCAGTCACCACAGAAAGGTCGACCCTCTCCCCAGACAATGGAGATATTCTCATCTTTTTGAAAATAATGTCACAGTAATGTAACATTATTGTGTATTTGAATGGCATAACCTGACAGGAAGTAAACACAGACCCAAGTTGTTGCCGAGCAGTTCAGTTCAGTGTAAACAGTGGAAGCTAGCTCACTGGCTGTTTCTTTCTTTCAGTATTGATGAAAGGACGAGGATATCAACATACCTCATGTTGCACTTAAACTTAACAGAATTCTTGAATGTTTTTATTTATTTCATTTTGTTTCAAATTGGACATCTTCAATATTTTTGTTTTCATGTAAGACTATAGGCCAAAGTTCTTTGCTTTAAGTGTGCTTGAAGTTCTTTAATTAATAAATGGAAAGCAAAGTTATATTTGTTTCCTCCCCTTTTCTTTGTTGATCCGAACCGTGACTCCTGAACCGTGAGGTTTGTGATCCGTTACACCCCTAACTCTGATACATGCCTGATGTTTAAAATGATTCCTAATCTCGCACCATCTCCTCTTTGAGAGGCCTGGTGTGCCGGCAGTGGCGGTACCAGTAGGACTAGAGCATCTACTGGGTTCAGAGAGAGACCTCTGGACAGAAGTATTTTGTCCTTTATGACGTAGCAACACATTCATTTTTCCTTTTGATTACCACAACAAACGAAACACAATGAGACGAAGATAAGTAGTAGCTCATGAGCCAGAGGTGCTACATGTAGTTTATAACATGGTAATGCTATCCTTTAGTGCTATTCCTTTACATGCTATATTAATGTTCAGAGTGCCGTAAATTGCTGTTTTAATATAAAAAAATGTTGATTGATGGAACTTAATGCTAAACTGCTTCATGTAGCACCTCTGAGTGGCCAAGACAGACACAACACAAAATATCATGAATGAATAAATAAATAGAATTTACAGGCTGGTATATAATCATGAACATCAGCTTCATCACTGAAGCTGTGTCCTCGCATAAACAGCATTTCTCTTCAGAAACCAGTCTCTACACACTGTCTTTGAGACTTCGTCACTGCATAAGTAGTGCAAATGTTCCTCTGGAGATAAAAGACATTCAGGTGTCCTCCAGCTACACTGATGGAATTGCCTCCAGTAGTTTGGATCAATGACTGTGTCCTACTGTCCTGCTCCATGTGTGTATACATAGTGTCATTTGATTCTTTAAAAATGTCTATGTTTCTTATTATAGCAGGAGTCAAAGATGCCTGTGTTTGCCTGTGTTTTAAGCTGCAGTTCTTCTACTGGCCACTAGAGTGTATCATTCTTTTAAAAATAGTGCACACAACCTAGTAATGCATACAGTCCAATTAATGAGTACTGCCCAAGATGTTTATATTTTGTAGTTTAAAAATCACTTCTTCCAAATCATTACATAATTACTGTGTTAATCACTTAATTGATTTATCAAATGGAATACTTGTAACTCTCCACACTAAAACTCGCCTGCTGCCAACAACAAAGACTCCTACTGCTACAGTCACTTCACACAATCACTTGAGTGGAAGATACTGAACCCAAATGTCTCCCTTTCTCATCAATGTGTTAGTGTGCGTGATTGGTTTAGAGTGTGACGAGCAGGTGGCACCTAGCATGGCAGCCTCTGCCATCAGTGCAAGTGTTGATATGCAGTTACAAGCGCTACAAGTCTCCAGAAGACTAGAAGGTTGTTATATAAATGCGGACTGTGGGACTGCCAGCATGTCAAGCTATTTGCTTTCGTTATTTTACTTTGTGGGAGCACTCGTCAATGTGATTGTCTAGGCCTCTGACTACAAGGTAGACCCAATATGGCCACAGAGAACAAAGAGGATCTGCCTCACGCTATGTGCTTCCTAGCTTGTGATCTTCTTGCGGGGCAGGTAGGCATTCGTGATCTGGTTCATCACCACCAGAGCGGGGAAGAGGGGCAGCAGGAGGAAGCCCCACCAGGCCACCCCTTTCACCGTAGCCTGGAACCAGTCTGAGAACATGGCCGACACCACGGTTACCGTGGCCAACAGGTAGACCAGCAGACCACAGGTGGCGTGGTACAGCTTCAGCCTCAGCGGAGAGGAGGACAGACGCAGCAGCTTAGGGAAGATCAAGCAGATACCGCAAGCCGCTTGGAGCACGGTGGCAACCAAGGTGCTGATGCCCAGCCAACTGTGCCAGGTGACCAGGTGGGGGAGCTCCGACACGTTCTTGCTGGCCAACATGAAGCCCAGGCCAGTGACCGCAGCTATCAGGACCAGAGCCTGACAGAACCAGTGGAGACGGACTTTACACTTCAGAGATTTGAAACAAAAGGGGGATCCTTCAGCAGAGAAGAGGAGGATGCCTTCAGTCATACACAGGCAGTACTGCAGCAGAGAAAAGACACAAAGGTTTATGGGTTTCACAGAATTGAAACAATGGTGGATGCAACAGCGAAACCAAAACAAGTGTGGGAGACAAAACAGAAATAGTTAGCTAAATGTAATGGAAGTATTGGATAAACAAATGGTAAATGGACTGTACTTGTATTTCTCTTTTCTAGTCTTCCGAACACTCAAAGCACTTTAACACTTCATGTCATCATTCACCCATTCACACAACTACCATGCAAGGTGCCACCTGTCCATCAACATTCACACACCGTAGGAACAGCTCCAAGAGCAATTTGGGGTTGAGTGTCTTACCCAAGCACACATGGGCATGGACTAGTGGAGTCGGGGATCGAACCACCGATCCTCTGATTGAAGGACGACCCTGCTCTACCACTGAGCCACAGTCGGCACTATTTAGCTAAAAGTTGGTGTTAAAAGTTGGCGTAGTGCTATTGTTGCCATAGCACAAAGCTCTCACCTCAGGCTTAGCCATGGCTACTTATCAAAGGAAAAAGGCTGTTTAAATGATTATGTGTTTTTATGCAGTTTGTGGTCACATCAGCACATATTTAGGTCACTTTCGCCAGTCTGAATGAATGGGTAATTCTAGTTTATTACAACTTCGGGTTTGTTTTTGTAGTTTTGACCATAATGTCTCTTGTTTATGATAGCACTGTACACCCCAAAGTAATTCATGAGATGTGTGAACATGGTTACATTGCTGCAACAGACTCTGACGGTGTAGACAGGTTGTTAAAAAAACAACAAACTAAAAGGGAGTACAACTAAACTGCGAGTAATGATTCATCCTACAGGAGAACTGTGTATGTAAGGTAGTTGAACCAACAGGTGTTTCCTGTTTTTCCATGTTGCAGCGCTGTTGCTGCATTCACAGATCTCAGCAATTACTTTAGTAAAAGTGCTTATAATTTTGGCCATGATATCAATCAAAATCATGACAAAAAGCCCAAATTGTAATAAATAGGAATTATCCTTTAATTGTAGTGCAGCATGAAGACTGTCATGTGATTTTCTTTACCCGAAACACTGTACGACAAAACAACCAGACACAGGAACAGTTTCTTCCCGTTTCTTCCCACTTTCAGAGCTGTGTTAACGTTGTCCCTAGCTGATATTCTAATTCTCTGTTTAACAATTTGCATCTTCAGTTTAGGAACCAATGGGTTTGAGGGAAGTCAGACAGTACTGAGAGATAGAATAACATGTTGGTTTGGGCTTTTTCATGGGACTTTAACTTGTGAACAAGACCGGTGAGAAGACCGAACATGATTTCCCATCCTCGACTGGACAATAAAGTTTACTCTACTCTATTTACTGAGTAAAATATAGAATAATACCAGTGTTATCCTTTAAGTGCGGGTGGTATAGTTACCTGCAGTGTGATGTAGAATGATCAGTCATTCAAAATGGAGGTTAAACTGTCCACTGGAAGTTAGAATGACGTGTCCACATATTCTATTTTATCAATCAGAAATCAGCATCATTACAATATTATTGTATCATGATACAAAAATAAACATGTCAGCATATTTAGTGCCACGTCACTATGAGACTGTACGGCATTGTGCCATTGAGCCTTAACGACCAGTGACGGCAGAAGTCTGTTTTACCGGTTCCACTGTGTCTACTGAAAATGTTTTTCAACCATCTGTCTATGGTTGAAAAACATTTTCATATTAAATAAAGGGCAGCTACTGAATGAAAATTAGGGAAGTGAACATTGCAGCTCAGACTTACATGAGACCATGACATCCTGTAAGCTGCTGTCGCTAACATATTCAAGGTCAGTTTGTAACACGATACCCGACGCAGTGATGCTACGCAGTCTATCTATTATTCACATCGGAGAGAAGAATGAGACACGGAGAATAGAGGGTGTGAGTCTATAGGTATGTGGAGGCTTTACAGGAGACTTCATGTTTTACCAGTGAAATCATACCCTGCATTCTTTTAGTAGTTTACATTTGTTTATGTCAAAGACCAGATATCACATGATTACTTCCTAACCTATATTTCAGCAGTTTGATACACATTATTGAAAGACCTGCCGGAATGTGTGAATCACTACTGAAGTGCTGTAACATTCCCACTGATAATTCTTGTCCATGACTCCATGATATTAATATGTCCCAATGCTTCAAACTAAGGAGGAAATAAAAGCCAATAAACCCATGTCAGGTAATGGTCCCTTCATATTTTTTTTCTCGTAATTATGAGGGAAAAAAAACTCAAACGGTATGTGTAAGTGTTTTAAAAGATGGTTTTGTCATGAAAGTCATTGGTTTCTCGCAATTATTATATCATTATCTAATGATTGTAATGAAGACTCTTGTCATATTTAAGAGCAGGGTTGGATTAACCCACTACAGTGCAGTCACGCCACCAAATTAAAGCTGCCACTTCAATGTAAAAACGTGAACATTTTTCTCTAGAGCCAGTGTTTGGTTTGTCCGTTCTGGGCTCCTGTAGAAACATGGAGGTGCAACATGGAGGACTACGTGAAGAGGACCAGCTCCCTGTGCAGATATGAAGGGTTCACTCTAAGCTAACGAAAACACAACGATTCTTACTATCATGTGATTCATTATACCCTCATCAAAAAACATAGTTAAGTATTAACTATTTCTGCCAATACATGGCCTGAAATCGAACACACTGTACCTTTAAGTATTTTCCAGTCCATTTACAAAACTTTATTTTTGTCATTGGCCAAATCCCAATATCCCCCCATAAACCCTCAAACCCTGAACCCTCAAGGACTTACTGACGTCACCTGGCTTGAGATGGTGGAAATATGAACGGGACGGCACTTTGCTGCAACATATCACGTTACCATGAAAACGACAAGAAATATGATGTATAATTGTGTGTATTTATTTTATACTTTGTACTCCCTGATTTGAAAGTCTTCAGGCTCTTTCCTCACAAGACGAGAGGTAACTTTATTGAAACTCGTTTTTTTCAAAACAGCTTCAATGACAAAATCAAATATTTGATGAATATCTTCTGATTTCATGTTTATTTTCTGTTCCATCTTTAACCCTTAATGTTTCTGAGTAAATGTAATACTCCAGGCTGAACACACGTGAGCCGTCCTCTTTGTTTACGTCTCCATGCCTCCACTGGTTACCCCGTGTTTAACGTCACATTGCAATGATTTGTGGGTAATTTCCTTAGGCTAAGTCAGCATGCTGACTTACGGAAAGGGTTCATAAAGGGCTCAAAATGTCGCGCCTCAAAAGTCTGTGAGTCCGTAAGGGGGGCCATTGGGATTTGGCCTTTGCAAAGATGAAATTTCCCCCATCCTCGCCCATTTTAGGAGCAGTGGGCTGCTGTAAACCAACAGCCGTGCCGTTACTAGTAATAATTGATTATCTCTCAAGATCATGCAAAATGAAGACAATCAAACTAATAGTAAAATAAACGTTTTTGCTTAATAGTTTTATATTATAAATAACCTACAAAAAACAAGGTAGTTAATGTTTTTATACTCGAGATGAATGTTCCAACAGTGTGTGATTTATCACAGTAATGCCGTACTCAAACCTACACACACTGAAGGGACATGTCACAGAGCAGGTTGGAACTGTGACAGTAAGTGCACAGCCCTGAAGTGTCTGGTTGAACAGGAGCGGTGAGAGACTGATAGCTGCATACCACTGACACAGATACACCGTCAGGTTCTGTCACAGTGCACAATGAGAGGGCATGTCAGCTGAGACCAACCCATGATCAGAAGAGGAGAGAGGACTGCGTGTGTAAGAACGAGGAGACAGGTGGAGAAGGTGAAGTCATGTACTGTATGGACTGCAAACTTACTGCAACAGACATGCACACCGGATGCCACGAAAACAGACCTGGAACACAGAGAAACACTTGTGAGCATCTTGCAATTTAAAATGTTTGGAAGTTCATCAATGACAAAACTGTAGAGTGATCACAATTTTTTCCAGATTTGAGTTCTAGTAGGGCTTCAGTGGGGCTCGCTACAGGCTCACCTTTGTTTATCCAGTTTCCAAAATTACATTACCAAAATGATTATCACATGACACAGCTGAAGGAAACCGTGGCAGCAGATTTCACATTGGCTGCACAATCAGACAATATTTTGTGCTCCACTCAACTCACAGAAATTGATCTGATGACAGTTTTGCTGATTGATTAATAATGCGTTGTTTATCTTCTAGAGATATAGCATCATTCACTGGTCCCAGCTTCTCCAATGTAAGGATTTCACAAGCCATTTCATCTCAATGCAAATATCACAGTGGGCATTTATCAGAAGGCATTTCAGAGATGGCATAATTATGCTTTTTGAAAATTCCATACAATCAGTAGTTAAATAATCACTGTACCCAAATAGAAATCAATAGAAATATTACACAAATATAGCAGTACAAGTCTTCACAGTAATATTAAAGGAGTATTATAATAAATATCCTAAGTGTTAAATGCCACAAACACTGATACAGTAACCCTTTAAAATATTATAAGTTATTAAGAGGATATTTTGTAATTTTGCATTACTTTGTTTTATATAAATCACCCCTTCATTTTCAACTGCTTCATTGTCAAGTTTCTAATAAGAAAATTGAGAGAATGGAGAGAATAAGTTGATAAATAAAGCTATATGAGGAGGCTAGTAGTCTTTTCTATTAATTATCAAATTGATTGGTTTATTCAAACCAGTAACCTGTTCATCGGAACAAAATCAACGAATTACTCGTCTAAAATCATTTATATAAACTATGGCATTTTTAATGAAACAGTTATTCTATTTTGATAGAATTATATAAATGATGAACTAGTGTTTTGGTCGGCAGGATGTGTCTCCCAACATCCATCTGTCCACTCACTGGTTCCGGGTCTGGACAGCAGGGAGATGATGAGGGTCAGGCCCAGGCCGGTGACATGAGCCGCTATCACCGCCGCCCTCCGGAGCCACACATACAGCCAGTAGTCCCGCATCCCCAGGCCCTCTCCCACCGGGCTGTACTCCACGTCAGACGGCATGCCACTAGATCACCTGCCGACTCCGGCGGGTATGGAGGGTGAGCTGAAACGGAGAGACGCAGCGCGTGTGTTGTCGCACCACTGCACGCGCTCCATAATCATTTGGTGGAGGAGGATGAACCGGACAGCTGTCTACAAGCTAGATGTGTGATTCGATGGACCACAAACTTACATACTTCCGGTATGTAGTTTTTGTAAGTCCGCGTCCAGGTGAAGCGTCTTATAGTTGTATTAATTTACGGACTTACCTAAAAAATATGCAACGCGTATAATATGTAATGAATATGGGAACTGAACTTTTACTACAGCCTACCATTCACGGTGTGGTACTGAAGCAATCCACGTCGGTTACGTTTGTCTCCATTTCCCAAGGAAAATCGGTTGTTCAGCGGGATAAAGGCTGCATTGGTTTTGCAAATTCCGTTTTGACGTGAAACATCTGTTAACTTTCCAGTCGTATAAGTGTTTTTCGGCAAATTGACGAAACGGAAGAAGCGGACGCTATTTATTTATCCTCCCGAGGCAAATGCGGTCCGACTACGCATTACAGACTGGGTCGGCTAATGTGGGCGGATTAAAGGTCTGGACTGAGGCTAACACTATCCGACAAACTGACGGTTGTTCTCGTAATGTTCTTTCAACTTCTCACATCCTCTAAAACCAAAGTCCCAGCAGTGCACAGTGAAGATTGGAAGTCTCTTCGCTGCCACGGCTGATGGCCCGTATTGTCCTGTAATACATCCATGGTATTGTTTTGGTTTCACTTCCTGGTTTGGCTCGTTCGTGAACGCCGAAGAGTAGGAGATATATGAGATGGTTCACTTCCATTTCCTGCTTTTCAATTTAGTCGCTTTGTATTCCGTTAGATGGCGGTCTGGAGTTCAATTATCTCGGGGTCTTGGTCACAAGTGAGGGTAAGATGCAGCGGGAGATTGACAGGCGGATCGGTGCGGCTGCAGCAGTAAAGCAGGCGCTGCACCGGACCGTCTTGGTGAAGAGGGAGCTGAGCCGGAAGGCAAAGCTCTCAATTTACCACTCGGTCTACGTTCCTACCCTCACCTATGGTCACGAACTCTGGGTCGTGACCGAAAGGACAAAGTCGCGGCTACAAGCGGCCGAAATGAGCTTCCTCCGTAGGGTGACCGGGCTCAGCCTTAGAGATAGGGTAAGGATCTCGGTCATCAGGAGGGAGCTTGGAGTCGAGCCGCTACTCCTTCGCATCGAAAGGAGTCAACTGAGGTGGTTCAGCTTCTAATCAGGATGCCTCCTGGACGCCTCCCACTGGAGGTTTTCCAGGCACATCCAACTGGGAAGAGACCCCGGGGAAGACCCAGAACACGCTGGAGAGATTACATCTCCCAGCTGGCCTGGGAACGCCTCGGGGTCCCCCAGAATGAGCTGGAACATGTTGCCGGTGAGAGGGAGGTCTGGGTCTGCCTGCTTGGCCTGCTGCCACCGCGAGCCGACCCCGGATAAGCGGAGGAAATGGATGGATGGATGGCGGTCTGGTTAAATCTCCACAGCGTGCTCCAAACTGCCTACGGGATTTACCTCGTATGCATTATAATTAATGATAATGCGTCATTTATTATTATTATGAGTGGCACAAACTTATGCTGGATACATTAAATAACGGAAAACATGCCACTAGTACTCTATTCCAGCCCTTTCAGTAAAATTCATGTCGTCCCTAATTAAAATATGACTGACTTTTTGCACTGTTTTTGTTGTATTATAGACTATAGAAGTTGTCTCTGGTTACCACATATCACATGACTTTATTCCGTAATCAGTTCGCTTTTCATTATTTAATATAGTTCATCAGTTGCCTTGTTTAAATATCTTGATATTTAACATATTCCTATCGTGGTTCCTTTATTTTAATGTTCTTTATGTTAACCTCGTCAACCCTGCAATAATCAGCTGTCACCTATTCACAGATGGTTTTATTTTGAAATACACAACTTTTTTTCTCACCACCCTTTTTATAAAATAATGTTTTGGTGTTGCAGCTGGTGTCAAGTGCACAATGCCAACATCACATTGAACAAAGTGGGAATCACTTTTAAACACAACTTCAACAGAACCAATATAACAGTATCTAAACTTGGCTGTAACACCACAGCAGTAATGATAATCATAAAGCTTCATTATTCCACACACTGATGCCCAACTTAGAACAATACTATTATACGCTGTGGAGAGTTTAGTGAATGTGAAGAAAATGTGACATTTAAGAAAAAAACAAGTATGGAGAGCTTTAAATGAACACGTATAGCCTTAAAAATAAGTCACAGAAACCAAGTGTAAAGGACATTTTAATCCATTTTTATAAACCAACATATTTAATTTAGCAGCATAACCAGACGGTCTTGAGGTATTTTTAGATCCATACTCTGAATTTCATCCCACCCTCCCACCTCAGACATTTACACACACGCGCACGCACACACACACACACACACACACACACACACACACACACACACACACACACACACACACACACACACACACACACACACACGAGTCCTGTTGGCTCAGTCTTGGACTGAGCGGAGCTGGCTCCCTCTTAGTGGCTTGTAAGGCAGGCACACTTAATGGTGCAGTTTTGGCTGTGGGACAAAAGAAACATTTGAAATTGTTACTTTTATTTTGGCAACTGATATGTACAGGTATTCACTTGAGAACCATACCAAATGAAGAAGAATAAAACAGACTGACATACGTAGTGTCAGAAAAGTGAGACGAGGAGGAAAAGAATCTTACGGCTGGATAAGACACTTCCTTAATGTTTAGTTGATGGTAAAACTCGGCTCATTTCATTTTTTGGGATTTAGGGGTGCAACAGTAGGGCACTGGGTGACAAGTGTTGCCAAAAATATCAAAGTATCAATACTGAATATTTGAAACGGTTCAATACTCATTGTACCAGCGGCTCTCTCTTCTCTGACTGCGGGTTATTACACACACACTGCTATTTATGTTTTAATCGAAATCTAAACTGTTATGCCCTCAATGTAGTGTCAATGTTTTTGCCAAAATTCCAGTAACGTGACAACACGAGGCTGCACTGAACCAGAATCAGGGGTTGTGCCTTTAAAAAGGACCACGTTGTTCTGTAGTCTGGGTAGCTTTCAGTTGAAGATGAATACCTGACTAGGCTTCAGCTTCAAGCTGCTGACCACAGTAACTGTGCCTTGTGGAAGAGCAGTTACTCAGCCTTTTAAATCACAAAGTATACATCTCATTATTGCAGTCTCTGTCTATCAGACCCCACTGATTGTTGCCATGGAAACACAGCTCTTAGTGGAGAGACAGCCTGGAGCGTAAGGTGGCAAACTTTTTAGACCTTATATCCATTCTTCATGTTTCGTAACTGACTTGTGTTAGACAAGTCTAAAAACAGAGCCAATACTGGCCTTACTATAGGCAGGATAAGTTGGGGGGACCAGTCCACAGAACACCAACCACATGTTGACATTTTTTTTAGACATCTGAATAGTACAGCAGGTATCGTTTTCCATTAAACATAGTTGTCGACAGAAAATCAGTTTTTGGAGGCGACTCTGGAAAGCTAGTAGCTGGCTCCTTCGCAGCTTGACACCCAGTGTCACATCAACAAAGTTACAAGGAGTCAGTAGAAACCTCTAGAACCACCACTGCCAACGAGTGAGTGTCTGTGCTCAAAACATGACCTATCTGCTGCATATTCCTTTAAACACACAGGCTGACCTTACATGATCAATGCTTGTTCTTAACTACACCGCTAATTTGCCTGAATTGGACTTTTCAACGCTGTGTTTGGGAATATACAATAAAGGTGTGTCATACGGGCAGGGTAAGCAGGTAGCTCGTTGTTTCTTTAACTACCGGTATGTAGGAAGCAGCCACAGGTCATAACTGTGATGGTAAGAAAAGAAAAAAACAACCAGGATCAGTGTTGTGTTGTCAGATTGGTACTTGGTAGTGCACACTGTCGGCCATTCAACTGATTCTAAATCATCATGTTGGGACAGGAACTTTTTACCACGCCAGGAGAAAAGCTGCATATTGTAACTTTAACTGCCACCATTTCTTTTGGTCAATTCAGTAAAAATTTGTATTGGGTAAATTATAACGTTATTAGCATGTTTTCAAACGTAACCTTGTAAAATGTAGTTTTCGGCAAGAAACTTGAGGCAAATGGTAATAAAGGAATGTACGTTGTGTGACATGTTATTTATTGTTTTTCACCTAGGTATTGGGTATTGAGAATCGTGGAATTTCAACGACTACATTTCTGGTGTCGTGACGTCCCTTCTTAATCCCTGCTTCTCTCGGCTCCTAACTCACCTTCTGTGTACCCAGTTTCTTCTCCACGCCCCCAGCCAGCCCCCCGCTTTTGCTGTCCTTCCAGGGGTAAAAGTTTGAGCGCGGAGAGGAGGAGGTGGCAGAGCTGGAAGAGGAGGAGGGCAGGCGGTGCGCTGAGGGTTTTGAGGACGGCGAATGCTCCTCCATGCCGCCCCCTTTGCGTTTCTTCACAAGCCCCTGGTGCTCAAAGCCCCTCCCGCTGCCCGGCCCGTGCAGTCCTGAGTCCCCCACACCGCCCCTGCTGTGGGAGTTGTTAGCGGCGGAGGAGGGGTCTGGGGATGATGAATGGCCCAGAGGAGTGTGTGTCCGTCTGTAGGTCCAGACCGCCTTGGCGGCTGGTGAATGGGACTCTGAAGGGGAGGGCTGGGGGCGGGGTTTGCTGCTGGGGGAAAGCGTGCCATTGGTCTGTCCGTGGGGGAGAAGGGAGGAAATGGGGGGTTTAGAAGAAGACGAAGATGATGAAGAGGAGGACGAGGAGGAGGAGGAGGAAGAGGAGGAGGAGGAAGAGGAGGAGGAGGAAGAGGCAGCGGAAGGTGGGCGGCCCCGGTCCTGGAGGAGGATGCAGTTCCTTTCGGGGCCTGAGTGCTCTCCTTCCTGTGACGGGGCCTTCCGCTTGCGGAGGGCATCGGCGGCAGCGGCCTCCTCTCGCAGCTTCAGCATCTGCTTACTGGGACGCCCCACAGGGTTCTTGGGTCGCCCGGGACCCCCCTGACGCACCGTCACAGGCTTACCCGGAGACACCATGTGGCCACCACCGATGCTGCTCCCGCTGTCCCCGGAGTTCTCCGACTGTATGGCTGCCGAAGTTCTCCCTGGACCACGACTGGAAGAGGAGCAAGAAGATGCAGTTTTGAGGGAGGAGCTGATGTGACTTCCTGTGCGGACCTTGGAATGTAATGACGACGAGGAAGTGATGGTCTTGGCTGAGGAAGGTGGAGATTGAAGGGCTGTGGCTTGAGGTATTTTCCTGTAAAATAGGTAAATCCATAAATCAATAAATGAAACAGCCATTAGATCAGAATAAAACGTATCAACATATTAGGGGTGTAACGGTACGCGTATTCGTATTGAACCCTTCGGTACGAGGCTCACGGTTCGGTACGAGGCTCACGGTTCGGTACGAGGCTCACGGTTCGGTACGAGGCTCACGGTTCGGTACGCATGACGAACCGAATAAGTTTTGGAAATTTGTTTTTAAAAAATAAATTCTTTTTTAAATTTTTTTAAAACCTTTATTTAACCAGGTAGTCCCATTGAGATTAAAAATCTCTTTTGCAAGATGTAAGTAACAATACTACATAACATTAAGGAGCAGTTTTTGTTTTTTATGCTTATGTGTTGCTAAGAAGACCCCCCAGAAGATGGGTCACTCAGGTATAGTTCCATCATTGTTCAAAGTCAAAGAATAACTTTATGATGTTAGTTGTAATGAATACATATATTTTAAAATCAAGTACATTTCTCTGGCATTTATAGTTTCTACTGTACCGAAACGTACCGAACCGTGGCTCCACTGTATCGTACCCAACCCAACCGTGGGTTTTGTGAACCGTTACACCCCTAGTCAACACTGTTCTATAGGATAACAAAAATGTGAAACATTAGAATTGAACATGGGATGCTGATGCTAAAAGACTTAACTAGCTGTAACATAGCACTATTTCTACTTATTCTTGTTTTCATCGTTCTTTATTTGTTTTTTTTAATTAACAAAGACTGAGTTCAAATAAGGGCTGCACTAGACATTTTAACACAATGAAGATGCAGTATGCCAATTTTCGTTCAAAAATATAGTGGTTGTGATTACTAAGCAGCTACACTGAAGCACAGATTTGCTGCAGGGCTCTGATTATCTCAAATAATCTGAATAATGAAGAATATTTGGGGGGAAAATGCTTTTTTTCATGCGAGCTGTAGCAGTTTAGTGAGCTAGCTGTCACGCTCAGATAAAGGTAGGGGTAGTCTGTACGAAACCATAGTCAGAAAGCTATGGACAGTATAACCTGTGTGGGTGTAATGTTGTTCATCGGGTTTGTGGCCCGTAATGAACGGAATATCACAGGAGCATCTAGAGGAAATTATTTTACATTTGGCACAGACGGCTAGCAGGACTATATTATGAGCCGATTAGAAACTGGAGGTCTAAGTTAGGCTTACTCACTGTGACCTCACAAAACACAGGATTAGCCACAACTCAAGAATTTATATACTAATTATGACAATTTCCACAATGACCTTGTGGTATTACTCTCAGCTTATTTTGTTCCATTGATAAATCAGTGGTGTGTGTACAAAAGTACCAACATCACAACCTTTGGACAACAGCCAGTCTTATTTTCAGTGACAGAATATACATTAAAGCAGTTTACTATATAAACGCCAGTGACGAAAAGTAACCAAAGTTAATACTTTCTTGCAAAAAATCGGAAGAATCAGCACCATAAAAGCAGAGCACGAGCAGGAATGTGAGCTGGAGTTTCTTACTTCCAAAGATGGGCGCTGATGTGCTGCTCCAGCATGCTGCTGAGAGCCGACCTCAGGTGATGAAGTCTCCTGTCAAACGTGTAGATGCCGTGACCCAGCACGTGGCTGCCAAACGAACAAACCTAGAGAAACAAGCTGCTTGTAAATCTGTGTTTCCTGTACCAGGTTACTGTACCAGTGGTGGTCAGTTGACTTAAAATCAACGTTCTGCATTATTCAGTGGTCTCATAGTTACAGTCAAATCACACTTCACTTGTGCCTTGGTTCTGTGTTTTTACGCATTTCTGGATACAACTTAAAAATGAAACGGACAACTACACTCCATCAACTTAATAAAACAATATATGAAGTGAGTGAAATCTAAGGCCTTCTCTAGTTAAACATAAAAACCAAGTAAACTCTGTTCGGACAAGTGGAATGCCTCATACAGTTGTCTGATCTGGCAGGTAAAAAATAAACGCAAACTTTATTACAGTTTCCCTGATTGACCAGTAGCCGATCACTATCGTCTGATATTCAGTAAAATATGCGATGGGGAGATTGTCATTACTGCTTTCTGGTCGCTGATCCCTGGGAATGCTACATCGTGAACAACAAACATGTGTTGCAATCAGCAAGAGGAGTACTGGTTAGCTGTTAGCAGCTGGTGAAACAAAGGAGCTAGAAGGTTGAATTGAATTACATTATGATGCGTTCATGCGTTAGTAAAAATGAGTGTTGGGCGAAGGTAAATTATAACGTCTTTATGTAGATGTGCAAGAAGCGTCAATATAAAATAGATGTTAGAGAGGGAATTATGACCTGCTTAACTTAACTGACAGTAGCTCTAAGCAGCTTAGAATGCATCATTAAAACCACTCATGTAAAAAAAACATCCAGAGCTGGTGATTGTTCAACAGTTTGAATGAAGTGCGTTTTACAATGATCACGGTTAAATTAGTGTTTCTGCCAATGGAGTCTTGTGGCTTTGAGGAGAGCATATCAATTGTATGTCTTTTAACTGTCTAAAACCATGTTGATTTGATGTACTATTTATCCATAGGCCTGCATTCTCCATTTTGCACAAGTAAGTTCGGGCAAGTAGAACATTTTCATGTCAAGCCCTGAACCACAATTCTTTGGACACGTTCATCCTCTGACTAAGCAACAGAAAATAAAGATACTCAACGTACTGCTGGAAGAAGAGGCACCACTTTGAAATGACCACTGTCCAAACCTTCAGTATGATATGGGAGTATTGGAAGTATTGATATTAAGAGCAAGATAAATCTCTCATAGAACTGGGAGTAGTAGTCGGATATGGAAAGCTCTCTCTCTCTTTTTGCTGCTAAGGACATGCAGGACAGTTTAGCCTGCAAAAAGTTACTTTTGATCTCACAACAATATCTTCAGTGTGCAACAAAACACTCATAAGAGTCTTTTTGGGACGCAAGTGTTGCAGTCTGAAGAAAACAGATCTGTAAACACAACGTCAGACTAACAAAGCACCGGGTGGATCTAGTATGCTTTGAAGTTGGATGTTATCATCTTATTTTTATAAATGGAATTTTGGAAACGTATGATGAGTTAATATGCCGAGAGCAGCTCAGAGTTCAAACAGTTGAGTGTTGTTTATGTTTTTGCAGATCAGCTGGACAATTTCAATAGACTGCTTGAGTTCTTCTGAGTCTGCTTTTCTATCATGGTCTATTAACTGGATAAGCAATTATTTTCCAACAAACAAAGCTATCACAGCTTGATCAGGTCATTGTATGCCAGGGCCATATTTCAGAGTTTGAATTCAAGACTTTTTGCGGCATAGGTGTCAGAAAATCAGATTTAAACAACTGAGAAAAATATCAGGATTTTGTGGTGCATTTTACCCCTGTTAAACCCAAGTACAAACTGCTCACTGCTAGTGGTCTGGGATGTGCAGCAGAAGATGGGAACTCGATGGGCTCCTCGGGTCCTTCTGCCTCACTTTCATCACTGGAGAGCCGTCCATGGACGAGAGGTGAGGGGGCTCCCTCCTCCTCACGCTGCTTCTCCTCCTCTAGGTTGCTCTCTGACACGGCAGTAGGCCGACTGTAAAACAAACAGTACATTTGGTTTTTCAGATATACTATGAATAGTTATCATATACTGATGCTCACTGTCTACGTCTCTAACACCCAGGAACATGATCTGGTTAGACCCACTCAGCTGCTGCTTTATTAGGTCCACCTAAAGTAATCAATTCAAACTGATGATTGACCTTTATGACCATTGTGATGGATGCTTGTTATGCCGTTGAAATGTGTTGATGTATAATGGAGGGGTGTTATTTAGACTCTATGATATATGATATAACATATGGAGTGGATAAATTAACAGACACACTTCTCTAAAACAGTTTCCACAAACACTGACTATAACCTTTATGGTGGAGGATTTATTGCACACCTGTTGTGTTAGACTGAATTAATTTAAGCTAGAGGTACCTAATAATCTGGCAGTGTGTGTAGATTCAGTTATTTCATTAGCATCTATCAAAACACAGATTCTAAACCCACTGCGCAACAAGGTAATGTTACACCAAATTCAGACCGAAGGTACTGCAGGTCTGAATGGGTCAACATGTTAGGAGTTTAGCTTCTGCTCCGTGACAGGAGTGATTACTTTCCACTTTCTCATTGTCTGTCATTTAGCTGGACAGGGTCTTAAAGATTCCATCATAATCTATTATTACAAGGGCCTATTTAAAGGTGGAGTCTGATTCTAATCCAATACACACTGTTAAATTACAATTACAATTTACAAGAACTGAACTTAATTGACCTGCTAAACTCAAACCTTCCTCTGGTCAGCATGGACTTAAGGGATACTTGTTCCAGTTGTGACACAGATCCCTGATCAGAGCTGCTTTGGCCATCAGCCGATACCGTTGTTTAATGAATAAGCTTTATGCCTCAGTGTGGAAGTGACTGGCATCAGTCTTATATATGTAAGGAAACATCAGGTACATAACGGTACCAAATCGTCCCATTGTCACGATAGCCGATCCAGCTATCTGAGTCCTTATCGGACCGATACCTGATAATGAGTATCGGTGCATCTTTAAGTTGATGATTGATTGATGTGATGGATTATAATTTCCAGAACTGTTCACCGTACACTCGTGTATGCATCACAAGCTAGCCCCAGTAGAGTTCCCTCACCTGAAAGCAGGGAGGCTGGCCAGAGGTCTCCTGCAGTGTGGAGCTCCAGCCTGCTCCTTGGGGGCCTCTGGGCTGGGGGATCCAGCAGAGGAGCCTCCCTCCAGGCATTGGGCCCCTTTCTCACGAACCTTGGTCTTCAGTTCCGCCACTAGATGGTCAAAGTTCTTGCTGCGGCCCATCACCTTCCTTCGCTGGTGGATGGAGTGGATCTGAGTACACAGGATACTGGTAATTAGTCACCATTTCACTTTGATTGATTCAATTTCAAGTAGATAGCTACAATTTGTATCCGGCCAGTGTCACAAAATTAAGGATTGGCCTGCCAAGTCAGACGGTTGACTTAAAGCAGTGGTTCTCAAACTGTGGGGTGCGCCCCTCTAGTGGGGCGCAGCGGTATTGCGGGTGGGGCGCAGGGGGAAATGCAGAATTTGTTTATTTCAAGAACTTTATTCATACCTGCAAACTTGTCGCTTTTCGGCAAAATTCGCCGTTTTGAATCAAAATATATCGTGTAGAGTTTTTTTTGGGGTGTGTGGGGGGGGGGGGGGTCAACTGGCCAGCCAGCGTTTCTCAGATTGGAGTGAGACAAGGAGAAAAGGTGACGTCGTGATCTTCCCAATAAAACATCTTTGATGTGACGTGTCGAGTCTTGGCCAATCAGCGTTCAGCTGTCTACATCGTCTTTCCCTCCGTTAAAGTTTAAGTTACCTTATGTTTCGTTACAGTTCAGACTTGCTGGGTTAAGTTAATGTCCACTGCATGCGGAACTTTGTTGACTGTTAACGTTCATCATTATCAAGATTGGCCACAATTGTAACAGCTGTACAGTAACAGTGGAAGTTAATATAAAGCCATACAGTAATGAAAACTAATCACCAAATTTTTTACAGGCGATGGTTCTCGCTATCTTTGTTTTTATATGACTACAACTTTTAAAGGTTAATCATCATAGAACTGAAATAACTGAATAATAAATTCGGTTTTTTACTTAAAGTAAATGTCTTATCACTTACATTTCTTCTCAGAGTTGCACGTTATTGTTGTTTTGAAAAGATACGCAGTGTAAAACTCAGTAAAACTCTTTATTGCCAAATATTTGAACTTGTTTTGTTAAGTTTTTCACAGGTTGCACTTTTTGTTATTATCTTGAAAATATATTCAGTGCAAAACAGGTGAATTGCAGCCACAATAAGCTATTTTATAGTTCTATAAGCAGATAGAACAATGCAAATGAAGTTCTAACAAAGCGATTGCACATTGTATTTGTTTTTGTTTGATGGAGCAATCTGGTTTACTTGAAAGTGATTGCAATTTTCTTTATTCTATTATTTGAAAAAGCACAGATGGAGGAGTCACAAAATGTTATTTAAATAAAAGTTCAACATGGACCATTTTGTTAAAATTTAGTTGGGGCGGTGGGGCATGAACATTTTTCTTCCTCCAAAGTGGGGCGTGACAGAAAAAGTTTGAGAACCACTGACTTAAAGCACAATATAATAAGCCTTGGGATGCTTAACTTGAGGTACAGAGGTGCTTTAAAGCTACAGTCACAGGACTGACGCCCAGCAACATCAATGACCTGTACTGTGCAGCAGGGTGCAACTCCCCCTGCCGCACTGCTGCCGCGAGTAACACCAGTCCAACAACCTGCAGCACATGCTACAGGTTCAACCTACTCTAATCACCACGGAGCTTAATATAGCAGGTTGTTGGTTAAAAGAAAGGAAATGAAGAAGGCACAGTTATTAATACAGTTAATCTCTTTAGAGAAACTCAGATTTGTATGTAGATGTTAGTTTATACACAGGCAGTACCTAAACACATGCAAATATACAGTCAGGGCCATAAGTATTTGGACTGTGACACTTTTTCTAATTTTGCCTCAACTCCAATTGATTTGAAACTAAGCTAATATGTGGTTCAAGTGTAGACTTTCAGCTTTAATTCAATGGATAAAACAAAAATATCACAATAACCGTTTTACGGCCATTATTTACACAGCCCCCCACATTTTCAGAGGGTCAAAAGTAACTGCTACTGTGTAAAGGGAATACTGGGAATACTGCTGTTATATATATGTGTGTATATGTATATATTAGGGGTGTAACAATACACGTATTCGTATTGAACCGTTCGGTATGAGGCTCACGGTTCGGTACGCATGACGAACCGAACAATAAGTTTGAATAAAAAAAACAAAAAACTTTTTTTTATTGATGAAGAGCCACGTTCAAACCTTTATTGATGAAGAGCCACGTTCACTCAGGTTTAGTTCCATCATCGTCATAGTAAAATGATGATGGAGAAGATGTAAGTAACAATACTACATCACATTAAGGAGCAGTTTTTGTTTTTTATGCTTATGTGTTGCTAAGAAGACACCCCAGAAGATGGGTCACTCAGGTATAGTTCCATCATTGTTCAAAGTCAAAGAATAACTTCATGATGTTAGTTGTAATGAATAAATATATTTTAAAATCAAGTACATTTCTCTGGCATTTATAGTTTTCTACTGTACCGAAACGTACCGAACCGTGAATTTTGTGAACCGTTACACCCCTAGTGTATATGTATGTATGTATATATATATTAGTGCTGGGCAACGATTACTGGTTACTAGATATATATATATGTTATGGCAAAGTTCAATAAAGAATTCAAAAGTAGTGTATTGCACACTTATTTTAAAAGTACTGCTATATGAACAAAAGGGCAATAACATTTGGTTAACGAGATGCAGGTAGCATGTTTTATACGTAATGTGAATATAATTCATACTTTGTTGGCATCTTATTCTGAAAACCGGATGTTCGTCTGAAGAAACCGGATGTTGTCTCACATTAATCTTTCCGCTAACTTTCAAAGTCCTTCGCTCGCGATCTGTGCCGTTAGATGCACGAGTGACTGGACCCTACACTCTTCCATAAGTGGGTCAAAAATTACACACAAGAATGATTTCATGTTTGAAATATCTTTATTTTTCACTTTTTAACATTTTTGAAAAAGAAAATTACCCAGAACAGCAATAGAAAAATGTGAACATCCATTGTGTGTGTTTGTGTGTATGTATGTGTGCAACTGTCCAGTCATTGACAGTTCCGCTCTCTTTTCCCTGTTTTGCCTTATTGTCTCATCACTGTATGCAGTTCAGACAAACTACCTTTTTTCTGGCTGTGATCATTGCACACAGGTACATTGCATTTCCCACACCTATTGTTGACTTTACGATCTTTGTTACTTGGGCAGATCTGACACCTCTTTCTCTTTGGTTGGCCCTGCCTGCTTCTTTCCTGTGGCTGGGTTGTGGCTTTTGTCACCCCACACCTTTCCATTGCTTCAATAATCGGGGTTTGCAGTTGGGGGCAGCCTTCCAGTCGACTCCTCATGTGTGGTGTGACAAGCTCCTTTGACAGCTCTTTGAGGAAGAGCCGTTGTGCATTGGTGATGAACTTGAATTCTGGGTGCTGAGCCGTGAAAAAGGTGTAGGCATTCAGGGTGGCGATGTCAATTATGTTGTACCACAGCACCATGGGCCACCTCTGTTTGGTGCTTGCAGGTGTAGGTGCCAACCATCTGGTCAGTGGTGTCTACACCTCCTTTCGTCTTGTTGTAAAATGTGATCACTTCTGGTTTTCTTTCTGCAATTTTCATCCACTACTATGTCGTGGTGCATCGTGCTCAGGAGCACAACAGCTTTTCCTTTCTTTCTGACATAGCTGACCACGGTAAGGCTGTCGTTGAATCCAAACTCTGTGCTGTGAACCTCCCTGGACTTGGAAGGCTTCATCAGAGGAGGGATGTCTGGCTTGTTCTGACGTAGAGTCCCCACAATAGTGAGATCCTTCTCCAGGAGATGCTGCGCAAGAGGCACAGACAAGAGGAATTAGCTAACAATATTCCAGCTTGTCATGGGAATCCACTGGATTTTATTCCAACAAATGTCCCTATTATCTCTAATTTTATGCCCCCAAATATTCAAGAAATAAGTGATATAATTGATGATCTCAAAACATCTTCAGCTGGCCATGACAACATTTCTGCATTTCTTGTCAAACAGGTGAAACAGTCAATATTGCAGCCACTTGTTCACATTTTCACATCGTCTTTGCAAACAGGTGTTGTGCCAGAGGATTTAAAAATTGCCAAAGTTATTCCTTTTTTAAAGCAGAAAACCCACTCTGTTTTAACAACTATAGACCCATATCTATATTGCCTCGTTTTTCAAAAATACTAGAAAAAAATTGTACACAAAAGGATTATGTTTCATGTAGTCTAATTCAATTCTTGACAAACGCCAGTATGGTTTCCGTAAAAATCATTCAACTTATATGGCTTTACTTTACCTTGTTGATAAAGTTATCTCTGCACTTGACAGTAATGAGTTTACTTCCAGTATTTTTATAGACCTTTCCAAAGCCTTCGATACAGTAAACCATAATATATTATTGGAAAAGCTGCATAAATATGGTTTCCATGACATTACATACAAATGGCTAAAAAAAAAAAAAATATGTCTCCAACAGAACGTTTGTCAAAGGTTGTTTTTCAAACAAAGCCAGACTAATATGTGGGGTTCCACAGGGGTCCATTCTTGGACCATTATTATTCCTTATTTATATTAATGAAAAGAGATCATATTACTCCTGTATTAGCTTCTCTGCACTGGCTCCCTGTAAAATCTAGAATAGAATTTAAAATCCTTTTACTTACCTACAAAGCCCGAATTGGTCAGGCTCCATCATATCTTAAAGAGCTTATAGTACCATACTGCCCTACTAGAGAGCTGCGCTCCATTAATTCAGGGTTACTTGTGGTTCCTAGAGTCTTAAAAAGTAGGATGGGAGCCAGAGCCTTCAGTTATCAAGCACCTCTTCTGTGGAACCAGCTACCCGTTTCAGTCCGGGGGGCAGACACACTCACCACGTTTAAGAGCAGGCTTAAGACTTTCCTCTTTGACAGTGCTTATAGTTAGCGCTGGCTCTGGCTTGCCTTGGACCGGCCCTCAGACAAACTGGTATAGGCAAAAACTACAGAAGGACTTCCTTAGGATACACTGAGCACCTCTCTCCTCCTCTTCTTCGCCTCTGTCTGTATGCATTCATGTCCCATTAATGCTCATTACTAACTTTACTTCTTCCCTGGAGTATTTGTGCTTTCTCGCCTCACAGGTTCCCATGACCGCAGTTTTATCTGGACACTGGTTCTTCAACCATCCATGGCCCTGCTGACACCTACTACGATCTTTATTATTAACATTATTAACCCTATTACCGACACCATTAATGCACATTACTGATTTTGTCTCTTCCCCGGAGTCCTTGTGCTTTCTCTCCTCACAGGTTTCCATGGAGCATGGTTTCATCTGGACCCTGGTCCTTCCTCCTACCATGGCCCTGCTGACTCCAACTGCTAATATCACTTTTATTATTACTCACATTACCATTTCATATTACCGATGCCATTAATGCACATTATTGACCTGCTTCTTCACCAGAGTGTCTGTGCTTTCTCGCCTCACAGGTTCCTGTGTATCCGGGTTATACCTGGACCAGGTCTTGCCTCCTGCCGTGGTTCTGTCATACATTGAATGTGCTGCAATTACATTGAATGTGTTGTAATTCACTATCCTGTTCTACACATGACATCATTGCACTTCTGTCCATCCTGGGAGAGGGATCCCTCCTCTGTTGCTCTCCCTAAGGTTTCTTCCTCTTTTCTCCCCGTGAAAGGGTTTTTTTGGGGAGTTTTTCCTGTTCCGATGCGAGGGTCCCGGGACAAGAGGATGTCAAATGTGTACATATTGTAAAGCCCTCTGAGGCAAATTTGTAATTTGTGATTTTGGGCTATACAAAAATTTATTGAATTTAATTGAATTAATGATTTGTCTAATGTGTCAAAAAGCCTTTTTCCGATAATGTTTGCAGATGACACAACCCTAGTTCTCTCTCATTCCAATTTCAATTCCCTGATTATGGAAGCTAATGCTGGTTTAACTGCCTATGCTACATGGTTCAGATTAAATAAACTATCTTTGAATATCAAAAAATCTAATTTTATTATTTTCAGTGGCAAAAAAATTGTACTCCAAGGACTAAAATTCCGTTGAGATGCCTCAAGTGGCATCTACAAAATTCCTAGGAATTATTATTGATGAGAGTTTAAGGTGGAGTAAACATATTGACTGTGTGTAGAAAAATAAACAAATCTATTGGAATAATGAGGGTTAGACATCTTGTCTCTGCAAACTGTCTCCTTATTCTTTATTACAGGGGACGACCGAATTCACGGGGCCCCTTTAAGGAAAGGGGCGTAACCCTGGTGACAGAGGGGGTTAAAGGGGGACAGGAAGTGAATGTCTGGTGATGTTTGTATGGATGGAAATAAACGGCCACAAGGTGCAGCCAAAGGGAATACTCGACTCCTTGCTTATTTCCACGCTCCTACATTGGTGACCCTGACACTCCTGGACGGTTCCAGAAGACAAGATGACGACGCACGCAGTTTCGCTGAAACTGCCGGAGTTTTGGGAGACGCAAGCAGCGGTGTGGTTCGCTCAAACTGAGGCACAGTTCGCCCTCAGAGACATTACAGCGGACGCGACAAGATACTATTATGTCGTGGCGGCTCTCGGCAGTTCGACAGCAGGCAGAGTGGTGAGCATTCTGGAAAATCCGCCAGAGAGGGATAAGTACTATACCCTGAAAGACCGGCTGTTGAACATATTTGGGCTTTCGGACTCTGAGCGGGCTCGCCGGTTGCTTGCTCTGAATGGCCTCGGCGACAGCAAGCCGTCGGAGCTAATGGACAAAATGTTAGCTCTGCTAGGTAAACACGAGCCGGAGTTTCCGTTTACAGAACTTTTTCTGCAGCAGCTCCCGCTGCAAGTGCGAGCCGCTTTAGCCAACACCAGGATTACCGATTGTCGGGAGTTGGCCGAGGAGGCCGATAAGTTTTTCCTGGCGGGCCAACACAGCTACACGGCCGCGTTGAGGCCGGCCCAAGCCACAGCGTGGCCGGGGGAGACATCGATCGTCGCCGCAGCAGCAGCAGCAGCAGCAGCAGCAGCAGCAGCAGCAGCAGCAGCAGCAGCAGCAGCAGCAGCAGCGAGCCAACGGCAGGGAGCTACCGGCCTGTGCTATTACCATGCAAGGTTTGGGCCGTGGGCTACAAAGTGCCGTTCACCATGCAGTTTCGGCAGGACGGGAAATGCCAGGGCCGGCGCTCAGTGACGGCCATGAGCGTCGGTTGGGAAGGCAGGCTGTTGTTCATCCGGGACGACGTTTCCGGGCGGCGCTTTCTCTGTGACACGGGGGCGCAGAGGAGCGTTGTGCCTGCATCGCGGGTGGACATGCTGACGAACGGGCAGGGCCCCCCGCTGGAAGCCGCGAACGGTACACCCATACGCACTTTTGGGACACGGTGCCTGGAGCTGTGTTTTATGGGGCAGCGTTTCAGCTGGGAATTTGTTACTGCCAAAATTGCCATTCCCCTGCTCGGCGCGGATTTCCTATGCGCTTATGGACTATTGGTGGACGTCAAGGGCCGCCGCCTGATAAATGCTGTGACTTTTTGCTCTTACCCATGTACAATAAGTGGAGCGGGCTCTACCAGGTTGACTAACATGCTTGCAGCGGCTGATGAGTTTCTGCGTCTGCTGGCCGAGTTCCCAGACCTCTCGCAGCCCACCTTCTCCTCCTCCACGGTCAAGCATGGGGTGGAGCATCACATCTCTACCACCGGCCCACCGGTACATGCCCGGGCCTGGCGCCTAGATCCAGCAAAGCTCACCATCGCCAAGGTAGAGTTTGAAAACATGGAGCGCCTGGGCATCATTCGTCGCTCCGACAGTCCATGGGCTTCACCCCTGCACATGGTCCCGAAGCCTGGGGGCGGGTGGCGCCCGTGTGGAGATTATCGCCGGCTCAACGATGCAACGATCCCGGACCGCTATCCGGTTCCACATATCCAAGACTTTTCTACCCACTTGGCGGAGAGCGTGGTGTTTTCAAAAGTGGACCTGGTACGAGGTTACCATCAAGTGCCCGTTCACCCGCTGGACATTCCCAAAACTGCGCTGATCACTCCGTTCGGCCTGTTTGAGTTCTTGAGGATGCCGTTTGGCCTAAAAAAACGCAGCGCAGACGTTCCAGCGTCTAATGGACACGGTGCTGAGGGACCTGCCTTTCCTGTTCGTCTACCTGGATGACATCTTGGTGGCCAGTGCGTCAAGAGCGGAGCACAGTTCTCACCTCCGGACTCTATTCGAGCGACTCAGCCAGCACGGGTTGATCATCAACCCGGCTAAATGCCAGTTTGGGTTGACCACCATTGACTTTCTGGGTCACCGCATCACAAAGGACGGGGCGCTCCCCCTCCCGGCAAAGGTGGAGGCAGTGACTAACTTTACACGCCCACTCACGGTGAGGGCCCTGCAGGAGTTTTTAGGCATGGTGAACTTTTGCCATCGCTTTATTCCCCGAGCAGCGCAAGTGATGCGGCCCCTGTACGAAGCCCTGAAAGGCAAGGCCATCAAACAGCTGGTGGATTGGACTGAAGAGAGGGAACTTGCGTTTGTTGATGCGAAAACAGCTCTGGCAAACGCAACAATGCTGGCACACCCGTCACCTAAGGCTCCGATTGCAATCACCACGGACGCTTCGGACTACGCGGTGGGCGCGGTGCACGAGCAGTGGGTGAAAGGGGCATGGCAACCGCTGGCCTTCTTCAGTCTGCAGTTGCGGCCTAATGAGCGGAAATACAGCACGTTCGATCGGGAGCTCCTCGGCCTCTTTCTGGCCATTCGGCATTTCCGGTTCCTGCTGGAGGCTCGGCCGTTCACAGCGTTTGTGGATCACAAACCACTGACGTTCGCCATGAGTAAGAGCACCGAACCATGGTCGGCACGCCAGCAGCGGCAGCTCTCCTTCATATCAGAGTTTACCACGGATCTGCAGCATGTAGCGGGCAAGGAAAACCTGGTCGCAGATTGTCTCTCCAGGGCTGTCACCGGGGCTGTCCAGTTAGGATTGGACTATAGCAAGATGGCAGGGGATCAAGTTACAGACCCGGGCGTCCAGGAGTTGAGGACGGCAGTCACGGGACTGCGGTTGGAGGACGTCCCGTTTGGCGAAACTGGCGTTACGCTCCTGTGCGACGTCGCCACAGGCCAGCCGCGGCCAGTTGTTCCCGACGAATGGAGGCAGCATGTTTTCAATGCCATTCATGGACTGTCCCACCCTGGCAAGAGGGCGTCTCAGAAGTTGATCTCAGCTAAATTCGTCTGGCACGGGCTGAAAAAGGATATACGGAAGTGGGCCGGGACTTGTGTGGTGTGCCAGCGCTCCAAGGTGCACCGTCACATAAAGGCCCCGTTAGCACAGTTCTCGGTGCCAGAAAGGAGGTTCGATCATGTGAATGTGGACTTGGTAGGACCGTTGCCCCCATCCCGTGGTTTCACACATCTCCTCAAGATGGTAGACCGAACCACTCGTTGGCCAGAAGCTGTCCCGCTGTCATCAACAACGGCGGAGGAGGTGGCTCGGGCGTTTATTCAGGCTTGGGTCGCCAGGTTTGGAGCCCCAGCTGACGTTTCCTCGGACCGAGGCCCACAGTTTACGTCAGAGCTGTGGAATGCAGTTGCGGGAAGCCTAGGGGTGAAGCTCCATCGCACTACCGCCTACCACCCGCAGGCTAATGGGTTATGCGAGCGGTTCCACCGGTCGATGAAAGCTGCTCTCCGGGCCAGCCTCAAAGACAGCAGTTGGGTGGACAGGCTCCCGTGGGTCATGTTGGGGCTCAGGACAGCCCCCAAAGACGATCTGCAAGCTTCATCGGCCGAGCTGGTTTATGGACAGCCACTGCGGGTCCCGGGGGAGTTTATCCCCAAAGTCACAGACCCTTGGTCTGCAACCCAGCAGCGGGAAACGCTCCTGGAAAAGGCTAGGCTGTTTAAACCAGTGCCCACGTCGCAGCACGGCCTTCCGCAGTCATATGTCCCGTCCAGCCTCAGGTCAGCGGAGTACGTGTTTGTTCGCCAGGACAGCCACCGTGGACCCTTTCAACCCCCCTACGTCGGGCCGTTTCGGGTTGACCGCCTTAAACCAGCACATCTGGACCTGGACCAACCGGTACGGTTGGCTGAACCCCCACGGCGGGGGCGGCCTCGTGCCCTCCCACCTCAGCCCGACAGGACCCGGAGGGGGCCTTCAACGGTGGTTCTGCCTCCGGCCCCAGAGACACGGAGTCGGGCTGGTCGGTTGATCCGGGCCCCCAAACATTAATGGTTGGGACTAATCTCGGGAGTTGGTGAATTCTGGGGGGAGGCATGTAGGGGACGACCGAATTCACGGGGCCCCTTTAAGGAAAGGGGCGTAACCCTGGTGACAGACGGGGTTAAAGGGGGACAGGAAGTGAATGTGTGGTGATGTTTGTATGGATGGAAATAAACGGCCACAAGGTGCAGCCAAAGGGAATACTCGACTCCTTGCTTATTTCCACGCTCCTACAGTATCATTTATCCCTATCTTTCATATTGTAATATAGTTTGGGCAAGTACTTTTCCTACTACTCTGCAAAAAATGTTGGTCCTCCAGAAACGTTTTGCAAGCATCACAACCCGATCAGTCACACTTCTCTTCTGCTCCTCTATTTCAGAAATTGCAGATTCTTACCATTTATGACATAAATATTTCACAAACTTGTGTTTTCATTCATAAGATACTTTCAGGTGAAGGGAATATTCCTGATCATTTCAAGACCTACTATAAATTCAATTCACAGGTTCACTCTTCTTGAGGTTCTCGTCAATCTTCACATCTTCATCCTCCTAAGTTACTGACTAGCAGAGGTCAATTTTCAATAAGATTTAGGGGTACCAAACTATGGAATGACTTTTCCCACCTAACAAAAGAATGTCCCTCTGTAAAATGTTTTAAAAGATGCCTAAAAGAACATCTAATTGCTGTTTTGTAACAGTTTGTTTATGTATTAGTTTTCATGTCTTTCTTGTTTTAGCTGTTATATTATACATGCACACACACACACACGCTCACTCAACACAATTACATTATTATTATTACTGCTGGACAATGTTTTCCCCCAGATTCTTCTGAACTTCTTCCCCTGGTTGTCTCCCCGTGTAAACTATACCATCTATTGCATAGGGGATGCATGCATCACAAACCCAGAAGATCTTTAGGTCGTACTTGGCGGGCTTGCTTGGCATGTACTGTAGAAACTTGCACCTACCCCTGAATGGCACAAGCTGTTCGTCCACAGTGACACAATCACTGGGGCTGAATCGCTGTCTGCAGTTGACCAGGAACAGGTCCCATACATAGCGGAAGGCTGCCATATGGTCTGTTTCCAGTTGGAAGGCTCTGGTCCTCTTATCATCGAAGCGCAAGGTACGGCGAATGTCTTCAAATCTTCCAACAGCCATAGTGGCCTTGTACATGGGATTATGTAGAGCAGCGGTTCCCAAACTTTTTAGGCCACGCACCCCCTTCTGCATCCCGACCGGGTTCACGCACCCCCAATCCCCCCCATACACCTAATAAAAGGCAACAGAGCCTAAAAATCGGACCAATGAGAGAACAGTTTGCTTGCGCGTGGCGTTCTTTAATAAGATAAAAAACACAAACTCTTCCTGCACTGTGCCTTCGAAAAGGTAACGGACGTACACCAGAAGATTGGCCAGATTGGCCACATCTGTAGACTCGTCTACTTGCAGAGAGTAAACCTCACTCTTCTTCACGCGACCAACTAATGTAGCCAGGATGTCTTCAGACAAAGCATCGATGCGGCGCGACACTGTTGTTGGACACCGGGATCATGTCCAACTGGTTTGCTTCTCTCTCTCCATCCATACATTCCACCATTTCTTTGGCAGCTGGCAAGCACACGTCTTCGGCGATTGTGTGCGGTAGCCCCTTTATTGCTATTCTGTAACTAGATATGAAGCCCGTAGTGCGTGTTTTGTAGACCCAACACATTTTAACCTTTTTGTCCCTCTCCACCACCGCCTCGCCTTCTCCCTATTACGCAGTCAGAATAC
Source organism: Lycodopsis pacificus (assembly GCA_028022725.1). Lineage (NCBI taxonomy): Eukaryota > Metazoa > Chordata > Actinopteri > Perciformes > Zoarcidae > Lycodopsis > Lycodopsis pacificus. The sequence continues at coordinate 4,370,676 of CM051691.1, read as the reverse complement.
TACCACAACACGCCGCCTGTCTCCGGCAGAAATGCGCTCATCCACGCACGGGAACAACACCGAGTTGTCGGACGAGATACCACCAAAACACCCCGCCTGTCTCCAGCAGAAACGCGCTCATCCAGGCCGCGCAACGAGGAACATTACGCGGCTACAATACCTCCACAAAGGCCCGCGTGTAAAATCCGGGAGTATTTGTAATACGTCAAACACAAACATAATCAGGGAGAAAATACGTTTTTAGTCAAACGTAATTGAGAATGCATTTTAGTTTTGGGGGAACTTAATTTTTAGGAGACAGGACAGCACCATTAGACCACCATTACATTTTTCCTCTCGCGCACCCCCTAGAGGCAGCTCGCACACCACACTTTGGGAATCCCTGATGTAGAGGACTCCCAAACAGCTCACGGACTGATACATCCCAGTTCTTCTCACTTCCTGCAAGCAGGTTCAATCCAATGAAGGCCATGAATTCATCTTTGGTGACATTTTTCCATTCTTTTCCTCTAGCTGTTGCTACTCTCCGTCCTTCCAAGTTTGTGCACTTCATCACCTCTTGTATTATATTATCAGTGATAAAGAGCTCCCATGCATCTTTTGGTGAGACAGTGGTGCTAAGCCCTTGTGCAGGCCCTGACCGACTTCTGAGGATATTGTGGCTCTGTGTTCAGTTGGATTTCCAGGTGGACGACTGCCACTGCCACCTGGACAATAGTCTGGGTCCTCATCATCAGAAATTTCAGACTGAGTCCAACCCTGTTGCTGCCTCTCCATCATCCAGCATCTGTAGGACCATTTCAGCTGTGTATCTAGCAGCCATGACACCTTGGATGAGGAAACATAAGAGTAATGTTTTCAATAGATCAATATGTAGCTATATAAATAAATACACACACACACACACACACACACACACACACACACGCGCACACACACACACACACACACACACACACAGTAATGTTAGCTAACTTAGTTAGCTAGCTAGTGTTAGCTAGTTATAAAGTAGGCTAATTTGTTGATAAATAATAACACTTTCACTCAACAATCATGAATGACACGCACACACACAATACATATAGTAATGTTAGCTATCTTAGCTAGCTAGCTAGTGTTAGCTAGTCATAAAGTAGGCTAATGTGTTGATAAATAATAATAACAGTCATGAAAGACACACACAATATTATATGAAGATAATACTTACACGTATCAGCTCTTGCTGTGTAAAATAATCTTCCTGAGGGGTGACACTTCTGATATAGTCTGTGTGGTCCACAGTTAATTTATTCCTGACAGCCACAGTTGATAAGAATCAAAGGTTCCCATTGGATTCCATAGAAAATGCATGCGGGTCATTTTTGACCCACTTATGGAAGCTTGGGATAGTAATACAAAAACTACAATTTCTTAAAATGTATAAAAGGTAAGTTAAAAATGTAAATGGCATTATATCAAAAACATGTTTTTTGAGGAATACCTGGAATATGAAATGATAACAATTTTTCATTACGAAGATATTTCAAGAAAACAACCTCACCGGTCATTTTTGACCCACTTATGCATCTAAGGGTTAAAGGTGTTCTAAGGTGAATTTCAGCATATAGGTGCACTAAAATTACTGACTATAGGATGTTTGCTGGCTTTTATCCCACTGTTCTTGTCATCCTCTTGTTATGTATATGTATTGTCTCTTGTCTTTCAAAAAAAAAAATATATATATATTGAATATACACACATTGCTGCATGATAAGCTCTCCCAGCTGCAGGTGCCCGACTCCACCTGCAAGTGGATCACAGACTTCCTGTCTGACAGGAAGCAGCATGTGAACCATCAGCACCGGTTCCCCCCCAAGGCTGCGTTCTTTCCCCTCTTCTCTTCTCCCTGTACACCAACAGCTGCACCTCCAGTCACCAGTCCGTCAAGCTCCTGAAGTTCGCGGATGACACCACCCTCATTGGACTCATCTCTGGTGGGGATGAGTCCGCCTACAGGTGGGAGACGGACCATCTGGTGACCTGGTGCGGTCTGAACAACCTAGAGCTCAACACTCTAAAGACAGTGGAGATGGTTGTGGATTTCAGGAAGGACGTAGCCCCACCAGCCCCTATCACTGTGTGTGACTCCCCCGTCGAAGTGGTGGAGTCCTTCCGCTTCCTGGGCTCCATCATATCCCAGGACCTCAAGTGGGAGCTCAACATCAGCTCCATCACCAAGAAGGCTCAGCAGAGGATGTACTTCCTGAGGCAGCTTAAGAAATTCAACCTGCCAAAGACAATCTTGGTGCATTTCTACAGAGCAATCATCGAGTCCATCCTCTGCTCCTCCATCACGGTCTGGTACGCTGCAGCCACTGCCAAGGACAAGCGCATCATTCGCTCTGCTGAGAAGGTGATTGGCTGCAATCTGCCGTCCCTCCAGGACTTGTTCTCTTTAAGAACCCTGAAGCGAGCACGAAAGATTGTAGCTGATCCCTCTCACCCTGGACATAAACTGTTTGTGCCCCTTCCATCTGGTAGGAGGCTGAGGTCCATCAGGACTAAGACCTCACGACACATGAACAGTTTCGTCCCGGGCTCTGTTAATGAGCCCGGGACCCCCACTGACTCTGTCATCCTCATGACAAATTCCCACCGGTCACTCCCCCGCACATCCCTTCTATTACGCTCGACACTTTCACACTACACTTACATCTCACTGGTTTATAGTCCCGTTACCTGTCCACTTGTGCACTCGACTTCACTTTATTTTATATTTCACTTTATCCTATATTCCACTTTATTGTATATTTTACTTTATGTTATATTTTTTGTAAATTTCTGTAAAAAAGTGTTTGTACTTTGCATTGCCGATTGTTGTTATATGTTGCGCACCTCCCGTCATGTCAAATTCCTTGTATGTTCAACATACAATGGCAATAAACAGTTTCAGGTCCATCTCAATGAATTAGAATATCATCGAAAAGTAAATTTATTTCAGTAATTCAATTCAAAAAGTGAAACTCATATATTAGATTCATTAGACAGGGTGGTTTATTTCTTTGAATTTTGATGATTATGGCTTACAGCTAATGAAACCCCAAATTCAGTATCTCAGAATATTTGAATATTACATAAGACCGATTAAAAGAAGGATTTTTAATATGGAAATATTCGCCTACTGAAAAGTATGTCCATGTACAGTATACACTCAATACTTGGTCGGGGCTCCTTTTGCATGAATTACTGCATCAATGTGGCGTGGCACGGAGGCCATCAGTCTGTGGCACTGTTATGTGTTATGGAAGCCCAGGATGCTTTGATAGCGGCCTTCAGCTCGTCTGCATTGTTGGATCTGGTGTCTCTCACCTTCCTCTTGACAAAACTCCATAGATTCTCTCTGGGGTTTAGGTCAGGCGAGTTTGCTGGCTAATCAAGCACAGTGATACCGTGGTCATTAAACCAGGTATTGGTACTTTTGGCAGTGTGAGCAGGTGCCAAGTCCTGCTGGAAAATGAAATCAGCAGCTCCATAAAGCTTGTCAGCAGAGGGAAGCATGAAGTACTCTAAAGTGTCCTGGTAGACGGCTGCACTGACTTTGGACTTGATAAACACAGTGGACCAACACCAGCAGATGACATGGCTCCCCAAATCATCACTGACTGTGGAAACTTCACACTGAACCTCAAGCAACTTGGATTGTGTGCCTCTTCACTCTTCCTCCGGACTCTGGGACCTTGATTTCCAAATTAAATGCAAAATTGACTTTCATCTGAAAACAGGACTTTGGACCACTGAGCAACAGTCCTTTTTCTCATGTCGTCATAAGGTGGTATTTCAGCTGCAGGACAGCAGTGAAGGCCTCGGTATAAAATGCACGGCCCGCCACTGATATACACACACACACACTCGCTCACCGGCCACTTTATTAGGCACACCTGTTCAATTGCTTGTTAACACAAATAGCTAATCAGTCAATCACATGGCAGCATCTCAATGCATTTACGCATCTAGACGTGGTGAAGACGACTTGCTGAAGTTCAAAGCAAGCATCAGAATGGGGAAGAAAGGGGATTTAAGTGACTTTGAACGTGGCATGGTTGTTGGTGCCAGACGGGCTGGTCTGAGTATTTCAAAAACTGTTGATCTACTGGGATTGTCACCCACAACAATCTCTAGGGTTTACAGAGAATGGTCCGAAAGAGAGAAAATATCCAGTCAGCGGCAGTTGTGTGGACGAAAATGCCTTGTTGATGTCAGAGGTCAGAGGAGAATGGGCAGAGTGGTTGGAGATGAGAGAAAGGCAACAGTAACTCAAACTAGAAAATTTACATACATACATACTAGGGGTGTAACGGTTGGGTTCAGTACGATACAGTGGAGTCACGGTTCGGTACGTTTCGTGTGTATATATATATATATATATATATATATATATGAGAGCGAGAGACAGACCTAACGATGCCTTTGACTGAATATCTCCAAGTCGTGTGTGTGTATAGAGAGAGAGAGCGTGCGTGCAACTGGTTGCCTGGTGTTAGATTAAGAAATGTTGCAGTAATCAGTGCCAAAATATGGGTACCATGAGAAAGATACGACTCTACCGAACGCGCTGATGTGGTTTATATATTTGTGGTGTTAAAAATGTGAGCTCTAGAGAAATATACAAAACTGGTACCGTCTGCATTCTTTGAGAAATTAGTGGACGAGATTTAACATGGAGTCTAATGGAGCAGTTGGTTGGAGTTCATATCGCTCTGCGGCTCTTTGAGCCAAATGTGTAAGTCCGTTGGATTCCACAGTCATTTGTCTACGACAAGGACACGATTAGCTACTTCTCCATCCAAAAATCATGCATGAAGAGTGAAAATTGTAGAGTAAGTAGCAAAAGATAAATATATTTTTCACAAGAATCTCAAGATCCTCTTCACTCTAGCAGTGACATCACGCACTCTAAGGTGCGCAATACACACCCATTATGAAGTCAGAAACAGACCCCAAATTTTCCTGAAACTTAATCTGTGATTTAATGAAAACTGTGCTAGCTATCAAAATGTCCATGTGGCTCAATAAAGTGCAGCGTTTTGTTTACGTTTTAAACTTTGAATCATTTTTCTACATTAATATGGGCCCAAAGTTAAGTGGGTTTTTTGCTGCCTTCACCCCGAAACCCCATTGAAGTGAATGGAGAAATTTTGCTCCGTTTTTCGGGATTTTCGGGAAAACCGCTGGGCGAATCTCTCCAAAAAATACGTAGCACACTATTCCTGATCAGGCGGCACATTTTGATGTATTTTTTTCGCGCCAAACTTTTTGGATAAAGATTATTATTAAGCCCGATGGAACTTGTTTGGCACAGGCAGTTTTACTGCCTTTGTGCTACAAAGCCACACTGAATAACCACTCGTTACAACCAAGGTATGCCAAATACCATCTCTGAACGCACAACACGTGGAATCTTGAAACAGATGGGCTACAGCAGCAGAAGACCACACCGGGGGGTGCCACTCCTGTAAGCTAAGAACAGGAAACTGAGGCTACAATTCACACAGGCTCACCAAAATGTGACAATAGAAGATTGGAAAAACATTGCCCATAGAAGATTGGAAAAACATTGCCTGGTCTGATGAGTCTTGATTTCAGCTGCCACATTCAGATGGTAGGGTCAGAATTTGGCATAAACTACATGAATCCATCCTGACTTGTATCAACAGTTCAGGCTGGTGGTGTAATGGTGTGGGGGATATTTTCTTGGCACACCTTGGGCCCCTTAGTACCAATTGAGCATGGTTTAAACGCCACGGCCTACCTGAGTATTGTTGCTGACTATGTCCATCCCTTTATGAGCACAGTGGACCCATCTTCTGATGGCTACTTCCAGCAGGATAATACACTATGTCACAAAGCTCAAATCATCACAAACTGGTTTCTTGAACATGACGATGAGTTCACTGTACTCCAATGGTCACCACATCTCAATCCAATAGAGCACCTTTGGGGTGTGGTGGAATGGGAGATTCACATCATGGATGTGCAGATGACAAATCTGCAGCAACGGCGTGATGCTATCATGTCAATATGGACCAATATCTGTGAGGAATGTTGACTCTATGCTACGAAGAATTAAGGCAGTTCTGAAGGCAAAAAGGGTCCAACCCGGTACTAGCAAGCTGTACCTAATAAAGTGGCCGGTGAGAGAGTGTATGTATTAGGGGTGTAACGGTACGCGTATTCAACCGTTCGGTACGAATAAATATATTTTAAAATAAAGTACATTTCTCTGGCATTTATAGTTTCCTACTGTACCGAAACATACCGAACCGTGGCTCCACTGTATCGTACCCAACCCAACCGTGGATTTTGTGAACCGTTACACCCCAAGTATGTATATATTAAAAAAAAAAAACATTACATTTGCAACGAAATCAAACAGAAAAATCTAAATCTACCGTTAGAGCTGGAACCAGATAATGTGATTTTTCAGAAAACTAATCCATTCATTGTTTGGTCCTTTTTTCCATTATCATTGAACTGATGCATCAGTGTTGCTTATAAACCTTGAAATGACAACATGAGGTGTTTCCTTCCTCGGAGCAGGTGGAAGAGAGAACAGTCTGTCACCTACAGAGCAGGTAGTAGGTAGAAGTCGTGCGTGTCTCTCCCGTCACTCCTGTCATTTCCTGTTAATCAGGTCATCCTGTCTCTACTCGGCTGGATGTGGCCTCTCACACTCACTTCCTCCTTCACACAGCAGCCACCGAATAAGGACTCTTCCTGTGCTGGGGGCCATTTCCACCACTCGGTATCAGTCAGTGATCACCAGTAACAAGGAGTGACTGCAGTGTATTTTGTTTGAAAACTCTCACAATTGCATTTCATTGTTGAAAATGGCTATCTACTGTTTTAAAGCCGTCAATTGTGAAATAAGGTGGACCGTTAGCGACTAGTCTACGTCATGAAATAAAAGAATGTTAACGCCCTCTAATCAGACCTCCTCCTCTCCACACAGCATCTATCGTTCTTACTTTTTCATTAACCACTGTGTAGCATTACAACCACAGCACAAGCCTGTTCTCTCCTTTCTGTGGACGGGACATTAAGCTATCAGCACATTACAACATCTGGTGAAGCAGTTTTAATGACGGATTATCTGGTGATAGCAATGTACATTCCTGAGCTGTGACAATAGTGTGTCGATAAAGCATTAATCTTTCTCATTTAGCTTGCTAGTTCCACCGTATTCACATGCTAACTGGTTACAGAGCAGCGGGCTGCTGATCAGCTGGGTCCACAGCCAGAAGCAGAGCTATGAACACCTATGGGAGGTGTTGGAGCCGTGTATTCAACAGCACTCTGCGCATCATCTAAACACCAAATGGAGGAATATCTTCTAGAAGAATGGAGTTCATGCCTTTAGCAGAGTTCCACACACTTGGAGTACTGAAGCTGTCCTGGAGGCAGGTGGTGCAACAACAGCTTAATAACATCTGCATCTTTCTTAAAGAAAAATAAGATGTTTGAATGCATCTATAAAAAGCGTCAGTGTCAGCGATATGTCAACCATAGACATGTGTGCTGTAAACTATATGTTTAAAGAACTATGCCAAACATGTCGTGGGACTTCTTGGCTGACGAATGAAGAGACCACAAACTGTGTATTGATTGGCTCAAAAGCTAAGTGGAGAGGATGAAGCCTCTCAACCTCTGACTGAACTTCACAGAGGAACAATAGAACAAGAAGAAAGAGAGAAATGAGAAAGAAACATTTCAAAGACATGAGAGTCTGAGGCACAAGAAAGTAGGGCGGTGTGGAGAAGCAGAGCTGTGTGTTTGAGCTTACATTGCATGTCAGGAGTCGAGTGCAGACCTTCTTCCTGTCAGGGTCAAGAACGCCGCAGTGTTTGTCCAAGTCACACTCCCTCTCTGAGGAAACACAGAGAGCATTTCAGCTACAGCATCATACAGTCAACAAATCACAACAGAGCAACAGCTCATAGTGCTGTCAGTGCACAGGGTTTCCCACAGGCTTCTGTGAGACTCAGCAGGAAATGTTGCACGACTTAAAAAGGTAAATGCATCATTTATCTTGAGGCAACTCAAGAACTGTACTTAAGTATCATTTTGAGGTACTTGAACTTTACTTGAGTATTTCTATATAATGTTACATAAAATGGAAATACTCAAGTAAAGTTATACTTCTACTCTATTCCATAGCAGAGGGAAATATTTGACTTTATACTTCACTACTTTTATTTGACAATATTAGTAAGTAGTAAGGCCACTTCCCAGATTCAGATTCCCAATACAAAAACTATGGTGTATTAAGTAGTATATACCCCGATTATTAAGTATATAAAGCAGTTAAAATAAGCTCCACATTTACCAGCTGCAACATTACAGTGATGAACACATACAAAAAATATATTCCATGACATACAGTAATGCTATTCTGAAATGGGCCCTTCTGCATAATGAGTAGCCTACTTTCACTCGTGGAAGTCCACTTTTACTATATTTTGATGCAAATATTTTGTACTAAGTAACATTTTGAATTCAGGACTTGTATTTGTAACAGTATTTCTACCAAAAACACATAAAATTTCATAAAATTCCACCAAAATGTTTTCTAAAAGCTGGATTCTGGCCACCGTGTGTTTTTTGACATCTTGACTACACAGGAGGCCATTCAGCCACGTTCTTTAGCGAGTGGTTCGTCTGCCAAGACACGCTTCCAATTAAATGAGGGCTATACCGAATAGTCCGAAGCTACATTGATAACGTTGACATCAGAATTCTAAAATCATTCTGCAGCAAATTATGAGCACCGCTCCAAAAATTTCCAACAATCATTAATATCCTCTGCTCTTGTGTTTCACCAAGTCTCTCCACAGTAGAGACCACTGAAGTGAGGACAATCTGTACCGGTTACAAACAGGCTTGGTAGTGAATAGTATTGCAAATTTTGTAGAATTAGATCACAGTGGTGGATGCGTAGGATTGTTTCCACTTGTGTAATCAAAATGTTTTCAATAATTTAAGAGTGTTGTTAAGTCCAAAAGTCAAAATGTATTTTAAAAAAGATAGAAAATTCACAACATGTTTTTATGTAACGCAATATCCTGTTTCAATCCATATTTGATTGTTTTAAACCTTCCAAAAGTATGTATTCATTAAAGAAAGGGTAGTACCAGACTCACCCTCTCTGTCTCTCTTTCTTGGGCGTGTGCTATCCAGAGGAAATACGCAATTACAACTAGCCAAACCAATGACAATAAACGTTTTGGGATTGCTTGTGATAGCAATAGCGTCAGAATTGTTACTTTTTAAGCATGCAATGAATGCCATTAGCACCGCTGCGTGTGTTGGTGCGTACGGACATTACTTTGCAGTTGTCAAGACAGTAGAAAAAATATTGTCGTCATAACTTTTGCAGAGTTGTAAAATCCTGCTTTATTATGATTACTATAATTCAGTTTTGTATCTAAGAGATAGGACTATGATTATTTTGCAGGTCAAACTGACCAGTAGATCAAACCAGATGATAAGTATATATCCGTCAACTGGGTACTCTTTCCACATTACACAAATTGCTCTATTTGTACTCACTGGAGGCCACTTTGTTGTAGGGTCTGGGGATCCGGTGGCCTAGCCCTGCAGAGCCCAGAGGGGAGTCCTTCCTCTGGCTCTGGGTTGGGGGCCGGTCGCTGGGTGAAGGCCTACCAGGCGGGGTGCCTCCGTGCGGCCAGGGCGGATCTCTGAGTGATTGCGGTGGGGAGCTCATTGGAGGCTCCAGAGACGGCGGCTGCTTGAATACTGAGGACTCTGTGTGGCCGCTGTGGGAGGACTTCTCCAGCGGGGAATGTCTGGGTGATGGAAGAGGAAGGCCAAGTCCAAAATTAGATGCACTGCTTAACTTTTAACAACACTGGCAAAATAATGTAAATAAATATATAAATATATACACAGCTTAAGTTTTATCTGCAAAAACCCCTGCCTGTTTAGAGTCATTAACCTGATCACACAATCAGAGACAGCATAATGTGGTCAGTACAGAGATTATTCATATACATTTAGTGCAATTGAGGCTGGACCAATACATATATAACCAGCTAATATATTATAGTTGTTATCGCAAACTGATGTCCCCAAAAATTGAATCAAAATGGTATTGAAATGACTGCCTCAGTTACGGGCTATTTAATTTAACTTTAAAGAGAACCAGTTACATTTGCAACCCAAATTTGGCTGCTCGACATCAGCATATATATTATATCACACACACACACACACACACACACACACACACACACACACACACACTAAAGAGCCTTAATTTGCTAGGATTCATAATAACCATCAGCATCTCTAAAGTTTACTAATCAGTACAGTGTGTATCGTTTGTTTGAACCATCCAAAAACCAAAGTTTGAAACGTTTCACTGGGGTTGTGTGCTAGTCTATTTCTTGGCCTCTCTGACGGAAGTCACTGGTCCCGCTTAATAAATAGTCCGGCACATAATCCCCCAAAACCACCACTTGTTGCTTGTACACTTTGGTTTATGCTAGGCTAAGCTAACTGGTTAATAAGGCTGTAGCCCTACAGGACCTGGCAGGAACGAGTAGTATCGATCCTCTCATCAAACTTTTTGCAAGAAAGTGAAAAAGCATAGCTCCCAAAATGTCAAACATTACTTTGATTCAAGTTCAGCCAAAAACATCTTTCAGCACTACTAGGCATCAACAGGAAGGGTTGCCAAGTTGCCAACCATTTTAAACAATTGGCAACCAATTGTTTCTAACATATAAATACAAACAGGCAAAAATAAAACACATTTTTAATATCCGTTTCATTAATGATATTTAAATATTGCAGTGCTGAGATACTAGTGAAGCATACACATGACATGTATACATGTCACATTTTCATTAAAGGTTATTAAGCTGACAGATAACTGCATAGTATCTTAATTACTCAATATAAGATGACTGGCAACTGTATTTTCAGTTTCAGCAACCAAAAGCTGATGGCTGCTTGCCAGCCTGGCAGCCACTTTTAAAATATATTATTGAGCCCTGATGGACACAACTAAAGTTGTTTTTAAGTAAACAAATAAAGGAAGTATTGCATTAGTGCCACTGAGCCCTGGTTAGCACTCCACTCTGTTATTACCGTGCTCCATCCTTGGAGTTCTTGGAGTGTCTGTGTTGGGGTGGAGTGGAAGGCGAAGGTGGGGCAGCCCGTGGCTGCCCGACCGACTGGCCGCGACCCTCCCAGGATGAAGCAGAAGCAGCATTGGTCCCATGGGAAGGGGAATGTCCATGGTGGGGCCTCGGCTGGGCCTGGGGTGCAGGGGTGGGAGAGCGCAGTCGGGCGTACAGCTTGGCCAGAGGGCCGTGTCGTCGCTCGCAGTGCTTTTCAAACGCCTGTGGCTTCACTACCTGGCCACAGTGGCTGCACACCACCAGGTAGAAGTCATCACGGCCGGGGTAGAGGCCAAAGATGGACATGTCTTCAAGGAGAGGGAATACAATAAACATAGACTGCAGAAGAGGCAACATGGCAAAGTCACTATTTGGAGCAGGCAAAGATGATGCTGTACTATGGAAAGCCAGTAAATGCCATTTGATAGGTTATCAGTGTCCCCAAACTTTCTGCACTCTGACATTGTCAACTAGGAAATACCTGTAGTCATCTACTGGTAATGATGTAATCAGTTTAAATAAAAAATATTTACATTTAACAATTAACAATTTAATTTTGTGAGTCTTTTTCTAGGTTATTATGAAATGCAATGGCTGGACATTAATGTGAGGGTTGCCCCAATCGATCGACCACTGTTTGTTAACAGACGATATTTGTTCTCAAGAGTTGTATTGCTGGTTGATCAGAAGAAGCAAAAGACATGAGACGTTAAAATGACTTCACCAGAGTTGTGTCTCAAGACTCTTTCACACAGCCTGATCAAAGTGGGACTGTTGCATCGATATTCCACCTAGCTGTACTTTTAGAAAGTACCAACACAGAATGGTGGTGGTGGGGAGCATTGTTGCTAAGGCAGCAGCGGAGGTAGTCACAGAACCGAATCGACGTCTGAGTAAAAGGGACAGCCAGCATCACAGGTCTACACACGAGTCGCAGACGCTGTTGTGTAACATCACGCCAGCATGCCGTCTAAAATCTACACTGGACAGATGGATATTGATCTGGCAATGTTAGGATTTCTGTGAAGTGAGGGAACAAAACTGACTTAAGAGAAAACTTGAATTCTAAAGTTAAAGTCAAAGTAAATGTGTGGACCCCAGCTCATTCTTCTTCATCATGTTTTGGCTGTTACCCCCCATGTGACATAGATGCAGCATGAGTGGGAGAAGGTGCACATCCTTACAGACACTGTCAAAGTCTTTTGATTGGATTTGTCATGCTCTGATACGCGCACACACAAACAGGCTGTCTGTAGCTGCTGCTACAGACAGCCAGGCTGGGTTCCAGAAGATGCCTAATTACACAACACGAACCAGCTTTAATACTCGCCCTAGTCTCTGCAAACCAGTACCGCCATTGTCTCTGGTCAAGGCTGCAGACCAAAGAGAAGCTGAGGTTTTACAGGTCGACGTACTTGCATGGTCCCGCAAGCTCACACTGGTAGCGCCATCAGTTTATGCTTTCTTGTTTTTAGATGTCCCAAACAACAACAACAACAACAGACTTTACTTGTCTTGTGGATGATAGTGTGTGACTTACCCTCCTTACTGAGTGACATAGCCTCTGCAGCCTTTTTGCCATTCTTGCTGCACTCATCCCCATCAGGCCCTGTAACATCACACATACGCACATGTTCAACAAGCCCCTTGCAAGGTCATGTTTTCCAAAAGTTCTATGTCAGGTTCACTTGCAAGTCAAAGCCTAAAACCGTATGGCACACATTATGCACATGAACAGGCCCTCAAACTGTGTTACACAAAGGACTGATATGCAGGTCCTGTGCTTTTCTGCTGACCATTTTAGCATGTCATTTTGTCCGTTTTTTAACAACAATAACAAGCAGCTATGGGTATTGTGTGATGGAGTGTGGACTATATTTGATAGTTATGGACAAAGTAGCAGTTGTAGGGATGCCAGAGCGCATATATTTAAAGATGGGAAGGGCAAAAGCACTTTTGGAGCAGAAGTCAAACATATGAGATTGCCTGTCGCATACAGACACGTTAATATCAGTTAAATGGAGGCGCTGACGCTAGCAATGAGAAGAGAACATTGAATTGAAGCGAAAATAACACAGAGTAACGTCAGCTCATATCAAAGGCTGGGCCAGCATTTACATGGTGGCAACAGCATCAGACTCCTCCTCCATCACCGGTGTCTACACTCAAGCCTCCAAGCTAGCATTAGCATGCTAACGCTAACTGCCTCGTCGTCAATGGCTAGTCTGGCTCGCTTGTTAGCTCGATAGCCTAGCTTTCCACAGCAAGAAGTTGCTCGCCCAACCATCCACACTAGCCTCCTTCCGCTCTGATGCCACCGCTGCCCAGCTGGTTTCACTCAAATGAAACGCATCCATTAAACACTGGCAACTTGTTTCATGGCCACCGCTGTTAATCACACACTATAATGACTATATCTGAATAACTATCACTTGTTTTTTCTTGAAGACAGCGTATGCAGTGGGACCTGGGCGAGAGCAACATGTTACCCATCCAGCACTAGGACCCGGCAGGGTCTTTGTTTGGGTAACATGGTTAGCTCTGTCCTCCGTTTCCACGAAAATAAACCAGACTGCTTTGGTTAAATTGCTCCGTAGCTGCCAGTGTTTGCGTCAGTGTGCTTCCTTACCATCCGCCGCTGTCACACCGGCCCACTCGGCCCAGGCAGTCCAGCTTTGACCCACGAAATCATCGAGGCTAGGCACCCGCCGATCCAGAGCAGCCATTACTTTTACTGCGCGTTCACGCACCGCCATCATCACTGCGCGGCAAGCAACTTACGTCATATCTCGCGCTCTCGACAGGATAGGAACTTCCTGCGTGCGCGTTCTTGGGACACCCACACAGAAGACTGGACTGGAGCAGAACATCTCTAAATTATGTCACTTTTTTCTTTTCTAACCACTTTAAAACATTTACACAGTGTGGATGCGAAGAAGAAATTGCAAAAAGTTAGAAAAAGCCCATGTTATTATTCATATCTTGAAAACAGACGCATGCACTTCACAATTTACACTAAATAGTTGACACAAGACAGCTTTTTTATGATAGGCAAATATCTGTTGAAACACCTGTCCATTTCAATGCAGACTTTGAGGCAAGGCAAGTTCATTTGTATCGCACCTTTCAAACAGAGGCACTGCAAATTATATTTGAAAACAATAAAATAGGGAAAAATTATAATATTCAAATACCTTATTGATCCATAGGGGGAAATGTGTATGTTAAAGTGGCTCATATATAAAAGCATAAAGAAATATAAGAAATAAAGAACTACTTAAATATAATGTAAATTATGTGTATAATGCTACAGTATATAACACAAGTATAAATGCAGTATTAATGGAAGTATTGCATAGTTGATTTAGTGTAGAAGTTATTGCACAGTTTATGCAGATATAAGTAAGGTGAACTGCAGGCTAAACTAAAGGCATGGCCCACTTCAATAACAGAGCTATTCCGTCCTTTATATCAAAAACAAAATCATGTAAAGATGTCAATCTCAAGAACAAGTGCTGTTGGCCCGTTGAATAACTCTTTACATACACTATTGCCATCTACAGTACTACCAACGGCTGCAGCCTCATTGTCTCCAGGACAAACACACTGCTGTTCACTGGGAGAGTGAAGTACAGAGAGAGCGTTTTCTTAAGTGGTGATCAGAAGTCACACAGGTCCACACACATTCACACACCTTTCCTAATCCCTGTAAGTGATTAAGCCTCACACAAGCGAGTCAGAGCCGCGCTGAAACTGAGAACTGTACTCCACATGTACACGTATATGTGTCTGGTATCTTGTAGTCACCATTATGTCATATATAAAACTCAGGAACAAGATTTGTGCATCTGTCAATGGGAATGAAATTCAATTTGTCTGTAAAAAATGTGATTTGTTGAGCAAAAATACTGATGAACAATAATCAATGTTAATTGTTGGAATGCTGTTAAGCCGTTCAACTATTAAAATGTTCAGCTCTTTCACCAGAGGGGTGCTATGACTTTTCATATTTCTAACCTTTAAACTTTTTGAATTATTAAGCTTTTTATTTTCAATGGGATGTCTATGGAGAATATTTTCAAATCCTCTTAAACTTCTTCAACTTTCAAATCCTTCAACTTCCTCATACCTTCAGCTACAGACACCATTTCAACTTTACAATGTTGAGAAAACCCTTAACTATTGCCACATGATTCAGCTTTTTGATATCTTTTAAACTTTTTGAACTGCATCAATTTAACTTTTATGATTTTTCAGCCCTTTTCTGACTTTATAATGGGTGTGTATTGCGCAGCTTAGAGTGCGCGATGTCACCGCTAGAGTGAAGAGCAGCTTGAGATTATTGTGAAAAAAACATTTGTATTTTTCCACTGTGTCCACAATCTTCACTCTTCATGCATAATTTCTGGATGTAGAAGTAGCTAATATTGTCCTTGTCGTAGAAAAATGACTGTGGAATCCCACAGATTTACACATTTGACACAGAAGCCGCTAATTGAGAGGAAAACCAACTTTCTGCTCCATAGACACCAATGTTAAATTTTGCTTCAAAAACATCTTCCACAGAACACGGTACCCCATTTGTAGATCGCCAGTTAAGCCACATTTTTTACACTACAGACACAATTTTTACAGGATCTGTTTCTCAAGTCATCCTTCCTCTCAATTATTAATATCGGAGCAATAGGAGCTACGGTTATGGGAGTTTTGATGATTTGTTTGAGAGGTGTTTCCCTGTTTTATCTCCATGAAATGGCTTCAGGCACACAGGTGTTTGCGATTGAGCCAATTAGTGATGTTGGTAAACACCCAGTCTCACAACACACATGCACTCCTCTCTCTCTCTCTCTCTCTCTCTCATATATATATATATACAGTCATTCAGGTCTTGGAGACTTTTAGAGCAGTGGTTCTCAACTGGTCTGGCTGCGGGACCCACCATCACCCCTTAATGACAAAATATATATATATATATATATATACATATATATATATATATATATATATATATAATTTGGGTATATCTATATTCAAGAAGTCTAGTAGTAGTAACGTCTCTGTGTAGTAAACAACTGTCAAATCAAATGTGAAAGTACACATCAATTATATTTTAACAAATATTATTCTCATTTTTCAAATTTAACTGGATGGATTATAAATAATACATAGAAATACATGAATACATGTTCTTCTCATTTCAAGTAAAATAACGGCTGGATTAAAAAATAAATTACGTAACGAAATTCAATTTAGAAAAATTATTTTCACTGAATTGCCCTGCAGCTTTAAATTCATTCAGGGTGAAGTGAAAAAGCCACAATATTGTATTTTTCTCATCTTCTGAAAAGAGAAATTAGTGTTTGAAGAATTCACCTCTATGAGTCTGTCCAGTCAGTGTCTAATGACTCTGGTCTCTCTGGACATTTCTCTCTTTTGGAAATCGTCCTATGATTTGACTTTCACATCTCACACTACAACAGTCCTGCTGTGCTCTCTGTATCCTCGTCTCTCCCCGTGTGTCACGATGTTTGTACATCTCACTCAAGTCAGGAAACTTGAATACTTGAATACTCATATATATTCACGTGATTTGATTCACAACGCATTGGTCGGTGTTTTTCCTGCACCGCTGAACAAGTTCCATAAATGCTTCCGCTGCATAAAAAAAATGCCCTTCAAAATAAAATCACAACTTTTTTATTTTATTTTATTTTTTTATTTTCATGCTACTAAAAGTAGTAATACTACTACAGCTATAAGTATGACTGCTACTAGTACTACTACTACTGCTACATCTTCTACTGCCATTACTATTACTATTACTACTACTACTACTACTACTGTGATATTAAATACTACGACCAATACTACAGCTATTACTATGACTACTGATACTACGTCTTCTACTACTTCTTCTAATTACTAATACTTCTACTACTAATAATACTTCTACTACAACTTCTACTACTACAAATATCACCACTGATGAATTTTTTAAGCCACAGAAACTGTTCAAATATCAAAATGTTCAGCTCTTTCAGGAGAGGTGTGATATGACTTTTCATATTTGTAATCTTTAAACTTTTTGAATTATTACGCTTTTTGCAATTTTCTTTTGAATTGGATATCTATTTTCAGCAATGTTTTTGCGACTGCTACTAGTACTACTACTACTGCTCCATCTTCTACTGCCATTACTATTACTAATACTACTACTGTGATATTAAATACTACAACCAATACTACAGCTATTACTATGACTACTGATACTACGTCTTCTACTACTTCTTCTAATTACTAATACTTCTACTACTAATAATACTTCTACTACAACTACAACTTCTACTACTACTACAAATAACACTACTACTACTACTAGTACTTATTATAATGCTACTAATACTTCTACGAATAATACTTCTACTACAACTTCTACTACTACAAATATCACCACTGATGAATTTTTTTAAGCCACAGAAACTGTTCAAATATGAAAATTTCAGGAGAGGTGTGATATGACTTTTCATATTTGTAATCTTTAAACTTTTTGAATTAAGCTTTTTGCAATTTTCTTTTGAATTGGATATCTATTTTCAGCAATGTTTTTGCGATTAATTTCAGTTTTCAGCATTCCAACGCATTTCAGCAGGAAATGCATTTTCTAGTTTTAGTTAATTACAGTTCAACTACCTGGAAATAGATTGGATGAAACATTTTTGGATGCATTTGATCAATATTGGAGACATGTCCAATTGCAAAGAACCTTGTCTAAATGGTTTAAAAGTTCTCATCCCTACATCAGGGACAATTGTACAACCTTTTGATGAAGCACAAAGATCAGTTATATGGACATATATCTACTGATGATTGGATGCCGTAGTTCAGTGACACAATGTACACATGGTATTGCAAACAAAACTGTTGTATACTGTCACTGGAAATGAATACCAGTGGACCCTTGTTGGACGTGAAGGGAGTGGTGCCTCTTTTCTTCATATTCGTTGGACATGTCCCGTACTTAAAGACTGGTGGAACAATATCCAAAAGATTATTTTTGCAAGTGCTAAAGACACCGTTCATTGTTCATGTCGGGTTCGAACACAAATCTTTGTCATGTCTATTTTAAAATAATACTTTTCCAAATAGAAATAGTTACTGATAAGTGTGATTCCAATTTTAGAGATGGGTGACAAAATCTAAAGTACTCATTCTGGACAAAAATGCCCTCTAGAGTTCAACTGAGGTTTTCACTAAGTGTGAGATTGACAAATCAAGTATCGTCCCACTGTTTCAAGTGCTAAATCCACTCTTCTGTTTTCTGTTTTCTGAGACATGTGTTTCATTGCTGAGCTGCAGTGGAGTTTGCAACACTTTAGTAACACTGTCTCCTCAGAAGTCTATTGAAGTGGACTGTACTTTGGGTTATAAAGGAACTGTATCAATGGTGGAATGGAACTCAGTAGATTTACTCAAAAACTGCACTCGACTCAGGTATTTGGCCTCTGACCCCTTCAGATGTCTGTAGGTTGTTAGCAATTCCACCAAAAAGAGACAATCCCCCTCTAAAATTCTCAGATGCTGCTCAATGTCAGTAAATCCAAGGGGCTGATTGTTGAATTTCCTGGGAATCGGCATCACAAACAACCTGACATGCTCATCACACATCTCCATCCTGGTAAAGAAAGCTCATAAACAGGTGTATTTCTTAAGAAATAAATTCCTGTACTGAGTTCTTGTTACTTTTACAGAGGAGCAATAGAAAGCATCCTGACTGCATGGAAACATTACAAACTGTGTACGACTCAGGACAGGAAGGTGATTAAAACCGCCAAGAACATCATTGCTACACATTACATCTGCAAAGAGTCCAAAAGACATTAAAAGACAAAACCCACCCAACCACAACCTGTTCAACTGGTTTTGTTTTGTTGTGTAGCTAAACGGGACTGAAATCTGTATTTCATTGTGCAACCCTGTTGTATGACAATAAAATAACCATTTAACATGTTGCATCTATAGACGCGTGGGAAACACGCCCCCCCCCCAAAAACGGGTACCTGAATTGGTGTCATGCCTCCATACCGCCATCAGTCTGGCCTTGTATCAGAAGAGCAGGGCTGGGCTAAGAACAGAATGCTGTTCACATCACATCTCACAAGTACCTAGTGGTCCCCATATCGTTAAAGGGATACAGGCTTTTCGATGATTGTTTAGCTCTTTTCTTGTCAAATACTAGATGTTTTCAACTCTTCAGGCCTCAAAAGTCCTTTTGATGAAAAACCCCTTAAGGGTAAACTGCTCAAACGGTTGTTCACACAAAAAACTTAACTCTAAGGGGTCGCAAGCTAAAAGGTTGGGGCCACTTCTCTGTATCATAGTGTCTATTCTGGTAGCATCCCATTCTCATGGCCTCCGTGTTTCCTGCTGGTGGGAGAGAGGAGTGGTGCTGAGGAAAGGAGTGACTTAGCTCTAGGATGAATCTGCCACGGAGGGATGAAGCTAACCACTGACCCAAAAACAGTTGGGTGAATTCATTTACCTCTACGCATCTGGCTGAGTCGTGCTATTAACTGATTAATGATCCAAACAGGAAACTGCAGTCTATATGTGTGGAATTGTAGAATTCCTGAGTTTAGCACCTCCCAGTTTTAGTTTGTTAAAGACACTTTAGCAGACTGACTTCCTGACTTAGTGGATCTGACCCAGAGATTCTGAATGAATGGGCTGGTGGAAACATATGTAGACCAAGCAGGGTTGTCTAATTTCTACAAAATATACAGTATACCATAAGACTAATATGAAAGATGCTCTCATCACACATATATATATACAGTACATCACACATATATATATATATATATATATATACACACACATATGTATACAAGTACATAATATATGTACCTAGTAGGGGTGGGAATCACCAGAGGTCCCGCGATACGATATTATCACGATACTGCGATATTCTGAGTATTGCGATAACATAGGCCTATATTGCGATTTATTGCTTTTTTCAACTTCAAATTATGTCCTCAAAGGAAAACTGTGTCAACATGTTTTATCTAATAAGATAAAGTTTTCAGTCTGTTCATCTCACTTCAATCATTTTTATTGCAGCAGAATAGGATTGTCAAGCAGACAGACTGACCAACAATGTCATAAATGTTGCATGCACCTGACAAACTGAACTGTTTGTATTACTACATAGTCCAACTTAACTGAATGCAAACGTGTGGACTCAGTATATGAACTATAACTTATATAAGTAGGATATAAGAGTTATATAACTTGCGATGCGTGGACGTCGAGCAGAGAGACAGTTATGCGCTGCACTCTCCCCACGAGCCGGCTACTGTTGGCAGATTTAACCCCGTTGTGAGGCCAGATGTCTCTATCTTTGTTTTGACCAACTTCCTACCAATCACGCTGACCCGGGACCTTTGCTGACCTCACCAGAAAACAACTCGGCACCATCTAGTGGACTGAAAAAGCAATTGATTTGATTTTTCTAATAAATTATTTTTTTTTTTCATACTTTATATAATAAAAGATCGATACTTGGCGTCCGTGTATCGCCACGCAAAATATCGCGATACTGTGCTGTATCGATTTTTTCCCCCCACCCCTATGGACTAGTAGCTTATACAACCCTACTTCAAAACACCTGAACTATTTCTCTTTAAGACAGGCACTGAGCTTTCAAATCTGATTTTCACATCTGCAGACATTGTTGTTCGGAGTTTTTAAACTTTGCTACTTCCAATCTCTCCACTCATTCAACCAGCAAGTTCAATTTGTTCAATCTCAAGGCTGAAATAGACTTCTTGTTGTTCTAGTACTGCCTGCCTCCCTCCTCTACTGTAATGCTCTTGGACGATGTTTATAATTGATACTACTGAATATCAAAAATATGCCACAGCCTGTAAACATGGACGTTGGCCAGTAACAACAGTGTTTCAGTGTCAGACGGAGGGTGGTCATCACTAAGGGAGGTGGGGGTTTGACCATTGTTTTTGGGTCACTATTGCTTTATATTCTTAACACTAACCCTGACCCACATACATGTTCATGTATTGTATGTCCAAAGGCATCACTTTAAGTCTTGTGTTTACCAATCATGCTCATTATTTTTCAGATTTAACCCCGTTGTGAGGCCAGATGTCTATCTTTGTTTTGACCAACTTTCTACCAATCACACTGACCCGGGACCTTTGCTGACCTCACCAGAATACAACTCTGCACCATCTAGTGGACTGAAAAAGCAATTGATTTGATTTTTCTAGTAATTATTTTTCAGTTTATGTAATAAAAGATCGATACTTGGCGATACAATATCGCCACGCAAAATATCGTGATACTATGCTGTATCGATTTTTCCCCCCACCCCTAGTACCTATACATATGTATACATAATTCTGCACATAAATGTCTGTAGGAGAGTACAGATATGCTAATTTATAAAGCCATTTTGCAATGTGATAAAGAAAGGAGACAGAATCCAACAGTTACAGCCCTCATGTTTTACACTTGTCAATAGTTAAACCAGTGTTTCCTTTTGAACAGAAAAGGCATCGAATACATCAAGTCCAATTTCAAAAAGGCATTACATAAACATACCACATATTACTGTGCTCTAATTTAACTAAGCATTACCTTTTAAAGTTGATAAAGCATCTTAAGAAATATGTGTCCGATTTCAATATGTGGAAAATTAACTATTTTAGTGAGTGACTCAAACTTCGCCTTGTTTATTCCCTACAGAGGCCACAGCGGTGAAATAGAACAGCTACACAGGTGGACCAATAACTCAAAACTGTTACTTCTTAGAGATCATTAGATCCCTCTTAGTGCAATGCAAATAATCAATCTGCTGACAAAGAGTGACTGTAGGAGTTCAGTAGAGTTCAGCCTTCTAATGTATGGAGCTGGTTGTGAAGCTACATGAAGAGCACAACCATGGGCAGGAGTCATTAAGAAATACAGCAAGATTACATGAATCTTTTGTTACTTGAACTATTTATCATCACAAGATTAAGCCTGAGGCTACTCGGTGGTACAACACATTTAACAGAAAACCTGAAATACAAAAAAAATGAATCAAGGAGAAGCTGCACACCGACACGTTTCCATTGGGAAATACAAACAGAAACCCAACATTGGTTTTTAAAATATGCAACGGACCAATTAGTGGACAAAAAATACATATGAACTGTATATAAATAATGTCACTGTGAGTCACCTTTCATTCAAACCAGAATGAGACGTAGTGTTGAGGAGTAGTGTAAATGTAACATTTGGATCAAACAATAACTAAACATGGTTGGGCCGGATGTCTGAAGTACAACAGCTACTTGAGTAAGCGTGTGGATACAGGCTGAAGATAAACACTGTCACAGACAACCTGCAGCATCAACCCAAATTACAGGTTTGAAAGAAAAGTCTCTGCTTTCTCATTTAAAGTACAGTATATCGTCGTGTGGTTTTTTCCTTACTTAGTGTGTATTATTTTTAAGCACAAGAAAACCAAAGCTTGTAGAAACTGAAACACCGATGGGGCTATTAAGTATATTTAAGTGTCAGTAGATTAGAACCCTAGTGGGGAACCGGTGCGGTGGTTAATTTAACCTTTATATGGCCTGGTGCCTCGGAGGCAGAGTTCAGAAAAGAAGAGAACAAATGCCGTAGTCACATTATACAGCATGGCTCGGCTATTATGGAGAAGAAAAAAAAAAGAAGCCCATTCAACATATCTATTGAGACTGAAGTGACTTAAATGTTTAGAGTTACAGTACTTGGAATCTGTACTGTAGCGCGTCCTCTTACAGATTACATAACAGAAGGAGGACTCCTGCTCAGAACCCCTGGTGTGCATTTGCTCCCACCTAAAAAGATGGATTGTGTTTCTCATAGCAACACTTGCTTATATTGACCGTGAGGGCTGTTTGCCCCCCCGTCTGAAGACCAGTAGAGACTCTGGGTTTTTAGGGAGATTCATCATTAAGTGGCTCCCTGAAGGGCGGACATAAAAGGAGGACAGTGTGCTAATGTGGAAGCAAATGCACTGCAGGCCTGCTGTTCTGAACACTAAATATAAACATCGATGCCAGATTTAGGAGAAAAATGATAACGAACTTATGGTTGCTCATTGTCAGTGGGGACAAAGTTAACTTGACCTAAAGACCAGTAACTGTAAAATAGCTCTGACAAGTATTGGGAGGTATAGGGGAGTATTTAGGACATTAGCCTTCCATCTGTTTCCATTTCTGCAGGTTAACATCAGAAACCAGTGTTGTGCACAGGGCGATGCTTGAGGACCCTCGGTGATGTGGCTAGGGCCCGGGGGCCCCTCCTTCCTCCATGGTGGCCGGTGGGTTGGGGTCCTTGTGGAAAGGAGTCTCCTTGTAAATGAACCAGCAGTTACTGGCCCACAGTATCAAGTTCAAAAAGCCAAATATCTGTAGAAAGACAGGAAAACAGATGAGATGATAAGTGACAACAAATTATGTGTACTTTGTGGAAGAGATGGTATATTGATATCACATCCATATTGTGACATGATACTAGATATGGTCTAGAGTTGGACTATCGTAATATGGCATAAGTGTTGTCTTTTCCTGGCTTTAAATGCTGTTTTACAGTAAAGTGAGTTTTATGTACTTACCAGACTGTTCCATCATTTGACTTTACCCACTTGGTCATTATGTCCACATTACCAATGATCATTTATCAAAACCATCATTGTGGAAATATTTTGAAAAAGCACCAATTTTGTTGTCATATTGACAGAGGTATTTGGTAAAAAATATGGTGAGATTGGATTTTCTCCACACAGCCCAGTCCTAATCAGTACTTTACTTATTCATGATGTTGTGTGTTCCAGTTCAGTCGCACCATAAGATCTGAAGGGTTCCTCTGCATATATTAGCATAGCTGCTGCTGGTAACACTGGAAAACACACTGAGGTTTCAATACTGGTGACTTTAAAGAAGAAAAATAGGTTTGACCTGTACATCAACTCCTACACTTTCATTTGAGATGTTATAGTTAACTGTACACTGCTGAAGCAAACTGTGGAACAATCCCAGCAATGGAAGGGAATGTGTGCCATCTGGTGTTTCTATTTGAAACACCAGATGGCACTGGCTGTACTCTGCCACCAGAGCACTCATATACAATAATAATCTACCATCAGCCATAGTGATACTATACCACCACTACCACCGTTAATAGACAAAGTAGTGGTGCTGAGCATCCCACTCTAACCATGGAACAGATGTTCTCCGAATAAAAAGCATGCCCCTATGTTTCAGTGTGAGTTTAAAACAATGAAATTAAATCAAATATTCATTTTAGTTGCTTTTTCAACTTATTAAAAAGGCTGACAGATCTGCACAATTCAATGCAGGAGAAAAAAAAACCAGTGGTGTCCATTTACTCAACTACTGTGTCAAAGTAGTTTTACTTTACTTGTATATTTCTACTTCTCCTCCACTACATCACAGAGGTAAATATTGCACTTCTCACTCCACTACATTTGTCTGACAGCTTTAGTTACTTTCAGATGTTACTTTTTTCATCTCCTTCCTGTCCAGGTAAAACCACGTATCTCCAGATGTGTTGTGATGAACTAAAGGATGAAGTGTTCCTTTATGTGTTGATGATGAATGTTTGTGATAAACTGAAGGATGAAGTGTTCCTTTATGTGTTGATGATGAATGTTTGTGATAAACTGAAGGATGAAGTGTTCCTTTATGTGTTGATGTTGAATGTTTGTGATAAACTGAAGGATGAAGTGTTCCTTTATGTGTTGATGTTGAATGTTTGTGATAAACTGAAGGATGAAGTGTTCCTTTATGTGTTGAATGTTTATGATAAACTGAAGGATGAAGTTTTCCTTTATATGTTGAATGTTTATGATAAACTGAAGGATGAAGTTTTCCTTTATATGTTGAATGTTTATGATAAACTGAAGGATGAAGTGTTCCTTTATGTGTTGATGTTGAATGTTTGTGATAAACTGAAGGATGAAGTGTTCCTTTATGTGTTGATGTTGAATGTTTGTGATAAACTGAAGGATGAAGTGTTCCTTTACGTGTTGATTTTGAATGTTTGTGATAAACTGAAAGGATGAAGTGTTCCTTTGTGTTGATGTTGAATGATCATGATAAACAGAAGGATGAAGTTTTCCTTTATTTGTTGATGTTGAATGTTTATGATAAACTGAAGGATGACGTGTTTCTTTATGTGTTGTTGAATGTTTGTGATAAACTGAAGGATGAAGTGTTCCTTTACGTGTTGATTTTGAATGTTTGTGATAAACTGAAAGGATGAAGTGTTCCTTTGTGTTGATGTTGAATGATCATGATAAACAGAAGGATGAAGTTTTCCTTTATTTGTTGATGTTGAATGTTTATGATAAACTGAAGGATGACGTGTTTCTTTATGCGTTGTTGAATGTTTGTGATAAACTGAAGGATGAAGTTCTCGTTTACGTGTTGATGTTGAATGTTTGTGATAAACTGAAGGATGAAGTTTTCCTTTGTGTAGATGTTGAATGTTTGTGATTAACTGAAGGATGAAGTGTTCCTTTATGTGTTGATGTTGAATGTTTGATTAACTGAAGGATGAAGTGTTCCTTTATGTGTTGATGTTGAATGTTTGTGATAAACTGAAGGATGAAGTTCTCGTTTACGTGTTGATGTTGAATGTTTGTGATAAACTGAAGGATGAAGTGTTCCTTTATGTGTTGATGTTGAATGTTTGTGATTAACTGAAGGATGAAGTGTTCCTTTATGTGTTGATGTTGAATGTTTGTGATTAACTGAAGGATGAAGTGTTCCTTTATGTGTTGTTGTTGAATGTTTGTGATAAACTGAAGGATGAAGTGCTCCTTTATCTGTTGATGTTGAATGTTTGTGATAAACTGAAGTATGACGTGTTTCTTTATGTGTTGATGTTGAATGTTTATAATAAACTGGAGGGTGAAGTGTTTCCTTCATGTGTTGAGAAAATACATCGTCACAAAGCTGAAAACAGGCCGTTTTTCTTTTTAGATACATGGTTCTCACAGGAAAGAGACTCTACAAACATATGACGATCTTATAGAATATGATGCATTGATGTAGATTAAACCACACAAACAGATATAAAGGAGTTACAATGTAACATACATATTAATGCAGCAGGAATATTAACCCAGACACATCAGCTATAATAGAACAACAGTTTACTGCACAATACGTTTACTTTAGGATTATTTTCCGTGTGGTATTAGTACTTTTACTGCAGCATTACTTTCAGGTTCACGTAAAGATCCGAGCTGAAGGTTTAAAATTATATTTTTTACTAAAATTAAACAATTATCTTCATGTCATCTACTTTTTCAAACACATTACACCAGCAGGTTATCATATGTTTTATATGAATTGCTTTTGTAAATGGCCATGATGATGTATCCAGAGCAATTATCTTTGTAAAACTGGTCATTCTGCATACATGTTGAGGTACTGAACTATGATTGATGATATTACGTGTGCTACAACAAGACAGTCTAAAGCAAGAAGACATCAATTTGCATCGTATTGTAAAGACAATTAATGAATATAATAAACCCATTTTTTCAATGTAAAGCTCAGTTTTCTTGTTTTGTACAGCTGTGTGGATGGAGTGAACACGTCCAGGACTAAATCTGTCCCACGATGCTGTAAACTCTTCTACTTTTTGAAGATCTTGTTGTCAAAAGTTCAGCTGGAATGTCTAGCATGCATGTCCAGTTTATATCCTGGAGCAGACAGGATGAGTTAGAAAGGTTTTCTAAAAGACAGTTTCCTCTATAGGACCAACATGGCCACTCTGAGAATTTGGAGTTTCTTCAGAAGGAAGTAATAGGGTCTGTAGCAGCTGCACTACTTTACCGTGACTTACCACAGAGGCATTGAGGCGGCCCATGGAAGGGAACTCTCCGGGCTCACAGATGTTCTTGCATGACTCGGTCGTGACTAGTTGCACTGGGTTAGTGGCCCATTTGACATCAGTCAGGCCTTTGCCCCAGGCTGAGGAGGACACAAGCCACAGGAAGGCAAAGGCAGCAGTCACCAACAGGTCCTGGCAGGGAGAACACAGCACACACACACACACACACTTCAGAAAGTCCACATTTCCTGTTGAAGGTAACCTTATCTTCTACATAAAACGAGTACTCTCTATTCTAGAACAAAAAACGCTTCATAGTTTTTAAGAGTTATTTGCTGTTTATAGTGTCATTTTTAATTAAAAACATGCACAGATGTTTTGGCTAATGCATGTTTGGTTGTCTCTGGGTCGGTGCTCTCACATGTCAGAGCACCTTTCTCAATTTCTCCATGTCGTGCTGTGAGCCAAAGGGAGGCACCAGGATGCTATGTGGAGTTCACAATGTATACATGTTGCTGCTCAGATGTTTTGCAGAAACAGCCTGGAAACATTAGAGCAAGAGGTGGATCGTCCTCCTTGGAAATGGAAACGTAGTAGTGTGGACATGGCCTTAGGCTGCGATCAGGCTATAGCTCTGTATTTAAAAAAAACATAGCCCTGCTGTTCATATTAAATGGGGCAGCTGTGTCATCAACCTTGTAATAGTCACTTAAGACAAAAGACTGCTGCCCTGATAAAATCCGGTACATCTACTATATGTCTAGCATTTGAGAAGTTAAAATTAAAAAAAACTGGAGATTAGATTGTATTTAATGTCTCACTGGAGCCTTTGATAACATGCCTCCACCACAGTGTTCTGACACAAGGCAGATTTTGGTCTGAATGGCCGAGATGTAAAAAAAAAAAAAATAATACACCCCTTTTCTGCTCATACCTCAGGCTGGTGTGTGTGGATGGGGTTAGTAGGTAAGAAGACAGCTCACTGACGACCACAGGACGTGTACTCACTACGATGGGACCACGGCTGGTCTGGCGGTAGACGTTCTGGTAGCCAAGGTACAGGATCAGTGTGGCGGTGCAATAAAGGAACCCAAACACGCCGACGCACACAAAGAACTCTGCTGAGGACGAGAAGTCGCCCTGCAGGAAGGTGTCGTTGGATAGAGTGCTGTTGCACAACGGTATCTTATACGGGTACGCTGGCAACCTGCATGGAGGAGGAGAGAGGGAGAAGGAGCTTCACCAGTCGCTCTGATGACTGCTTTTTACGCTCTAGTTGTGTGATTTCAGAGAAAACAAGTCCTCACCTGGGTTACTCTTCTATCCAAGGAAGGCAAGAAGGGAGAACATGAAAGGGTTAAGCCAGACTTTCTTTTGTGTTACAAATGCCGCGTGCACAATTTAAACAGAACTTTAAACTCTTGAGCTGAGATCAGCTTCATCATAAAGACATTTCACATTGATTGGGACATTGTCTTCCAACAACTATTACCATTTACCATGATATTAAAAAATGTGTTAGGTAAGAGGGGTCCCTTGTCCAATTGTCGAAGTGACATTAATCACACTGCACTACAAGATAATGAGAAGTAAAACTAAAACTACGAAAACCAATATATACGGTATTGGTTAGTGAGAGGACACTTTGGACTACAAGGGAGTGTTAGTCCTCCAAGAAATGCTGTACGTTATAGACTTAGTTATAGGTAAATAAATAGCAGCCTGCATAATGCACATTACTGGCTGCTTTGATCAAATTGCACTGGACTGGACATACTCCGCGCAATCAATGTCAGAAACAAATATAAAGCAGGCTGCCACCAAGGGAACAGAAAGGAACGATCTCTGGTCTAATGTTATGGTGCTGAACAGAAATCTATTTCAGAGTAACTTAAGAATGGATCTTTAATCATTTGCTGCTTTAATATTGTAAGGTCAGCAACAAGACCTCACCACGGCCCTGTTTGACCTCACTCCCTTCATGTGTCAGATTCTACACCTGCTCTCCCCAGATGTCACGTTTAGAATTTGACCTCAGTGCAGTCCTTTAGTAAATAAGAACAAATGCACCGTTAGTGTTTAATGAAAGTGCAGCAGTCCGTAAATACCCTCTTAATAGCAGCAGCACACATTCTGTTTCTGCCGATTGCTCATGCAGGATGTCTTGTGACAAATGATATGGACGTTTGACATCCTTTAACAAAAGTGTGTTGTTCAAATTCATCATTACGAGCAAGCTGTAAAAACTAACAAGAGTGACTGTTTTCTCCTCCAAGAATTGCATGTAGGGCTGGGCGGTATGACCAAAAATCCATATCACGGTATTTTTTAAGACTACCGGTTTCACGGTATATCACGGTATTTTTTTCCGCCTCAATGCAGTGGTCCTGCAGCTGAAATACCACCTTATAACCACATTATGGCGCCACAGCTTCCATTCGTTTTTAAGGCTGTAACTATGTATGAGTCGTTTGAATAAGCATTTAGAAAATGCAAAATCCTAAATTCAAGAAAATATAATGTTCTCAGCTGGTCTGGCTGTGGAATCCACTCATTCCTTAATGACAAGCCGCGACCCAAAGAGATTAAGAAGTGATTTTACTTTACGCAACTTGAATGTTGAACGTACTGCGCTGCAGAGTCGTTCCTTGGCTCAGCACCCTCTATCATGCTCAACTCAGTCAGAATGCATTTTGATTGGATTATCTGCATCACGTGATGTGATTCACTACCCATCAGCCTCTGCTGGCTGGCTGTTAAGTTTCATTTCACAATAGTCAGAGCCTGTACATGGACACTGAGCGGCATGTAATGCTGACATCATTATAGGACGGCCCGCCACTGGCTTAATGCATTAATTAATTAACGCCGTAAACTAACAAGAACGGCCGGTCAACCGGCGGTGAACCGGTCTTCCGTCACTTCTTTCCTTCACCTCCGATTTGCATGCTTTACCCAGAATGCAGTTCGGCGGAGACATTTTATAAATGTACAATTATTAGTGCTTCAAATTGTTTATCTGTCACAAACTGTTGTGTTGTGGTGTTTTGCCCTGTTAAAGAGCATTAGTTGTAGGTTGTTATAATAATTGTTATAAAGTTAAAAAGTGAACCATGAGTAGGGTTCCCTCTCAATACAGGTAAGACAACTAGCTCCGTCCATAGCACTCCTAGCGGTGAACAATATATTTTGCTGCCTGTTGAAGAGCAACAGAAGTTGTTTCGGCTGTGCACCGGTATATAAAACATTTATATCGTACGGGAAATTGAAACCGGTATACCGCCCAGCCCTAATTGCATGCATATCATAGAACACAGTTTATTGCACTGATCATTTATATGGGCCTGCATGCATTTGCTGATATGTTACTATTTGAGAGATATTTTTATTGTGATATTGATCCCAACTGCATGGCCCAGTCCTTTTTGAAAGTGTATCTCAATGCAGCTGCCCAGCAATGGCTGCTCCCACTAGTTACCAGCAGCATTTAGACTGACGTCAGAAGACTTCTGCAGTCATGTGACAACATAAACATAAAGAAATGTCATTGCAATTTAAGTAGTGTGTATTCAGCTATATCGAGAAAAAAAGCCAGCAAAAGGAGAAACAGGGGAGGATGGTGGTTTAACCTGCAGAGACAGAGTGGAAGAACACTTCTTTCCACCAGATGATGGCAGTATTCCACAGCTGTGTGGTTGGATAACTGAAAGAGGTGGTGTTACTGAAACAATCTGCATGGGAGCGCTCTAGTCTCCTACAGTACCTGAACGGGTAGCCAAACACAGGCTGTACAGCGTGATCCACGACTCCTGGACATTTGACTGTTAAGTGGGTTGTCCCAAGGTAACCTCCAGTGGTGGCAAAGGCAAAGATGGTGAAGACCTGTAGAGGCAGAAAAGATGTGAGGGTAAGAGGTCTTAAACGTTTGTTAAATGGACTGCAGTCTCAAGCCATCAGGCTTTTGGTTTTCAAAAGAAATCAAACCTGATTTTGCTGCTTTAATGGAGAACAATTAATATACATTGATACAATCTTAATAAAAGTTTCTAATGAAATGAAATGAATAACAATCCTCCACCTGAGTCTGTGAAACACTGCCGGTGGTGGACCAGACACACAGACCAGTTTGACATCCAGTGATCAATTTATAATAAAGTCTACATATCTGTAAAGATCGAAACTTTTAAACCTTTAGGGATCAGAGGTCAGCTCCTACATTCAAGTCAATATAAAGTTACAAATATAAAAGCACAAACTGCAGTCAGGAGTTTCAATTCCTGAGCAAAGCAGTCCAATTTCTCACACGGGCGGTGAAGTAAGCAGCAATGTTTGACACAATTGGAACAGCCTCTCTTGAGCAACCCACGCTGGAACTTGAGCCAGGCTGGAAGATGTTTTGTTGACCCATCCATGCCTGACCTCCTCCCAATGCAGACTGTATACTCTTATACTACTTCGGCTTGCTTACTTCCTCCTTTCCTCCAGCCAGAACTACGACCACCTAGAGTGCCGTAGTTTGACGCGATATGGCCGCTCTCATTATACATTACAGGTTAAGACAAAATGTTCCCAAACTTGCCACTTAAATGACGCTGCGGCTTCTGACGTTCCTCCGCTCGCCATGACTTCACCGTTAAACGCTTCTAAGCTGCTCCGTTCACGTGAACACACTCCTGCTTTATATCTGTTCACTGACCCTCTGCATTGATATTCGGGGACTTGTTACTTGAAAAGGAACAGCAGCAGTAGAACTTTACACACTATGATGATTACACTGTTAAAAAAAAAAATAAAATACTCGATTGATCCGCGGTTCACGAGTGATCCGAACAGTGACAATTTGATGATATGGTCACAAGAATACTGCTGCTTTCTAATAAACAAATGGTGTTGTGGTCTCGTAACATATATGTGAATAAGCACTACAGTAGCTAGGAACACTGTGTTTAAAGGCAAACCTCTCCTCCCTCCCCGGACATCCTCCAACCAATAAAAGGCGTCCGATTAGGCTATGTGACTCTTGCTTCAGTACTTCCTCTCAAGAACAATGTCCTTTGTTCATTTATGCCCACATCTACCAAAGCACATTCCCAAATCATCAGGATCTTTTCAGCTACATAATATTTGTATACAATGGGCCAAAGCACCGAGGTGGACAGCCTGCAGTGGTGGAGCAGAGACGGCAAGATAAACAACAGGAACACAGTGAGAGGACTGGAGTGCAGTATTTAGAAAGCTTCACACCCACTCAGGATTTTCAGGAATGGGTTTCATCTTTCAGGTGTCTCTGGATCCCCACAACATTTCTCAGCTTTCATCTCAGCCCTGTTTGACCCACCCAGGGTAATCTGACAGCACCCCAAATAAACCCAGCAGACAGGGTGGGGAGTTCCCTGTCCAGAGTCCAGTATTCCACCCGGCCTCCCACCCAAGCATTGCGTAACTACCTGGTCAGGGAGTGGCAGGACACATAAGAGATAGAATCCAGTCACAAGGTTCTGACACTAGCAATGTGACATTTTATTAGGGCTGCCTGAGATTTCTTTACTCGATAAGTCGTTCTGTATACTTTTTTTCATGCTGAATGACTCATTTCCAAAAAAATAATGAGCATGATTGGTAAACACAAGACTTAAAGTGATGCCTTTGGACATACAATACATGAACATGTATGTGGGTCAGGGTTAGTGTTAAGAATATAAAGCAATAGTGACCCAAAAACAATGGTCAAACCCCCACCTCCCTTAGTGATGACCACCCTCCGTCTGACACTGAAACACTGTTGTTACTGGCCAACGTCCATGTTTACAGGCTGTGGCATATTTTTGATATTCAGTAGTATCAATTATAAACATCGTCCAAGAGCATTACAGTAGAGGAGGGAGGCAGGCAGTACTAGAACAACAAGAAGTCTATTTCAGCCTTGAGATTGAACAAATTGAACTTGCTGGTTGAATGAGTGGAGAGATTGGAAGTAGCAAAGTTTAAAAACTCCGAACAACAATGTCTGCAGATGTGAAAATCAGATTTGAAAGCTCAGTGCCTGTCTTAAAGAGAAATAGTTCAGGTGTTTTGAAGTAGGGTTGTATAAGCTACTAGTCCATAGGGGTGGGGGGAAAAAATCGATACAGCACAGTATCGCGATATTTTGCGTGGCAATACACGGACGCCAAGTATCGATCTTTTATTGTATAAAATATGAAAAAAATAAATAATTTATTAGAAAAATCAAATCAATTGCTTTTTCAGTCCACTAGATGGTGCCGAGTTATTTTCTGGTGAGGTCAGCAAAGGTCCCGGGTCAGCGTGATTGGTAGGAAGTTGGTCAAAACAAAGATAGAGACATCTGGCCTCACAACGGGGTTAAATCTGCCAACAGTAGCCGGCTCGTGGGGAGAGTGCAGCGCATAACTGTCTGTGTGAACCGTTCATTTAAGGTGGCACTCCGAGTTCAGTGGGAGGCTTGGATGACTGACTGAGAGAAATCCTTCACAAAAACTGGACGCATGAGAAGAGCAACTTTCTCTCAAGTCTGCCAGTGGATCCTAACAGCGTGGAGCAGTGTGACAGAATCTACCATCACCAACGGGTTCCGGAAGGCTGGACTGCTGCGAGATGAGGGGAACAGCGCAAGGGCGGATTTGCCTCGGGAGCAAAGTGACACTGACGAAAGATTGACTGAAAGCAGGAACGAAGCAATTCTGAGGCTGTTCAATTCCAACACTGAAGAAGAGGACTTTAATGGTTTTAGTTCACAGGAGGACGAAGGCGACAGCGATCAATAGCGATCCTGTGTCTTTCCAGCCACTTTCCGGCTCGGATCAGAGGGATTACCGGTACCGTAAACCACTTCCCGGCTTGGACCTGTGCGGAGGTTTTTTACAGTTTTTTTTTTTTTTTTGTTTTTTTTACAGTTCTACACTTTTTTTTTTTACTTCAAGAGTTTTTTTGTGTGCGTGTTTTTGAGTGACAGAAATAAATCATCTTGGTTTGCAATATAACTCTGCTGTCCTGAGTCTGATTTTGGGTCTTTCGCCAAGCTAGTTAGCCGTAAATGCTACTCAGAGCTAGCTAGTAGACACGCTGCATGTGAAGGGCAACTTTCCCTCAACTCTGCCAGTGGATCCTAACAGCTCGGAACAGTGTGACAGAATCGACCATCAGCAACGAGTTCCGAAAGGCTGGGATACTAGAAGATTAAGGGGACAGCGTAATGCCTGTTTTTGTGTGCGAGAAATAAATCATCATAACGCGGCTGCCCTGAGTCTGATTCTGGGTCCTTGAACTCACCACTTCATGGCTGAATACCGTAACAACGAATTGCTGAGATAAAGCAGACTATAAAAACACACATATTACTCGCATGCTGTGGGGGGGGGGGGTACAGTTAGGACAATGTTTAGAAAAGTGGAGCATTCAGCGTGTTGTTGAAAGCATTTGTCACGGAGAAAAATACCGGAAATAGTCCAGACATACAAGGTCCGAAAAAAAAAAAGTCCGCGCAACATCATCATACCAGCCATTGTAAACACAATTACCGTATACATGAACTAAGATCATATCTGGAAGATATCTAGAAGATTGATGATGATGGGAAGATGATCTTAGTTCATGTATAATTGTGTTTACAATGGCTGGTATGATGATGTTGCGCGGACTTTTATTTTAATGTCTGGACTATTTCCGGTATTTTTCTCTGTGACAAATGCTTTCAAACACTTTTCTAAACATTGTCCTAAATCTCGTGGTATCCCAGCCTTTCGGAACCCGTTGCTTATGGTAGATTCTTTCACACTGTTAATAGCTGTTTTGATCCGAGCTGTTAGGATCCACTGGCAGACAAAGCAAAGTGACACTGATGGTGCAGACGAAACACAGACTGCAAGCACGAACGAAGCAATTCTGAGGCTGTATAATTCCGACACTGAAGAAGAGGACTTCACAGGAGGGCGATCAATAGCGATCCTGCATGTTTTTGTGTGTGTGTTTTTGAGTGAGATAAATAAATCATCTTAGTTTGCAATCTAACTCTGCTGTCCTGTCCTGCATTTCGGTCCTTGAACACACCACTTCATGTCGGACTCGCTATGAGCCAGCCGTAATGTTAAAATTAGCTTAGAAGCTAGCGACATGTTATGATGTTCAGAGAACTTTAGTACTGTTAAAAGCATCTTGCTGTTCAGCGGGGACAACTGCGGCTTATAGACTAGTGCGGCTAATCTGTGGACAAATTCTTTTTTTTTCTAAAAATCAGCTGGTGCGGCGTACATACCGGTGAGCTCTGTAGTCCGGAAATTAAAAAAAAAAAAGAGTTTATGTAATAAAAGATCGATACTTGGCGTCCGTGTATAGATACAATATCGCCACGCAAAATATCGTGATACCATGCTGTATCGATTTTTCCCCCACCCCTATTGTATAGGGCTTTTCTAGTCTTTCCGACCACTCAAAGTGCTTTCACACTACTTGTCATCATTCACCCATTCACACACTGATGGCAGGGTTAAGGGCCAAGTGACACCTGCCTATCAGATTCTATCACATTCATATACCGTAGGCACAGCTACGGGAGCAATTTTGGGGTTAAGTGTCTTGCTCAAGGACACATCGACATGCGACTAGCGAAGGAGATCGAAACACCGATCCTCTGATTGAAGGATGACCCTGCTCTCCACTTAGCCACAGTCTCTAATTGGTAAGTACAGCGTAAACATAATAGGCGTATTGACAAGTATTGATCAGGCTGATTATACAATCATAACACATCCTCCCTATCGGCCAAGATGTGGACGTGATTTTGGACCAGCCGAGTGATACAAGTAGCCTAAACGTGACAGAAATATTGGCGTTTAGCCGACTGTAGGGGGGGTCCAGAAATTTTCAAACCATACCCTGCCCCATATTTAGACCAACATTAACTGGGCATGAAAAAAAGCAGCCTTCTCATTCATTTGAATAGGACAGTAAAACAAAAAGTTGCAAATTGTCATCTGTAGTGGTGTCACGGATCACGGATCGATCCGTGAGGATCACCCCTCACGGTTCGGATCACCCCTCACTCACCCCCTTATTTTGAAATTATTATTACCCTATTTGCAAAAGAACAGTGTGCCCTCACTTTAAGCTATACCTTCAAATAAAATGTTTTTTATAATTCTGCTTATTAACAATTTTTCCGATCACCTGGGTTTTAATGATTCTTTCCCACGGAAAAAAACAACAACCTGCAAAACTAAGAAAATAATACACTTAAATTTGTTTGATATTGGATGTATTAACTAGGTATGTTAACTTTGATAGTGGAATGGAAGCCAGGCTCATTGAGTGAAACTCTGGAGCACAGCGGCAGATAATACCTGCTCTCACTGTTGATTACCAACAGGACCTGGCTGCTCCACAAACACACCCCTTAAATACACAGCTCGGCCTGCTGTAACGGAGAAGTTAGCACAGTAGTGTGCGTCAACCAGAAACACAGAGCACTACGAGTATTAGCAGTCACATTAGAGAGGGTGTTCCTGAGCTGCTTTCTTTATTTAGTATAAGGTGCATTCAAATGACTCACGTGTCAAACTCAAGGCCCGCGGGCCGAATCCGGCCCGCCACGTCATTTTATGTGGCCCGCGAATCCACCAGCAAAAAAAAAAAAAAAAAAAAAAAAAGAAATATATATATATATATATATATATATATATAAAAATAAAAAATAAAATATATAAATATATATATATATATATATATCTTTTTTTTTTTGAAAAATAATTAAGTGAGACTTGAAAATAAAAGTATCCCCATGGTCGAAATTATGAGATAGAAAGTTGAAATTATGGGATAGCATGTCTGTGTACCGACATTAAAACTATCACAACAGGTGGACAGGAGAGGCAACAGCCCGAAAAGCGGTTTTCCAACGATTGAAAAAGATCGACAAATAATCCCAAAATGTCCACGAAGAGAAAAATTGATGCAGAGGGAAGAAAATGTAATTAAAGATGGGAAAGTGAATACATGTTTGTGCTTCAAGGAGAAAAACGGGTCTGTCTTCTGTGTTATGAGGCAGTGTCGGTGATGAAGGAATACAATTTACGTCGGCATTTTGACACCAAACACGGAGCTAAATTTAGCCTTCAAGAAAAACCTCAAATTGTCCAAGAATTAAAAGGCAGACTGCAATCACAGCAGAATATATTTACAAAAGCTACAGCCCAGTGCATGCTAAAGGTATGTGAGCAGGTGTGCTCCGACCAGATACAGACTTTTACAAATGTCAGTTTGTGAAGAAACACCATCGCAGACCGAGTTCATGAACTAGCAGCAATCTAACAACACAGCTAGTCGAAGAGACGAGCAGGTACTTGTATTTGTAATTAGCTGTTGATGAAAGCACAGACAACACGGATACAGCGCATCTATCCATGTTTATCAGACCTGACTCTCAGTGAGGAGCTCTTGGATGTAGCTGCCATGCACAGGACGACGACAGGGAGGGACATTAGTGACGCAGAGAGGTGACAAAAATAGCTTTGAACAAAGTTATTGTAATAACTTGTGTTTGATATTTGTCTTTATTTTCTTTAATAGTTTGATCTTTGATAGAGTAATGTGGGTTTCGTAACACTAAATTAAAATGATTTATGTTATAACAGAAATGTGTTTTTCAGTTATGTAACTGCATGTACAATATTTTTACACTTCAATAAACAATAATCAAATGCAGAGAGATTTATTTAACAATATGTTAGGGAGAAGTTAGTTATACAGTCTTACAGTTACAACCGGCCCTTTGAGGGCGACCGTGATGCTGATGTGGCCCAGAGTGAAAATGAGTTTGACACCCCTGCCTTATGATGTCAATCTCAGACTCACAGGGTCGTGATATGAAGAGCTTGAGCAGCAGCACACATATACAAGCTATTTAATTCTCACAACAGCCACATATAGACCTGGTTCACAGGAGCTCCGATTCAGACCTCTACTTTCACCAAACTTACATATTTATGCTTTGTTGTGAATAGATTTTTCTGTAACAACACATAGCATTAACAACACTTAAGTGTGATTTCATGCAAATGATGTAACAACTATTGTCGTAACTGGACTATTTCAATACAGACGTCACAATATCTGGATATTTCTTGGTAATTGTTTCAGCTTCCAGTTTGTTCCAGTCGATTGCTATTCCTAATAAAGTGTACTGCGGAAAGAGTGCAAGGCTTTAACAGACCGTTGGCATCCTCATTTGGGTAAACAGTTGGAAATCAGGAGCTACATGCATTGTTAATCCACAAGCGGTGGCATCATTTGACTCTGTGAACCAGGTCAAAGTCCAAGACTCCAGTTACAAATGAACAAAGCAGAGACAGGAACCTGGTGAAGTTAATGAACACGTTTCTCAGCCTTTTACACTTCAATCTCTGTACCAGAACATCTTGCAAGCAACACAGCAGACCCTTTAGGTCTGGTAACGCTCCATAGAATGAGTTGAATAGACTAACGTTACTAGGACAGATCAATATCACGGTCATATGAGAGGAATGCTGAGTAACGTTGGATATGTTGGCCCAACACCGTGTAACGTTAACGGGGTTTGGATACGTTTAAATACTTTGACTTTGCTTACCCATTCTAAGACACGAATAAATCCAAGAGGTTCTTTCAATGGTCCCAGGTCCAGAGAAAATCCAGCCTTCAACTTCTGAGGATGACAAACAAGGTGTGTAAAAATACGTAAAATGACACAAAGTGTTAAAATACAGTTAGACAGGTGTAAACGAATTAGCGTTCACATTAGGACCCAAACAGCTAGCTAGCTATCGTTACCAGTTTGTCACCTTGCGGCTAACTGGCCCTGCCCTTGTTAGCCAAACCCTGCTAGCGACATGCTAACGCTAACTCATGTCAACCTGGGTATTCAGCTAACTCACCTACCTGAACAGTGTCCATTGAGGCGTGCAACAACTAACGGTAGAAAGCAGTTTGTATTTCACTCCGAACGTTGACCGTTTTGTTGTAAAGCTGATTTAAAGTTAGTTTGCATTCGAACGTTGGCAAGCGATACAACGGCAACTGACTATCAACAGGCGGCGGCAACTGATAAGACTGTGGTGTCAAACTCTGTAGAACTGAACCCCTGTCAACCTAACCCACTTCCGGTTATTACTTTTCAAAATAATCTTATTCAAATATTTCAACTACAGACTATAAATAAATAAAACATTTATGTGACAGGTGTGTCGGAGTGAAGCACATCTATAATGAAAGAAATTAAGAAAACTGTGTATAAAATGAATACCAGCAGTATGTAAGACGGTGTGTGGGAGTATTTTCACTGTAACAAGTACGACTTTGATTGAAGATATTATAATTATTATAATTATTTCTACAACTACAGTTGCGAATGCAGCATAAAATGTCAGAAGGACTGTTCTGCCTTTGTATGTTCTGCCTGTAATACTAGTGTTCTCTTAATTGGGAAAATATGGTGTTTTTACTTGATCACAATAGTAATGCAATTTACCTTGCAATTATCATTACTTACTAGGTCTGATTCATATCATGGTTGAAACGTTAAATATTTATATCGCCTTCTTTTCGCAGTATAGAGGAAATTGGCCTAATGGTGCGTTCACGGCTTAACATGAAGGCGGTATTCAAGCACATCAGCGACATGAAATATGAATTCACACTGCACCCTTGTGGGAATATTATTTGTTGCATCGTGAGTGGAATTAAGACGGTCTAGCTCTCGTAATAGTAAATATATTGTTAATGTAAGCGAACTATCACTCAACGCAGTCAGTGATGATGGCAGATTAAACTCTTGCATTCAACTTAGTGGTGCGGACGGATACAGTTTTGTCAGCAAAATGTACCTATATCATCAAGGTAACGATGATCGTGGTATATATTATACATTATATTGTTGCTGCAACAATTATTTTTGTATCATTTCGTAGATGGTCTACATAAACTAAAAAGCACAGTATTTCCCTCAGAATTGTGTGAAAAGTTCCACACAGCATGGGAGTACATGAAAGTGGTCGAATAAACTATATTTCCTTTTGACCTGAATGCAGCATGGTGGGTGGCCCACCCAGAGCTGTCCTCCTGCTTTTTCCTCGCTGCCGCCATTTTGCTGTGGTCTCGTCGTGCGTCTGCGGCAGTCAACGAACCGGGACGGGATCTTTCCTACATTATACGACTTTTACATATTTTTTTGAAACTGAAACTGGTAATTAACACCGCATATTTTGTTTACACAATATATCTAGTTGTTACATTGTAGTGTTAATACTCCGGCTAAGGAGAACATCAAAAGCCGTCAATTAGCTCGCGTTAGCAAACGTTAACTTAACGCTAACATTAAGGTTGCGAGAAATTGGTGGTTTAGGTAGGCCTCTGCTATGTAACTTTAGCATAAGCTAAAATAACCCTAAACTAAATGAGCACAATATATTAAGTATTAGCCAGGTTGGCAATCAAATCCAGAGTCACGCTA
This sequence comes from Lycodopsis pacificus, assembly GCA_028022725.1. NCBI lineage: Eukaryota > Metazoa > Chordata > Actinopteri > Perciformes > Zoarcidae > Lycodopsis > Lycodopsis pacificus. The sequence continues at coordinate 4,330,086 of CM051691.1, read as the reverse complement.
TTGTTTGTGTAGCTGACATTATTTGGTCTATTTATCTGTCCAACGTTATCTAGCTAATATTCGCCGATCTCCATTCAGTAGCGGTAGTGTCTTTCCAACACTGCGGGGAATCTCTCGTGCTAACTTTGGGCAACTTGTTATTATTCAACAGTAAGTATCTGATCTTTTCTTGGCTGTCTTGGGTTTTAAGCTTTGACAACACAAAGCTTGAGCCAACACTGAAGGTGACCTGTCACGTATGTTTTTTAGTGGTTGTAGTTAACGATAACTTGTAACGTTAGATTAACAACTTCGTGGTTGTGGCTCCAGGAGAAGTATTTGTTGTAACGTTACTTATTAAGCGAGTTAGTAACTTCAGTACCTTTGTGAAACTTTCTTTCTTTCAGGGGAAGTGCTATTTTGTGTCTGTAGAGTGCAGTTTTCCTGTTCCTTAAGATGGAAGCCAGAGTTGTACTTGAGGCTGATCATCAGTGTCGAACTCAGGCCTCCATGTTAAGGACAGATAAACAACCCAGGTCTAGACTCACAAACGTTAGTTATGACTTATTCTGGATTATATACTTAAAATATATAACCATGGGTAGATAGTGTAAAGACAATGAGTCTGTCCGCTGACCTCGACCCCTGTCAGCACTAAAGTCTAGATCACTCAGAAGTCATGTCATGTCAGTCAAGCACATGACATGACATGTCAGTCAAGCATACTGTACCTCTGTGTGGAAATGTCCAACTGTCTCCTGTGTATTTGTGCACAACTGTCTGTCTCTTAATAACACCTTTTCAGTTCCCTGGGGAGTGTTTTTGATTGATTTGTAGGTTTAAAAGAATCCACTTTGTGGGGATCCCTGGATATGGATAGCTTGCCCCTCATGAGATGAGAATACAGTGGCAGAAGATTTTTTTCTCTTTTCAGCATTGGCTGAAAATCTCTAGAGGCTTGAATATCCTACCCACATTTTTTTTTCTACTGCCTTCACCCAAATGTTACCAGGTGTGCAAAATTCACCAAGAAGAAGCCGAAGATTGTTTTTCCACCTACCATCCATCCACTTTTTGCCACATCAATTTGAGCATTTTTGGATCAGTTTTTTGGGGGATTTTCTGGCTGTTGATGCCCCCCCCCCCTATTTCTTTCATTAGTCTCACCAATTAATAAAAAAAAATCTCCAAAGGACTCTTGCATTCACCATCAGTAATGTTTAGCAGTCTGGCGGAGATGTCTCAGAGAGTCTGAGAAACGGAATGTCGTAGGAAGACAAGTGTCTCTGGGCGACCCACCCCTCTTTTCCTCTTATCTCACGGATCAAGTGTTCCTTCAGGACTCCATACCACCACGGAGATACCCTACCAGCACTGCGCTCAAGAGGGAGACAACTTCTCAGCCACCTCAGGTAAATGTGGCACAGGAGTAAGAACAAAATCAACATTGGCTTGTTTGTATACATTCTATTTTATTTAGGGCTCAAAAATACATGTGTGAATGCTTACTGGTCATCTTAATTGGAATTACTTAGAATCTGCGTTTAATTCCCAGAAAAACATAATTGATTGGTCAACAGATCACAAAATGATTTGCGTCATCTGTTTTATATTTTATTTACATCCCATATCGTACATCATTTCTTTTGTCTCTTCTTGAATTAGTCCTAAGTAAAGATATTTTAGTCTTTGCAACGAAGCATACTTGAATCAAGGGTTCGCCCTGAAGAAACAATTAAAGTTCAATACAATTATTTTAATTCCAATCCCTGCACTGGTAGTTTTGCTTCTCCACATATGCAGGTACTTGTCAAAGAACAGATCATATTTGTGAACTTTCCCTATCTGGTTCAAATTGTTATTGAACATACACTTCTCTTATCCCCGCCCTTGTTTTTACATATGAATTGTTCATTAATTGTTGCATTCAAAGCACATAAATGTTCACAATCTGTATGAGAGAACTACAAGACACGTAAAAACCCAATGGGTCGTGTGAAACCTAAAATGTTTATGTAGTGATGATATTGCACTTCATTCCAGTAAGAATCCCAAATGTACAAGTTGAAGCGAGTCATTCTATTTTGTATGAAAATAAACTAACTACATGTAGTCCTCTTTGGTATTAGTTGTTGCTGTGTTATAGAACTCGTAGTGAATTGATGTAATGGAGAAAAGCTTCTGTTTGTGATGCGTTGCTGTGCTTTGTCCTGTTTGCACTGAAGAGAACCAGCTGCTGGGTTAAAGGTCGTAACCTAATCACCTCCCCCACTCAAGACGCAGACCAGCATTACTATGACCAACCATGGAGACGACTGCTACTTCTTTTACTATTCCACCTGCACTAAAGTAAGCAATGTTGAGCACAAAGCTCATGTATTCACACATAGTGTAACCAGTCGTACAGTGACTGGTGGCCAGAAGGAAGAGCAGGATCTTACTGTGTTTCTTTTACCGTGCAGGGAGACAGCTGCCCATTCAGACACTGTGAGGCAGCGATGGGAAGTGAGATCGTCTGCAACCTCTGGCAGGAGGGACGCTGCTACCGCACCGTCTGCAAGTTTCGTCACATGGAGATGACGGTATGCATTGTTTGAATATAATGTCTAAATTGAAGAAAGCTTTGCCCACTCATGGCTGTGTGTGTCTTGACTAGGGTTGGGAACCGAAAACCGGTGCCGGTATGGTACCGGTTCCTATACGACCGGTATCTACCGGACCGAAATGCAACGCAGATTTCGGTGCTTCCTTTCGGTGCCTGAGCCGATTGAAATACTTTTTTACACTACTCTGATGACTCAGTCCTACGTTAGCTCGTCCTAGGACCGATGCTTACGATAGCATCGGTCCTCCGCTCCTCACTCATAATATTATTACAACCGTCCTCCGTGCACGCTTAGAAACAAACCCCTCCATCATTCTGACGAAGCTTCGGCCATGATTTATTGAAAAGAATTAAGAACGAGATCTGTCAAACGGCTGGCAGGCTACTGACTTCCTCCATCGACATCCGGCACAACACAGGCACGCAAAACTTTCTTCTTCTTTTTCGAGGTGTAGTGGCGGTTGGCAAACGGCGCATTAGCGCCACCAACTGGTTAAATTAAATAAAATAAGTCGGGAGAGGTCTTATTTTGCAAGAGAAGGCAAATATGCTCATATATCTGCAAACAAATTGCTGTAGTGTGTGTACAGAATGTGTGTGTTTTGTATTTATTTATATTTATTTAAGTATACTGTTAACAGTTAATATATTGTTCATAGTTTGAAGTTAAAAAGTTTGAAGCTGTAGTTTGAAGCCAAGTGTTTTGTATTTATTTATATTTATAGTATACTTTAACAGTTAATATATTGTTCAATTTGAAGAAAAAGGTATCGGTTTAGGCACCGTTTAGGCACCGGTATCGTTTTAAAAGTATCGTTTTAGCACCGGTATCGGAAAAAACCCAAACGATACCCAACCCTAGTCTTGACTGGCCATTAACCTCCCGTGGGCCTGGGCCTGTTGGGAGGAACACTTCATGTACTGTAAAGGCAATCAACCTGCAAGCCTGTCAGTATGCATTACAATGAACACGGTCAATTAAAGGCTTTTGTGATAATTAACTTCCATAAACAGTTGTTGCCTAAAAGAGAAATGGATGTGTGTTTACATTTGTTATTTAGAGTACATTCTATTCACGTCGAGCTCCTTTCCCCTGTAGATGACTAAAATCTGCAATACATTGAAATACTGCTCCTCCTCCATGTTATCAGAGATTACAGATCAAAGTTCACAGACTTACAACAATAACAAGATCAAGTGTATTCGTGATTCAACTTATAGATGTTTTGTTTTGACTTTGTATGAATTCAGTTGTGCTGCTGGATGTATAGGTGTAACCTAATGGACACAGATCCAATCAAGATGTGATCGGCTCATCTCCTCCATGCACGCTTTAACGTGTTGTTTATCTCTTTCATCACACAGAAAAACCGAAAGGAGGAATGTTGTTATTGGGAGAACCAGCCAGCCGGCTGCCAGAAGCCTCACTGTGCCTTCTTCCACGAAAGGCCCCGCTGCATCGATGGCATGTTTGTCCCCCCTGATAGAAGTGAGGGGACTTTTCTTTAGCAACACACTAAGAATTCTAATGTAGAGAGTTTAAGATCATTTAAAATCCACCTGTAAAAAATCTGTATGATCAATATAATTCTCTCAGGTCTAAGCAAAATGGAGGAACAGCCACACGAGGAACCAGCCCCCCCGCCCGCTGCCCCCCTCCCCACTTCAGCCAATCCACAGCTCAGAGGCGTCATCAAGACAGAAACTCAGGAGCCAGTACCGAGCCCCACCCACCCACCAGTGGTGATTAATCCAGCAGACGATGACGAGGATGAAGATGGTGAGCTGGATTTGATCCCAAAATGACTTCTATGTCTCGCCTCGTCCTCATTTAGAGACTGATATTCCCTGTGGTCTTTACCAATCGCATGTCTTCTGTTTCCAGACCAGTTCTCAGAGGAGGGAGAAGACGGAAAGGTTGGCCCTTCTCCTAGGAAACTACCCAAATCAGGTGAGACTGCGCTCACACACTACATTTTGGAAACATGATTGGTGATTATACAGCTTGTAAGTCCTGTGTGACCCGTATAGGGTTGCGTACCGAAAAACGGTGCCGGTATGTAACCGGTTCCTATACGTCCGGTACCTACCGGACCGAAACGCAACGCAGATTTCGGTGCTTCGTTTCGGTGCCTGAGCCGATTGAAATACTTTTTTGACACTACTCTGATGACTCCGTCCTGGCAGCAGGACTCGGTCCTCCGCTCCTCACTCATAGTATTATTACAACGGGGTACTTAGCGCTGCCGCTCATAAGCACAACAACACAGGCACGCGGAAGCTTCTTCTTCTTCTCCTTTGAGACCAACTGGCGGTTGGCAAACGACGAATTGGCGCATTACCGCCACCAACTGGTAAAATAAAATAAGTCATGAGACGTATTTTGCCAGAGAAGGAAAATATGCAAAATAATTGCTGAAGTTTGAAGCTGCAGTGTGTGTACAGAGTGAGTGTGTGTTTTGTATTTATTTACATTTATTTAAGTATACTGTAAACTGTTAACATACTGTTCATAGTTAAAAAGTTTGAAGCTGTAGTTTGAAGCAAAGTGTTTTGTATTTATTTATATTTATAGTATACTTTAACAGTTAATATATTGTTCAATTTGAAGAAAAAAGTATCGGTTCGGGCACCGTTTAGGCACCGGTATCGTTTTAAAAGTATCGTTTTAGCACCGGTATTGGAAAAAACCCAAACGATACCCAACCCTAGACCCGTATGGACCGATAGTGTTTTTGATGGGGTATGTTGTGTGTGTGGACAGACTCGCTGAGCTTTGGAGTGAGCACCCTGGAGGAGATTCGGCTGAGGAAGGCCCTAAAGGCCAGCATGAAGAGAGCTGGTTACCCCATCCAGAGTCCTGATACCTCGGCCAATGGAGAGAAAGGAAACATCCAGTCATTGTTTGGACCAACCTTCTACGAGGCGGGAGACGGTAAAAATAGAATTTGTGAGATTGTCAGAATTGCGAGGAGTTGGATATACAACTCTTGAGTCATTCTGCCTCCTAGATTTACTCATTTCATGTTGTTGAAAATGATTTTGAGGAATTGATTTCATAGATGAATTTACTCACATTGATACTGCCAGCATAAATGTTTTGTGTATGATAAGTATTAAAGAAATATCAGTACCTGGGCTCCAGATGACCTTGATGCTAGCTTCAGTTCAGGCCTTATGCACTGCAGTATACTGCTCATGGTGGCTTTGAAGCAGCATCTCACTTGGCTGACGATGAGATGAAATATCTGGATATTCCCCTCATGATAACTAAAGAACAATGTTAATGTTGAACTGCTAGAAATATTTCAGATGAACTGATAGGACAGTAACCGTTACTTATGGTCCTAAAGAGAAATAGAATCATGATTACCTTGTTCTCAATGTGTTATTGTAGGCCCACTCATCTTTGAAGAAACTGGGAGAACAAGAGGCAGTTTGGCTGGAAGACTTGGAAGGAAGATGCCCAACAACGGTAAATTTGCACTCTTGTTCTACCGTCTTGACGAATTGAATGCCAGTGCTTGTAATGATTGCACAGCTCATGACTTGTCCTCGCAGATGTGAAGTTTGGAGGAGTCCCACTAAGAAGGGGTCTGGCTGGGCGTCTGGGCAGTGTTGTGGATGAGGAAGAGCCGTTCCTGCCCCCTCAGAAAGGTGAGTGTCAGGACACATCAACCAACAAGTTCCTGGTGAATTATTTTTTTACTTTTCAAGTAATATGTGTCCAGAACTTGGACCCTGGTTTCTGCAGTCAAAATGAAAGAGTTCAGGTTGGAGCTCATAATTAGAAAGTCAACAATAATAAAATGTATCTATTAAAACCTTTTTCTCTCTTCCAGCTGTGAAGCCTGTTAAGGACAGACTTGGATTGGCTGTGTCTGTTGCTCCCACTCAACCAGGTATGTATGAGTGGCTGACATTGTCCATTATTTTTTCTGGAAAGACGATACTCATACATGTTGACTAAAAGCTTGTTTATTGTTGTCCTCCCCCATCAGCTGAGACTGTCAGGGAGCCAAAGAGGAGAGGTCCTGAGCAGATTCGCATCAAAACACTGGAGGAGATCAGAGAGGAGAAGACCGCAAAGTCCCAGAGCCAAAAAGAAAACCCTTCTGCCGTGGCTCCAGAAATCAACAGAACCAAAACTACCAAGGGGGTCAAGCGAGCCGTCACTATCAGAGACGACTCCGTTAGCCATGTTAAGACCTTCTCGGAGGTCTTTCGTGCCAAGAAGAAAAGGCAGGAGGAACAGGAACAGGATCCCGACCCTAAGAAGAGCCAGGGGGAGTCTAACACAGCGGGCCCTGATCCCGAGGCTACAAACGTGGGGCAGGTTAGAGTAAAGACTCTGGAGGAGATCCGCAGGGAGAAGGCAGGGAAGATCCAGGTTCGGCAGACCCTGGAGGCTGAAATCAAGAAGAGCTCAGATACTGAGGAGAACGATGCTAAGAAGCCTCGCCTGCTGCGCATCAAGAAACTGAATTCCCAAAGTAAGATAGCGCTTACTCTTATACTTTTGTTCCCTGTGTGTTGACACGTCTTTCAGGATGAATAGCATTCTGAATTAGCATATACATGCCATGTTTTTTAATTTCTAACGTGAAATTGACGTTTCATTCAGCAGGCAACGTCACAACAGAGAAGAGTGCTGAAGTGACAGAGAATTCAGTGAAGACTCCTGCTGCTCCTGAGGTAACTGACGCTGCAGTATTGCCTAGAATAGCTTGTTATTCTGTTGACTCCACCTGATGGTAATATTCATGTATCTTTTGTAGACCAGTGCTGCCACCAGTAACAATGTCAAGGTCAAGAGCTTTGAGGAGATCATGCGGGAGAAACGTCTCCGCAAGCAGGAAATGGAGGAGCAGGCCAGAGACTTGGCAGAAGTAGAGTCTTCTCAGAAACACACCGACGAAGGAACCCTGAAGAGGAAGGTTCCTGCCATAGTCAGTCTGATGAGCTCAGGCTCCTCATCACCTTCCTCCACCACTGTGGCCCTTGACTCTACCCTCTCCACCCAAAAGCTCCCCGTTGGTAAACCGATCCCCCTCAGATCCAAGGCTGCTTCCCCTCTGAACAGTACTCCTGGTGCTAGAGGGGCTGCCGTCAAAGCTGCCCCCTCAGTCCCTGTGAAGCAGAGCTCTTCTCCACTGGAGACTGAGTTCGACTCACAGAGCCCCAGCCGCTCCAGGGAGGTCCCAGACAAAAACACAAGGAATTCTACTGCACCGTCACCAGCCATGCAGAACAATAATCAGAAGACATCCCCAGACCGCACTGCAGATACCAAAGGTATTGCACCGTTAACTGCCATGCATACCCATGTTTCTGTTTGTCCCACTGTAGATTTGGACCTGTTTCACAGAGCTCTATATTCATCACTCGGACTGTGCCTCCTTTTCAGTGAGGCCCAAGCTGAACGTGAGGCCGTCTGTGGTGAAGCCTGCAGTGCAGCTGAAGCCGGGTCAGAAGAGGAGGGGAGCAGAGCGGTCTGCTGTCGCTGCTGTCAAACCTCTGAACAGCACCTCCACAGTACTGGAGGAGCCAGCGTGCAGAGACAGACGGGTAGGCTGGCTCGCTGTATTCCTTATCAGTCCGTCTGGAGCATGTGCCAAGACCTTTTCAAATGTATCTGAAATCAATTTAATGTCACATTTCATATTTGCTTTTATATCCCCATATATTTCCTAATTTTTGTAAATGTACCTTATTTTTGCTATTTATTTCTAATACTTTGTGGAGGTATTTATCATGCCAGCCTGGTGTTGAAGTTTTTTTGTATTCACTACTTTTTTTACACATTTCTACTCACCCTGTCCTTAACACATTGACATGTTTTTTTCTTTCCGGCCATTTACACAGTTGGTCTTTAAAGTTTTCCCTTTTTTATTCTGCCAACAGATAATTGAATTGTTATATAATCTTACATTTAAAGAATAATCTAAATCTAAACCATCTAGCCCTGTTACTGACCTCTAGTAACTTTTCTTCCATTGTCAGGAGTTCCCGTCCTCTAATGCAGAGGCTCAGCTGAGTTCTACTGTTCCCCGAAGTCCCGGCACCCTGTTGGACTCCGGCTCCAGCCCGCTGAGAGAGGACCTCCAGACTGTCCCCGTCTTCAAACAGAGTCTGAGCCAAGACACCAAGCAGACCGTAATAGTTGCTGCTGCCAGCGAGGCCTGTACAGTCCCCCAAAGGTAAAGGTCCACAGAGAGTTTGAACATGAAATCATCTCCCCTCAAGTGAGGAGGGTGACAATCTGATGAAGAGCAACAGCTCCAAACAGTCCTCCTGCCAAAAAATGTCTAGATTTAATAAACAAAAAGGTCTCAGATACATCAGTGTTTACTGGCGTCATTAGACGACAAAACACGTTCCCACAAAACTTCACATCTGTCCATTGCTTTCTACTTCCAAAGGTGTATTTTTACGGTTCTGAAAATATTGTAAAAATCCGTGGCCCTTTTTTAAGTGTTTGTAGAAAGATTAGACAATCCCAGTAAAAATGTGTTTTTTTTTTTTTTTTTCATCTGACATGAAGGCAGCATTATTGCTCACTAAATGAATAACCCGCCTCTCTGTACCTCTCAGCTCGGTCCTGAAGACTCCAACCCAGCCCAAGTCCCGCAGACTGAGCGTAGCCGCCTCCCGCACCGTCTCCACCTCCAGCGCTGCTGCCTCCACCTCGGCCATGGACGACTTTGAGGAGCTTATCAACGAGTTCACCGAGGACCACCTTGAGGAAGACGTGGACCCTGGCATCGGAGAGGAGGACCTGCTGCAGGAACTGTCCGAGATGATTGACAGCTGAAGGTCCCATCTACTCCCCGCCCACATGTCCATGTCTTGTTCACATAAGTGAAGACCATCACCCACTATGCACCGTTTGAGAAAGAAAAAAAAACTTTCCGAAAGGTTCAATTTATTTTAAGCTTTCGGTTTATATTTGTATTACTTTACCTTTCAGACATATTCTCTCCTTTTTTATTTCCTGCCCATGTGATCATCTGCTAAGATTATTATTTGATCATGTCTGTTCATGATCATTTTCAAACTTTTCGGGTCTTGAAAAGAGAAAGTGGTAAACGAGCTTTGGTGCTGGGAGATGTTAAGGGCGTCATCACTTTAGCAGGAGTTCTTGAAGATGTTAAATCTTACTCAATGTCGTTTTATCTGTATACTGTGTATGCAAAGGGAAGAGCAAGCTGAGAACAGAAATAATGAATCCTGCTGTGCCCCCCACTACTAGTGGTTTTGTTTTTTATATCTGTGATGGGTTGACAGATTCCCAGATTATGACCGTTAAACGTATCACTTTTAATTTAATGACTAGGTCAGCAAAGCTGTGGTCAGCCTGAGGGGATGATCAGCCATGTTCTGTTCATCAGGTGTATGGGGCTCAGATCTCATGGAGAGCACCTTCTGCCAGTGGCTGTTTTTATAATGTTAGACTGAAATATAAATGTTTATTTAATCTTTTTAACCAGTTATTTTATTCAGTGGGTATCCTTTGAACTAGTCTGGGCTAAATGTGTGCGTGCTCTCTGGGCTTTGTTGATGAACACCTCAGGTACCGTTTGTGTTTGTATGTTCCTAACACTGTTTGAACTCAACGCTGTCTTTGGTTCTCTTCTCTTTTGTGTTAGCATTGCTTTATGAATGTGATCTGAGAAAAGATCAACTCATTTTTTGGACTTAATACGAGTTGGCTCTGCCCTGGCCTTTTCTCTTAAAGTCACTTGTACATATTACTGTGTAATAAAAAGTGCTTTTAATGACCAGCTGGATCAATAATGACTGCTGATTTAAAGTAGTGTTCTGGCAAAGGTATGTGAATTAGATGAGATTGTAAACGACATGGGTGTGACCAAATATTAGAACACCTCTTTGTATGCTATCAATGCTGTACAATTCAAAAGCACCACGAACTGCATTCTCCAAAATGAACACAAAGTTGAATCCCCCCCCCCCCCCTTGAGATCTGAGTGTTGTAACCTTCATACAGGAGGGTTTATTGCAGGGCCAATGTTCATTACTGTAGCTTCAGTGAGGGGTACTTCATGAACTGGCAACTGTAGTAAGTATTTATTTCAAAGAACAGTGACGGAATGTCCCTATGTGTATTGTGAATGCATGCTGTCACTTTCCAAGTTCTCATTAAAGTACAATGCACAAAGCAGACTAACTACACATGGCAGCTTTCAGACATCTCCAGACACAAACCAGCACTCCTATGCAGAAATATCACGACCTGGCCCCGGGTTTTCTGTCCATCAATGAGTCTCTTTCTGGTTAGTTCATGAAACACATGTTTCATATACTTTATGGACTGTTACTGTTACGATCTTTCTGCACTGGACTAACTCAGCAGGAGCCTGCAGTCAGGGGGGGTGTTATTTCTCCATCTGGCCTCCACAGAGACAACAAACATCAGCCCCTTTTCATTATCTCTCTCTTCCTCTTATCTAGGATCCACACTGTCCAAGTCTTTGGTCTGGGTGAACATTTTGCCTTTTCAAACCCTTGCACGTTCCTCACTCACTCCTGCATTGACTCTCCACACCCCGTGCTCGTTTGTCAGCAGTAATGTTGTTGTAGTGTGTCTTCAAATAAAGCATTGCATTGGCACTTTAACGTCAATGGTCTCCCCTCCTGTCACGTGCAACGAGCAGGTTTGTAACAATATACTTTATGTTCAATCAATTTGATAGTTTAGACAGCAAAGCCAAGATCCTGTGGCAAGCGTCAGTCAGGTGTCAGGGACATGCCACAGTCCTGAATCCTGACTGACGCCTAACTGAAGCTTGCCACTGTCAGTAGTCGCACTCGCTGTCTCTCAGTTTAGGCCTTAAAACTCGATCAAGGCCCATTAGAGGGACGACTGGCCGTCTGAAACAGTTGCTCCACACGTAGGCCTGATGTGTGGCTTCTAAATGAAACCCGCTCATTTGTGAAAAGCACAAGTATAACCGGGTTCTTGTCGGTACCGGGATGCCTGGGTCTTTGAACCTGCTACTGGTCTCCTGTCCACTGTCCAGCAGGTGGCGGTACAGCCCCCCCATGCTCTGAACATGACGCAGTGGCCGGTACGCTTCTACTTCCGGGTCAGTGGATGTAAACAGAAGGACGTTCCGCCTCCCGGAGACATCATCAGAAAACATGACCAAATTGGAGCTGCTCAACGCGTTTCTCAACGACAGGCTGACAGCGGCCGCCGAGGAGATTTTCCGCGCCGTTAAGAACACGGTGGCGGAGTACCAGAGCGAGATCCTGCGCTCCAAGGAGGAGAACGAGCGGCTCAAGCGGCTCCTCAACGTAGCCGTCCAGCGACTCCTGCTGCAGCCAGGTGAGGACCAGCTGACCGTCACCGACCTGCTCTGGTCACTGAGTGCTGGATGTCACGCCAAATCCCACTCCCAATATGTCCGTTCTAACTCATCGCTGTAGTTGTGTGTTCATACTCATCGCTCAGCATGTGTCATACATTATTTATTGTTACATCGTGTCTATTTTTTGTTAGATGGAAACTATCTACAATAGGAGAAACTGAACAATAAGAGTACTACACGTACTACAAACTGCTCAACAGTGTGCTACATTTAGCAGGACAACCTATCAATAATATGAGAATTTTAAATTGTGTCCTGCAGTCTAATAAATAGCCTGTATGATTTCAAGGTTCACTCTGCAGGAATACCATAAATCAACACTTGCAAATGACAAGGAAGCATAAAATGTAAACCATACTTTGGTGTTTCATTTTTACCTCTTTACTTAAGATTTCATTAAACTTATTTGTTTTTCTTTTTACAAAGTGTACCAAAACACTGGCAACGAAAAATCTTGGGTTGATTATAATGAGAATAAATATGAAACAAAATTTAAATCATACCCTTTTTAAACGGAGTTTGGTTAAAACAAAGTGGAGCCTTTTTTTCACGGCATGCTAAAAGGTGAAAGCAGTTTATCTTTGGTCCTCCCTGCAAAGATCACAGCAACACAGTATGCTCGTGCAAACACAGCCAGCATGACTGAAGGTGTTTCCTGTTTCTTTCAGAGCCTCACTCTGTCCAGCCCCAAGAGGACGCTCAGCCACGGGAGTCCGAGTGTAGAATCGGCGTGGAGCTGCTGCCGCAAATCAAAGAAGAGCCAAACCTCAAAAAGTGTCCGACGAATTGCTCACAAGAAGCGAGCGACTCGGAGGAAGGAAGCTGTAGTCGCGTGGAGCCACCGCAGAGGTCACATCCACCGCCGGCACCAACAGTGTGCGGCAGACAGAGCGTGTCCCCAGCTCCACTCGCATCCCAGGAGGTGAAGGCAGAGAGCGACGGGGAGGCCGACAGCTCACCGCCCTCCGTGACTGTTCATTCAAACTGCAGAGCGGCTCAGGGCGATTCTCGAGCCGGCGCCGCAAAGAGTCAAAGGACGCCGAGAACGGACCAGCTGGCGAGAGGGTTCCTGCGCTCAAACGGCAAACAGAGCGCACACATACTGCAGATCAAGAACGTCAGATCCCTGAAGCCGCTGCCCTCTCGTTCCTCTCACCCGAGCCAGAGCATCCAGAGGTGGCACAGCTGCAAGGACTGCGGGAAGGGCTTCAGCTTCGCCTGCCAGCTGGAGGTCCACATGCGCTGGCACACTAAGGAGAAGCCATACAGCTGCGCAGTGTGCCGGAAGAGCTTCACCACGGTCAGCATGCTCAAGAGGCACCACCGGATCCACACGGGGGAGAAGCCCTTCCGCTGCCACGTCTGCGGGAAATGCTTCAACCAGTCGGCGCACCTCAACACCCACTTCAGGCTGCACACCAGAGAGAGGGCCGGCTGGGGCCGAGCGCCGCACCCCAAGTGAACAAAGACTGGAGACTAACCCTGACATGTGTAAACTCTGAAAGGCTTTAAGTGGCCAAATGTCAGCTGCAAACAGTGTACAATAATGGTGTGTGACTGTGTGTCTTGTCCCTTGTGCAATAAAGTGTGGTACTTTACTATTTACGCTCCAATGATTGTGTTGTTGGACACTCTCAAAGGAATGAAAGGGACTGTTTTGTGAGACTTTTGAGCTGCAGTTCATATCTTAGATGTGCAGACATGGCACACAACACGAGTAGAGAGAGTGTTTAGAACTGGAAATGAGAACAAGTGCACCAAACATGTCAATTATAATGGCAATTTATAACCACATTGTCGCTGGCTTTTCTCACAACACACACAAGCAGGATACCACAAGTGCTATTTAATAATTTAATAATAAAGACAATGTGGCTGGGAGACATAAAACCAATCATTGGCAGTATTAGTTCATATTTATGAATCTGAATTAGCCAGAAAAAAAGAGCATCACAATGTGAGGGTGCTCTTGTGCACACAAGTAGCCTAGTTCTATTCACAGCAGGCTACCTGAGGGAATGCACTTTGTTCTATTGAATCACTACAGTGAAACAACGCCTGGGTGCAGACCTTTAAATCCGAGTTGAAACGAAGTGCAACAAGTTGGCAACTCTGTCTGTTATCATGCGAGCAATTATGGGATAAGTGGGGAATATTTTCAGCAGCGGATTAATACACATTTACTGCTGCAGTGAGTAGTTGTTTCAGCAGGAGTGTATGTGGGTTTTGGACAAAATAAACTACAGTGTGTGTGTGTCCATGGTGTGTGAAACAGTGAGGCTAACTTGTGATTGAAACAGACCTCTAATCAAACTAAAAGTCACGTCAGTCGCTAGTCATCAGTCTCATCACTCGGTAGTGAGGTGAGTCTTTAGTCAGTCAAGGTAATGTCAAGGTAGGTTTTGTTACCTAAACCTAACTTCCTTTGAAGGCGGGAGCTTATTTTGAACAGACACTATGCATGTAAGGAATGGAAACTGACAAGCCGTCCCTGACACGTCCAAAACTGACAGAAGAAGGGAACCTAGAGCGTCATAGTTTGGATCACTGACAGAGCGACGGTATTTGACCAGTTGGGAGTGAGAATGTATAATATATACCTGGGCCTTCTGTGTTGTCCTACTGAGCTACGGTTATTTGTTTCTATTGGTGTAATAATACACATATTCGTATTAAACCATTTGGTAAATAACTCCGCGATGACGGGATGCTTCATCATTAACGGACAAGTCAGAATCAATGTAATTAACACAATGACAAGAACAAACTCACATAAAATGTCAAGCATGACACTGCAGCACTAGAGCTCGAGCCATTCATATTATTCATAAAAACGACACGATAGACAAATGAACAGTTACTGCAGATAAAAAAAACAAACCCATTGTCACTTACCGAATAATGTTCACTTAAAGAGTCAAAGAGTTTATTCCCAGTACATTGTTACAGTTACAGTAAGAATACCTTCTCATGGACGAATAGATCGCGACCGACCGGCATGCGCCGAACGAACACCGTACGAACACCGGCCGGCGAACGTTCGGTGTATGAAAGCCGAAAGAACACCGGCCGGTGTCCATACGAACACCGGCCCGCGGTTCTGTGCGCATTCGACGAACGCCGGCCGGTGTATGTTCGGTGTTCGTACATCGAACATACACCGAACGGTCGCCGGCCGGTGCGCTTTCGGTGCGGCGTCCGTTGGTTGCGAGTTCGACGAACGTTCGTTCGGTGAACACCTCACTGCAGAGCTGCACCTGGAAACTGAGCTGCACTTAATACTGACCTAGTTGTAGGCCAGCTAGCAGGCTCTGGCACATCAAAGAATACGCCCAACATGTCAAACTAAAGATCTGATTGGTTGAACACTATGACTGTAGTGGCCATTTGTCGGCTAAATCAAACTTAAACAAATAATAATCAAACGCCACTGATGCACCGTGGTCGGTATTCTTACGCAGCCAGAAGAGAGTGAAATGTCCAAGCAGAATTCCATTTTGTGTATTTATTAAATAAAGCAAATAAAACTAGCAAACAAACTAACTAACAAAAGTCCTGCCGTGCTGTCTCTCCTGTCCTGTGCAGTGCAATGCTGCTGTGCAGCTGGTAAAAACGATACGCCCTCCCCGGTGCATGCTGGTCCTATCTTTCTACTCGTTTAAATAGCAACAGGTGCCCACAGTAATTACCCAAAAAATAATATGACTAAACAAATTACTATTAAAGAGAAAAATAATCTTAATATATGAAACATCTACAATAATTAAACAATACTGCTTATAAATTAAATAACAAAATACAATATCAAACTAGAAAAAGCATTTCCTGCTGAAAATGCGTTGGAATGCTGAAAACTGAAATGAATCGCAAAAACATTGCTGAAAATAGATATCCAATTCAAAAACAAATTGCAAAAAGCTTAATAATTCAAAAAGTTTAAAGATTACAATATGAAAAGTCATATCACACCTCTCCTGAAAGAGCTGAACATTTTGATATTTGAACAGTTTCTGTGGCTTAAACAAATTCATCAGTGGTGATATTTGTAGTAGTATAAGTTGTAGTAGAAGTATTATTAGTAGAAGTATTAGTAGCATTAGAATAACTACTAGTAGTAGTAGTAGTGATATTTGTAGTAGTAGTAGAAGTTGTAGTTGTAGTAGAAGTATTATTAGTAGAAGTATTAGTACCATTAGAATAACTACTAGTAGTAGTAGTAGTAGTAGTGATATTTGTAGTAGTACATAATCATAATGGCTGACACACATAAACAGAGGTTATTAAATGACAGGCTTCATCACAAGCATTTCAATTAGAATTCACTCTTTGGGGCTTTTATTTTGAAATGGTGTGTGTGTGTGTGGGGGGGGGGGGTCCTCTAAAAGTCTCTAAGACCTGAATGACTGTATGAGAGAGAGACACAGACAGGGAGAGAGAGAGAAGAAAGAATTAGTGAGTGAGTGAGTGAGTGAGTGAGAGAGAGAGGAGTGCATGTGTGTCTGTGAGACTGGATGTTTATCAACATCACTAATGTGGGCCTGAAGCCATTTCATGGAGATAAAACAGGGAAACACCTCTCAAACAAATCATCAAAACTCCCATAACCGTAGCTCCTATTGTTCCGATATTAATGATTGAGAGGGAGGATGACTTGAGAAACAGATCCTGTAAAAATTGTGTCTGTAGTGTAAGAAATGTGGCTTAACTGGCGATCTAGAAATGGGGTACTGTGTTCTGTGGAAGATGTTTTTGAAGCAAAATTTAACATTGGTCTCTATGGAGCAGAAAGTTGGTTTTCCTCTCAATTAATGGCTTCTGTGTCAAATGTGGAAATCTGTGGGATTCCACAGTAATTTTTTTACGAAAGGACAAGATTAGCTACTCCTACATCCAGAAATTATGCATGAAGAGTGAAGATTGTGGACACAGTGGCAAAATACAAATGTTTTTTTCACAAGAATCTCAAGCTGCTCTTCACTCTAGTGGTGACATCACGCATTCTAAGCTGCGCAATACACACCCATTATAAAGTCAGAAAAGGGCTGAAAAATCATAAAAGTTAAATTGCTGCAGTTCAAAAAATTAAAAAGATATCAGAAAACTGAATTATGCGGCAATAGTTCAGGGTTTTCTCAACATTTGAAAGTTGAAATGGTGTCTGTAGCTGAAAGTATGAGGAAGTTGAAGGATTTGAAAGTTGAAGCAGTTTAAGAGGATTTGAAAATCTTCTCCATAGAAACCCATTAAAAAAAAAGTTGCTAAAAGCTTAATAATTCAAAAAGTTTAAAGGGTAGAAATATGAAGAGATATAGCACCCCTCTGCTGAAAGAGCTGAACATTTTGATAGTTGAACGGTTTCTGTAGCTTAAAATATGAAGGAGAAGAAGAGTTTCAAAAAAAGGGGGACAGAAGAAATACTGGAATAAAGATTCGAAGAACAATAGCTGGAATGCTTAACAGCATTCCAACAATAAATAGCTCCAACAATGACAATCAACAATATCGTCCCCATTCACTTAGACTGCAAAGGGATTCACTTTCACATAGTAGAGTCTGCAGGCCTCTGCCTCTCTTCTTACCTAGAGACACAGAGGTGAGATCTGATTGGATAAAAGCTCTAAAAACAAGCTGCACTGGAAGCAGAGCAACTGAGGAAGACAGTAGCTATGCAATGAGAAAATAAGATAATGGGAAAAATATTTTTAGAAATTATAATACATGTCGTGTATTAATTAAAGAAAAATTATTAAATTATAAAATAGCTATAACTTTGTGATTCTGTCTAGGCCAGCAGAGAAGGCCTTGCTGGCCCTGACGGCCCACCACTGTTGCATGACAAGGAGTGAGTGTTCAGACTAGTAGATCACATCTGACCATCTGTCTTCCTCTGTGTCTACAGATCAACAACAACAAGATGTTCCACACACAGAGACAAACTCAACTAGAAGAGTGATGTGAAGATGAACATGACTGTCTGCTTCTGAAAGATCAGAAAAAATAAATGGATTGTACTTGTATTTCTCTTTTCTAGTCTTCCGACCACCCAAAGCGCTTTAACACTACATGTCATCATTCACCCATTCACACACTGATGGCAGGGACTACCATACAAGGTGCCACCTGCCCATCATGACGCTATCTAATTAGTCCCACCCATTCATACACCAAACAACCTGTGGGAGCAATTTTGGAGTTAAGTGCAAGGCACAAGGCATCGACACGGATTGGGGAGCCGGGGATCGAACCGCCGATCGTCTGATTGAAGGACTATCGGCACCGAGCCACAGTCGCCCAATAGAATCTCTGAAGTGAAGAGCTTTTCTTCAGAAAGACATTTATGTGATTTTCATTTCAACTTGATGCTCGTGACAGCGTTCACTCTTTGCATTATGGGAATAAAAACTACATCATGAACAAAATGCCCTGAAGCTTAATTGTGAGAGCTAAATAATGATCAATGACCAATTTGAAAACGTATTAACATGACTTGTAAATTTAAATCATAACTCCACCTTTGAAGACTTGGATCCTAATTAGGAAACAGCAAAACAGCCGTGAGTCATGTGTCTAAACCTGTGAAGAAACAGCATTGGACACAATGAAATATTCAAATGATCATACTGAACGCCTGCTGGCCCTCCTGTGGCCTTTATCCCCTAAACATATTCATCAATGTGTCTCGTAAGAAGTAATGATGCTCTTTAAACTGGATTTAACAATGCAGCTCACAGCTGATGCAGTGATATAGTGGTGCTTTTTACCCAGCAAACTGTGAAAATTCATGCAAACCAGTTGACATACAGACAGCATGGAGGGGCCTCACGGGCACTGTGTTTCCTGGTTGGTAAACCAGGGTCAGGGTCAGTTAAAATAGGTTGACAATTTAAACTCGCTCCCTGTTTCAGCTTTTGTTCTTGTGAAGCTCTCGATAAACCAACCTGACACTTATCTGACAGCTGTACATAGCTTTAAAGAGTCAGTTCACCCAAAAAAATAACTAATTTCTCTGGTCACCGTAGTGTATCTAGATTCATTTGATGACATGTGGTCTATCTCTGAGAGTTCTCCTGCACCCCAATATATATACTATAATAGTAATACTGTGTTGTAACTCTGTTATGTTGTTCATTCTGTACACAAGACATCTATCACACTTCTGTTCATCCTGATAGAGGGATCCCTCCTCTGTTGCTCTCCCTAAGGTCTCTTCCTCTTTTCTCCCTGTTAAAGGTTTTTGTGGGGGAGTTTTTCCTGTTCTGATGTGAGGGTCAAAGGTCAGAGGATGTCGTATGTGTATAGATTGTAAAGCCGGCAAATCTGTGATTTGTGATTTTGGGCGATACAAAATAAATTGAATTGAATTAATGAATAGAATAATGACAGAGGAAAATTAAATAGTTTAACATTTACTTAAATTTGACAGAAACTCAGAAATCTAGTGACTTCACTATCTATTGAGGGTCACAGAGGACTGAGAGGTAGAGTTCATCCTGCACGGGTCCATCACAGAGAGACAGACAAACATTCAAGCTCTCATTCACTACTGACGATTAACCTGAGAAGAAGCTGCAGAAAGCCCACGCTGACCCAAGGAGAACATAAACACTCATGTACTGTAATAAGATGTAATAATAAGATTTAGCTTCAGCCTACACATGAAAGGCTAAAATAAACTTGCTGACCATGTGTGCTTTCCTTTGGTGTCAGAGAAAATAGAGATGGAAACAGTATAAAAGACACAACGTTCTCTCATGTTCTCAGATGAGAAGAGGCCTTTGAGCCATTGATGTTCATCATTGAGAGCATCGGTTTCATCAGCTCTTGTCAGTAAACAAAATATAATAATTGTGGTTAAAATGGTTCGGTACTCCTGACTAGTAAACTGACTTTCACATGTAATTGTTGGAGTGCACCTTTTGGAAGTTTTGGAATCAAAAACTGCCTGGTTAAAGATTTTCCTGCACTGGTATGAAGTGGGACAAGAAGCCGGGCCTGCTCTGTGTGTGTGTGTGTGTGTGTGTGTGTGTGTGTGTGTGTGTGTGTGTGTGTGTGTGTGTGTGTGGGTGTGGGTGTGTAATGGGTCTGTCCCAGTTCCGACACAACATGAAATAGATTAATCCAGCTCATGATGTTGGATTCAGTGCTAATATAATCAAATGTTCAGATTTTCAATGAATTATTCCTGATTTACACAAAACCCACATATAGATGGTAAAACTGATGAAATGATTATTGCCATTAATAAATACGTGACTTTTATAGTTTTGAAAGCACAGCAAGTAATAAAGAAAGATACTTTTCATACAGATGATTCTAAAGATAGTATTTGGCAACTGTCTCCCAAAGCTGATGGAAAGAAAAACTCAAAGATGTTTTATTTTTCTATAACTTATCATTTAAAAGTATTATTTAATTTTTTTTATTGACTGTACTATTGGTAAACATCTTATATAGACTTTGTTTTAACATACAGAGTCAGAGCAGAATAAAGTAATAAGGAATACAAAGTTATGAGTAGGCATTGTGTTCAGCTTTACATTGAATTATGAATAATTTACAAACAAAAACATGGTGTTTTATGCTGGCGGTTGGTAGAATTTCTATGGCTATGACACAAGTTGATATTATGCTGCACCAAATAAATAATAATAATAATAAATAATTAAATAAATGAATAAAAAACGATCTGCTAAAATTCCAAAATACAATAACAGTATATTCTGTATCCAAAATATATATAAAAAACTTTTCCCAGTTGTGCAGCCAAAAAAGACAAAAAAAAAATTTAAAAAAAATCTATTCTGCAGCACTTAATAGGCTATAAATAAAGTGCTTTCCTCCTTTATGCAATTACTAAACAATTACCATTTTTAATCGCGATTAATCGCATGGATTTATTTGCGATTAATCTCATTGTTATGGCAAACAAATTGTCATGTGATTTAATGCCATATTTCTCAGGTGATGTCACAAATCATTTTTACATGATATTTTCCCCATTTGTTGCCTACTAAAAGCACATGTAGGTCTATTATACAATCATATACATGTGATTTGGTTTGTATTCTATTATTTGGTACTAATGTAAGATACAACTATATTTAGTGATCTAACGTTTAGTATCCACCATCATTATATTCTGGCCACATGACTCGCCGTGCCCTCCACCTGCCCGCCCGCCAACCCGTGTTACGTTACGTGGGGAGCGCGTGCACGTGGCGAAACAACCGGGGATGCGCGCTCTCAAAGAGAGAACAGTTGAAAGGAGGGGAAGAGTGCAGCGAGAGAGAGAGAGAGAGAGAGAGAGCGAGAGAGCGAGAGAGAGAGAGAGAGCTGCACTGCATTGACAGAAACACGGAGTCAGAGCTCCGGTAGGGCCGACAGCACCGAGGAGGCGGTGGATAGTTTTCTGATGCCGCTGCGGAGTTGACGGTGCCCGGTGCAGCAGAGGGGAGCGGAGTGGCGGACCGGCGCAGGTAAGCGGACACTACTTTCTGCTGTGATGCTCTGTAGTTGTAGCTCCCATCGCGCACTGACGCATCGGGTGGAGTCCCGGTTACGGCGGGGCAAGACCGGGGGCGATGACAAGAACCGAGGATGTGAATAATGATAGCAGGGTAGAGTGTTGCTCAGGTGCCGTCCAGGAGGCTCGGAACACTATTGTCAATGCAGTGTTCTCCTGGTACCCGGTGCACACGAGCCCCCGCCTCTCTCTGCGCATCTTCTGGATGATGCTGCGGTTTCGTGGGATTTTTTGCTGCTCTGCGCAAATCGCACATAGAGGTACCAAAGTCCGGGGGAGAATGACCGGGCCCGGGCCCGGGCCCCGCCGTCTGCATCTGCAGAGGCCCGTGTGTGTGTGTGTGTGTGTGTGATGTGTCATTGCAGAGGACATTTTAAAGGGCTGTCAAGTTGGGCTTGTTGGGTTAGGCCCCGGGGCTGCACACAGGGTGAGTCAGGTCTGGTTCCGCTGGAAGTGGATCAGAGCACGTCTGAACGTGAGGGAGGGCGACTCAAAGAAATAACACAGAATTTATAGTTGATTATGTCTTGTCACCTCATAGATGACACACTATTATTACAGCGACTTGTAACACTTTACATGATGACCTTGTTGTACTTTATATTTGTATGATCACAAGGGACTGAAGTCCTATTTCAATCCTGTAACAGTCCCACACAGTCAGTCTACAGAGTGTGTGGCATTATTAAATATATTATAGTAATATTGTATGTCAACAGTAGCCCTGTGTTGTCACAATGTGAGCTCATGATCTGCAGGATGATACTGGTGTTTCTTCTGACTTCTGTCATATTGTCCTTACTGTAGTTACTTTGAAGTGTGTATTAATAAGTGGAGTCATTGAACATATATTCTGCAAACCATTCAATTTGACAACTTATTAAGTTTTATATTGTCTTTGTTGTTGGGATGCATTAGGTATAAATACTACAAGTACTACATGAATACGCAACACTACATGAATACTCAACACTACATGAATACTCAACACAGTTTCTCAATATTACTGAATCTTAATTTCACGCAACATGTTTCTGGCGCCACTCACAGGGGTGGTCACACCTTGGACCTTGTGTTCTCTCTGGGTCTTGATATTGATAATACCCGTTGTGAGGACCTATTGATCAGTGACCATGAATGTATTTTCTTTGATCTTTCTGTCAATGCTGACCCCTTGTGTCTGAGTAATAATGCGGGAGTGGAATGTTTGTTTCAGAGTACAGCTGATCAGTTCTCTATGCACTTCTGCTGTGACATTAACACAAATCTCAATGATGTTGAACACTTGATACAGTCATTTAATGAACATTGCACCACTTTGCTGGATAAAGTGGCACTTTAAGGAAAGGACCAGGGCTGCCTATAACACTTCTCCGTGGATGACAGACACTGTGTACAGCCTGAGACAGAAGTGTCGCAGGACAGAGCGGCTCTGGAAAGCAACTGGGCTAGAAGTGCATTGCTCATATCTCAAAGACCTCAGAGTTTCTTTTAATACTGGAGTAAAGGAAGCTAGAACTGCTTATTTTGCCAACCTAATCTCTTCCTCAAAGAGAAATCCCAAGATTCTGTTTGACACAATTAAGAGAATTGTTTCACCGTCTGTCTCTACATTACCATGCTGTTCTGTTGACGATTGCAACAAATTCCTTATCTATTTTATTGATAAGGTAACAGGTATTAGGTCTGGCATTCAGCCTGGGATCTGTTCATCTACATGTAGCTCCTCGCAATCTCCTGCTGTTCTGGACTCTTTGCAGCCTATCAGCCTTCAAGACCTGATGGACTTAATTAACAAAACAAAGCCATCATCTTGCCCTCTGGATATAATTCCATCCTCTCTATTGTTGGAATGCTTTTAAGCACTAATACTACTACTAGTAGTTATTCTAATGCTACTAATACTTCTACTAATAATACTTCTACTACTACAAATATCACCACTGATGAATTTCTTTAAGCCACAGAAACTGTTCAAATATCAAAATGTTCATCTCTTTCAGGAGAGGTGTGATATGACTTTTCATATTGTAATCTTTTTGAATTATTAAGCTTTTTGCAATTTGTTTTTGAATTGGATATCTATTTTCAGCAATGTTTTTGCGATTAATTTCAGCTTTCAGCATTCCAACGCATTTTCAGCAGGAAATGCTTTTTCTAGTTCCACTATTTCTTCCGTCCCCCCTGTTTCGTCGCAACGCTTCTTCTCCTTCATATTTTAAGCTACAGAAACCGTTCAACTATCAAAATGTTCAACTCTTTCAGCAGAGGGGTGCTATATCTCTTCATATTTCTAACCTTTAAACTTTTTGAATTATTAAGCTTTTAGCAACTTTTTTTTTAATGGGTTTCTATGGAGAAGATTTTCTGCTTCAACTTTCAAATCCTTCAACTTCCTCATACTTTCAGCTGCAGACACCATTTCAACTTTCAAATGTTGCGAAAACCCTGAACTATTACCGGAACATACAGCTTTCTTATATCTTTTAAAATTTTTGAACTGCAGCAATTTAGCTTTTATGATTTTTCAGCCCTTTTCTGACTTTATAATGGGTGTGTATTGCGCAGCTTAGAGTGCGTGGAATTCCGAGTACCCTTAAATGCCTCATCTGAACTTCAATACGGAACAAACCAGACCTCCCACATTGTTATCTGAGTCATTGACCGGTAAGTAGCACAGTGTGCTTCTATACTCAACTTTAAAAATGAAGCTTCCACATTTTACAATGGCATTACAAGTGGTTTCTAACTCAAACAGGGTTCAAAATAAGCAAGAAGAGTAAACATTTTCCCGGTGAACCAAAGAAAATCTGTATTGTTGTTAGCATAGCTGCTAACGTTCGTCATACGGCTCCTTTCGGTATACTACGGGACTATGAACTGTTCATAGTCTCGCTTCGTGTTGTAGTGCGAGCTCATAGCATGAACGGAGCCAATTATACTCCATGTGCTGTGCGCGCATTATTCTCAGAAACGCCAGAGGGCGAAAAAACTAAATGAACTGTGAAGAATTAAAAAGACGAGTGAAGAATTAAGTCATGTATTACATGCGTTGTCAGCGTCCGTGATTACGGAATTTTCTGAATGAATTACACATATGTTTGTCAATTTAAAATATTAATTCGTAAGTCAAGAAAGGAATATTTTGTTGTCAAACTGTTGAAGTCTAATACTTAAAAAAGACTGTACTTGCATGAACAACAGGCCTTGCCTGTTCTCTACTTCCCGGCTGATAAGAACAGTAGCAGAATAAAACACATCATGTATGATAAGGTACATGTGTGGATGGATATAGCTAAGTTACCTAGCGAGCTAGCTAGCAAGCCAAGGTAACGGCCGTGCAGCTGACGTGCATGATGCTAGACCAGAGATTAGTTCACTGATCGGTTTCACACAAAGCTAAACGATACGACAAATGTCTGACAATCTGAGACTTTCTTGACTTGCAAAATAAATATTAAATTCACAAACATATGTGTAATTCATAGCACAATTCAAACTGGATGAAATAAACATTTATCTCTCGCCGTTAGCTGCTATACATAGTCGTTCTTATTTATTTATTTATTATACTATATTGATCCCGGTAAGGGGGAAATTTGTCTCTGCATTTGACCCATCCCTGTATATAGGGAGCAGTGGGCTGACTATGTCAGGCGCCCGGGGAGCTGTTAGGGGTTCAGTGTATTGCTCAGGGACACTTCGACACATGACACGTCCCAGCCAAGGATCGAACTGTCGAGTTATAAAGTAAAGTCCCACAGGACACTGTAAAGGGCGTGACTTCATCTCTCTATTAAACTGACAATAAACCACTAAGCTAATTAACAGGTTATTTCTAATATAAAACTAGTCTTTTTCATCAAACTATCCTGACAACAATATGTTTGCTGTGGTAACATTACAGTCAGAGTGTTAGTTGTTAGTTTTACCAGCAGCTAAAGCTGTTCAATTATTATTCTGGCCACTTTATGTGTCAATGTGTAAATCTGTAACAGAAAGTGACCAATAGACATGATTATACACAAGCTTTGTGATCTTGAATTAGACCTTAATGTACAAATAACCTTTGTTCATATAATGCTGATAGTATCGTTCTGTAGTAATCCACTAATATAATGCAGGCCCTATAGGAACATGACTTTATATATTCAGTATACAGAGACATTAGATAATCCATTATTAGGCCACAGTGAGCCCTCACATACCAGCTTGCTTAAATCTGTGATTGTTCTGCGTTGGCATTAAATAGAAAGCCTGATGGTCCCTGTTCATCTCCCTTCTACATGGATTGAATGTCATGAACGTCCTGTAGATCGTCAAGCATTTACCTTCATCCTCCTCAGCTTTGCATATGAACGACTATCATCCATCAGTTATTATGCCATATAGAATACACCTGATTTCAGCGCGCTATTGTAATACAAACGGCACGGTCCGGGCCATAGATTTGGGCAATGTGTATGACAATACACATTGTTGGATCATAGCGATTTGTGGCATTATTATATTGTTTCCAGCAAGGTGGTGATACAGTTGCTTGTCATGGAGAGTGCTGCTCAAGCTGAGGAAACAGTTGGATGATGTCACGATGACATTGATAATACTTCTACTACAACTACAACTTCTAGTACTACTACAACAAATATCACTACCGATGGAATTCTTTTAAGCTACAGAAACAGTTCGAATATCAAAATGTTCAGCTCTTTCAGGAGAGGGGTGATATAACTTCATATTTGTAATCTTTAAACTTTTTGAATTATTCAGCTTTTTGCAATTGTTTCTGAATTGGATATCTATTTTCAGCAATATTTTTACAATTAATTTCAGTTTTCAGCATTCCAACGCATTTTCAGCAGGAAATGCTTTTTCTAGTTAAGTAAGTTCTGCTAACTATTGGCCCTGCAGTAACATCTATTGTCAATTCCTCATTGTCTACAGGAATTGTCCCCTCCTATTTCAAACATGCCACTATCCAGCCCATATTAAAGAAACCTAACTTAGATCCAGCTTTGCCCATGAACTACAGGCCCATATCAAAACTGCCTTTCTTGTCCAAAATTTTAGAGAAAGTGGTGGCCAAACAACTTACTGCTGCACTGGAGAGGCACAACATGTACGACAAGTTCCAGTCTGGGTTCCGTAAGCAACACTCTGAAACCGCTCCCCTGAGGGTTTCAAATGACATTCTCATGTGTGCTGATGCAGGTGACTGCCCTGTGTTAGTTCTTCTGGACCTCAGTTCTGCATTTGACACTGTAGACCATGACATCCTGATTAAGAGGCTACGCGATTGGGTGGGCATATCTGGCATAGCGTTAGACTGGTTTACATCTTACCTCAATGACAGAAGTTTCAATGTCTCTGTGGGTGATTTTGTGTCTGTTACCTCTCCACTGTCTTGTGGTGTACCGCAGGGCTCGGTTCTGGGGCCTCTGTTATTTTCCCTTTATCTGCTACCTTTGGGACCGATCATAAAAAGCTATAATGTGTCCTATCACTTATATGCAGACGATATCCAACTCCATCTGTCATTCAAACCCAGCAAGGCATTCACATTAACTAGGCTCCTGTGTCAATGCCATCAGAGACTGGACGGCAGAAAACTGCTTACAACTCAACGACTAAGACGGAGGTCCTAGTTATTGCTCCAGAGGAGTTTGTCCCCATGATCAGGCAGATTATTAGTCCACTCTCCTCTGCTGCCCATTGCAACCTGCGCAATCTTGGGATTTTCTTTGATCGATCCATGTCGTTTGACCTCCATGTTAAGCAGCTGTCCAGGTCATGTTTCTTCCATCTAAGAAATATCAGTAAACTGAGATCTGTAGTATCAACACCTGAATTAGAGATGATCATACACACATTTATCTCTTCACGCATTGACTACTGCAACTCACTTTTCACATCACTCAGTGCATCTGCTCTTAACAGTCTGCAGGTCATCCAAAACGCTGCCGCCAGATTACTCACCAGGACAAATCGACGGTCTCACATCACCCCCGTACTCCGATCTCTCCACTGGCTTCCTGTAGCATCTAGGATACACTTCAAAATTCTCACCATCACTTACAGAGCACTTCACGGTCAGGCTCCGACTTATGTAGCTGATCTACTTCGCCCCTATTCACCCGCCCGCACTCTCAGGTCAAACGCTCTAGGTCTTCTGTCAGTCCCACGCACACGATTTAAGACCCGTGGTGACCGAGCCTTTGAGGCAGTGGCCCCGAGGCTCTGGAATGCTCTGCGCCTCACAGATACTGTGGATACTTTTAAAAGCCAGCTCAAAACCCACCTGTTTAGGCTGGCGTTTGTGTAAAAGTAAACCCATGTCCTAGACCTGCTCTTAAAATACGTTTTACATTTTTATTTTATATTGAAAGTCCTTCATTCGCAAGTAGCAGTACAGTAGTAAAGTACAATCAGCAAAGTCTACTCAGCGTGCATCAAGAGTACTGATTATTATGCAGAATGACTCCTTTCAGTGTTTCATTATATTATTCATATCATTGGATTATTATAACTGTTTCTTTAACATGTAAGGAGCCTTTTCTGTCTGTAGAAAGCACAGCAAATGTTTAGCTACTCTCATCTAGTACACTGCATCATATGGTTTATAAGCTCACATGTTCTGTATTTATTATCTTATGTTTAACTACAGCTGCCAAACATGTGTTAGAGTAAGAACTATATTTCCCTCTAAATGCAGTAGAGTCCAATTATAAAGTAGCATAGAAATGTTTTGGTAAAGAACAAGTACCTTTGTACAAATACTGTACTTAACAGTTCAATTAGAGGAGATAGTCCATTGTTGTAAAAAACCTGACCTATTATATAATGTATATGGTTCTGTTATAGGACTGATATTCCTATAGTGTTCTCATACAGCGGCTGTGGCTGTGTAAGTGTAGAGAAAGCTTAGTTATTGACTGGTGTAATGAAAGCCTAATGCATGTACCCGGCCAGGAAAAGAATAACGCGAGTGAGAGTTCATAACATAAAGCCTAAAGAGAAATGGTGAACTCCTTCTACACAGCAGAAGACTTTTAGTGCAGAATGAACCATCAATGTAGAGAGGAAACTCTTTGTTTGAATGAGTGCTTAGAACTTTCAGAACAATCAACCTCAATTATTGTTCTACCTAACTTCCTGAAATCCCCAGCTCACTTACAATATGAAAATCTAAAAAGCATGCTTTGCATTCACTTTAAATATGGAGGTTCCCATGGAGTCAGTGTATGCTGAAGTGACACTGTTTGTAACTACCACACATGGAATTATCATGAAATTACATTTTCAAATGTCATGTTCTACAAAGAAAGCTGAATCACCTAACGTTACCAAAAACCATATCATGTAAATCAAAAACATGATATGTAAATTAATTTATACAGTGACATTTATGAATTGACCAGCAAATTGAGAAATATTAATTCTTCACTCATATTGTGTATCATGTCAATATACTGACCACTGTGTGCGTGCGTGCGACCAGAGCCTCAGCCAACAGTTTAATGATCTTACATAAGTTTATAATGTCTCCCCCCCCACACACATACAGAGGACTTACAGAAAAAGGCCAGATGTTCGTTTTTTTTAAATTCAATTTGTGCATTTACAGAAAACGTCAACCCCAGAAAAAAAAAAAAATATATATATATATAACAAAAATGGCAAAGGCACAAATTCAAACAGACCCAACCAAACGCCCACCAAACTAGCTGGTCTCACTGGCCAACAGTTAGCTAATGTCAACAATGTTGTGAGTAATAATGTAATAAATTGACACTTGTGAAAATAGTTTTAAATAGTGATAACACTCACCTGTTTTTAAAATTGTACAGTATACACATTATACAGTGTGTATAATGTGGCCGTGGCTCAATGGGTAGCGAGGGTTGTCCTGCAACCACAAGGTAGGTGGGTCGATCCTTAGCTGCCATGTCCCTGAGCGAAACACTGAACCCCTAACTGCTCCCCGGGCTAGGGATGGGTTAAATGCAGAGGTTCAAGTTCACGAGTATGTATATGACGACTCTAATAAAATCTCGTAACACTTTAGTTTTTTTGTACTTCTTCTCAAATCGAATGCTAAGCCTTGCCTCAACCAATGTTTCTTTTAGCACTGATTTCAATCAGATGGGTCTTACATAACGAGTGTCAGATTCACAGTCTGTTTTACACACTATTCTGTAAGGATTACAGATACTAGAACCCAGAAGCACAACTCGGAGACAAGATTCAGGTATAGGTTTCTTTACTTGGTAAAGGCAGGGTCAACACCGGGAGGTCAGTCCAAAAGGCAAACAAATCCAACAAGGGGCAGGCAAAAATCCAAGGTCTAGAAAACAGGCAGACAGGGTTGGAACAGGCAGGTCAGAATAGTATGATAACACTGGAGCGCTTGGCAGAGACACACAAGACAATCTGGCAGGGAACAAGTGCAAGTGAAGGGACCTAAATAGTGAGGGCTAATGAGGGAATGGGCTGCAGGTGAGATGGGTGTGGAGGACCAGGTGAGGGGAATGAGAGATGATTGGGTGTGCATGGTAGGATCTGAAATGACAGGAGAGTTAGTCAAATAAGCAGACAGGATGAAAGTAAACTAATATGAAGGGGAATTCGTGACACTATTCACTCAATTTGCACTAGTACATATTCTATACATGACCTCTTGTATGTAGGGTTGGGTATCGTTTGGGTTTTTTCCGATACCGGTGCTAAAACGATACTTTTAAAACAATACCGGTGCCTAAACGATGCCTGAACCGATACTTTTTTCTTCAAATTGAACAATATATTAACTGTTAAAGTATACTATAAATATAAATAAATACAAAACACTTTTAACTATGAACAATATGTTAACAGTTTACAGTATACTTAAATAAATATAAATAAATACAAAACACACACACTCTGTACACACACTGCAGCTTCAAACTTCAGCAATTCATTTGCAGAAATATGAGCATATTTTCCTTCTCTGGCAAAATACGACACGTCTCATGACTTATTTTATTTTACCAGTTGGTGGCGGTAATGCGCCAATTCGTCATTTGCCAACTGCCAGTTGGTCTCAAAGGAGGAGAAGAAGAAGAAGCTTTCGCGTGCCTGTGTTGTTGTGCTTATGAGCGGCAGCGCTAAGTACCCCGTTGTAATAATACTATGAGTGAGGAGCGGAGGACCGAGTCCTGCTGCCAGGACGGAGTCATCAGAGTAGTGTAAAAAAAGTATTTCAATCGGCGCAGGCACCGAAAGGAGGCACCGAAATCTGCGTTACGTTTCGGTCCGGTAGGTACCGGACGTATAGGAACCGGTTACATACCGGCACCGTTTTTCGGTACCCAACCCTACTTGTATGCCATGTACATTAGTGTGGGTTGATAGGTCAAAACATGTTTACACTGCAGTTTAAACACTATATGACCTAATTTGAGGGCTAATCAGAAGCATTTGCATTTTTCTAGAAGTATTTTAATCAATGTGCTGCTGTTGAAGGAACAACCTTTGGATATGTGGGAACATACGATACGGTTGAACCAGATTGAACCTTCTTCTAATCTATCCGGTTATGTTTCTGTGAAAATTGGTTGATCAATCAATCTCAAACCAAGAAGATGTGTAGAGAAGTCAGTTTGCTCTTGAGCGAGTGTGAGCAGCAGTGTGGTAGTGAGTTAGCTCTGAGGCTGCTGTAGAGGACTGAAAAGGTGAAGGTGGCAGTTCAGCATTATTCAGCTTTGTGTGAGGCTGCAGGGCTACACGCACACACACACACACACACACACACACACACACACACACACACACACACACACACACACACACACACACACACACACACAAACTATACCAGCTTCACCTTGATCAACATGGAACGTGGAATCAGTGAATTTTTCTGCTGAATTGATACTAATCTCTGAAATAAACGGCTGGTGTTCTGTATTCGTTTAGAAAGAACTGATCATTAGATTTTTACCAGCTGTGATTGGGATCTGTTGTGTCATTTCTGTCCAGGCAGCAACGTCGAGAACACTGAGATTCCATGACAGTTTCTGATTCCAATCATGAGCTTTGTCCTTTTCTTCAATTTAAGCACATTTTACTATCGTAATCAAAATCGTTATTGTGGTGTTGTGGTGCCGGAGATGAAAAGTTGTGAAAAGTGAAGTCAAAGCTTCATGTGTTAAAGCTGCATTCTCTCTAATGTCCAGCAGGGGGCGACTCCTCTGGTTGTATAGAAGTCTATGAGAAAATGACTCTACTTCTCTCTTGATTTATTACCTCAGTAAACATTGTAAACATGAGTTTATGGTCTAATCTCTAGTTTCAAGTCTTCTTCAATACAGCATGATGTTCATTTCGTAAATGATGGTCCATTTAGAGTCAAACAGACCATGAAGCAGAGTATGCTTTAGGGCGGGCTTACTGTGATTGACAGGTCACTGCCACTACCAGAGACATACGGCGTCTATATATGGTAACTTCTGTTCACTGGCTGCAAAAAAAACAACATGGCGACGATTGTAATCCAAGATGGCGACGGCGAAATCGCCAAACTCAAGGCTTCTCACAGGTGAGACCTACCAATCAGGACTAACTAACATTTAATCTAACATTCACACACCATAGGCACAGTTACAGGAGCAACTTGGGGTTAAGTATCTTGCCCAGGGACACATCGACATGCAACTGGAGTTGGGGAATTTGTCCTTCAGAGGATCCAGTTCCTGAATTTGAACACAGCTAACAAGTTGATTCCTCCTTTCTGACGTATGCAATATGGAGGTTGATACTCACATTTCCTTTGCTTATTACGCCACTGAACTACATTCTAAAGCGCAGGAAGAAATGGCTGCCAGACAAGAAAGATACACCTTCAAGAAAAGACTACCTTGCAAAAAGATGACCATCTCATGTCTAAATTACACTTTGTTACATATGCAGATATACTGTAAATGTAGTGTGTTAGCACCGACGGATGAATTCCACTCTGTCCTGACTGCTATGGTGCCCTGGGATTTACCAGAGCATGCCCTGCTTCTGAATGAGTGTTTTTTTCTCTCTATGAATTAAAGATGTCAGGGCGGTTAGAACAGCTTCCATGTTACGGTGACCTGGAGACAAGCTTTCTTTTGGTGGGATCCAGTGGGCTTGTGTTATCTGTCAGCAGATGTTTCACGGTCGGTGGGGGTTCTGCACTGAAAGGATCTGGTGGGTTATGACGGAAGATGAACACGGCATGCTTAAAAGTGCACCAAACCCATAACCAGATGCAGGTTATGTTTTTTTTACCCAGAAATCTGACTCCAGGGTGTCAGGTGTCAGCAGTTTGAATGACAGGAGATGACGCAGAGGCATGAGTGTGAGTCAACGCTGTATACACCAACTGGCAAATATGTCAGACACATAAAGCCTCAGTAAACAGAACTATGGTGTATGATGTGTTGTCAGAATACTGCAGAAGTAGTTTATTCCTGTTCTGAATGGCCTCAATGTTGGTAAAGGCCGTCATAGCCTCCTCCTGGCTGCAACTCACTGATCCCACTGATCCCCTATCTTTCTCCAAGAATCCAATTTGAGCCTTTGTGGTCTGATGTTGGAGAAGTTTTGGTAAAACATGAAAAAGAGAGCTTGAGAGAGAGCTCAAATTCTGTCCACGTTCACACCTTCATCCCCGTGGCCAATTGCTGTATAAATGGTAAATGGCTTTTCTAGGCTTTTCTAGTCTCTAACACTACATGTCATTCATCTATTCATACACTGATTAATGGCAGGGGCTACCATTCAAGGTGCCACCTTAAGTGTCTTGCCCAAGGACACATCGACTTGGACTGACTGATTGAAAGACGAGCCGCTCTACCCATGACTGCCCTACGCTCGTCAATATTGTGTTGTCTTTTAAGGAAGGTTTATAGATTTGATGGTCCCAGCTGCCAAGGTCTGCCATCGCAAAGGAGGTTTCACGGCAGTGTTAGTTTCGTTGATGAAAACTATCACAAAATAGTTCCTTTCCATGCCTAAGACGAGACGATGACGAGACGGCACCGACAACATTTGCTCTAGTTGACAGTGTAGAAGCTGTCAGGAAACGGGGGGAGGGCACTTATGTGGCACTCTTTATAACCATTCAGCTACCAAGCTGCCTATTCTAACATTGACATCATCACTTGATCACACCTGATGGTCTGTTATGCCGTCCCACAGTCCAGGACCCAGGTACAACCATGGATTGAAGTGTTTCACAACACATTGCTGTCAGTCGATCGGTAGTCTTTCAACTGTCTGTGTACTAGGGGTGGGGGAAAAAAT
The DNA here is from genome assembly GCA_028022725.1 of Lycodopsis pacificus. Classification (NCBI taxonomy): domain Eukaryota; kingdom Metazoa; phylum Chordata; class Actinopteri; order Perciformes; family Zoarcidae; genus Lycodopsis; species Lycodopsis pacificus. The sequence goes on along the minus strand of CM051691.1, from coordinate 4,296,272 downwards.
CGATACAGCATAGTATTGCGATATTTTGCGTGGCGATATTATATCGATACATGGACGCCAAGTATCGATTTTTTATTTTATAAACTATAAAAATTTTAGATAAATCAAAATCAATTACTTTTAGATAAATCAAAATTAATTACTTTTTCAGTCCACTAGATGGTGCAGAGTTGTTTTCTGGTGAGGTCAGCAAAGGTCCCGGGTCAGCGTGATTGGTAGGAAGTTGGTCAAAACAAAGATAGAGACATCTGGCCTCACAACGGGGTTAAATCTGCCAACAGTAGCCGGCTCATGGGGAGAGTGCAGCGCAGAACTGTCTCGCTGCCCTTGACGTCCACGCATCACAAGTTATACTGAGTTATATAACTCTAATATCCTACTTATATAAGTTATAGTTCATAAACTGAGTCCACACGTTTGCATTTAGTTAAGTTGGACTATGTAGTTCAGTTTGTCAGGTGCATGCAACATTTATGACATTGTTGGTCAGTCTGTCTGCTTGACAATCATATTCTGCTGCAATAAAAATGATTGAAGTGAGATGAACAGACTGAAAACTTTATCTTATTAGATAAAACATGTTGACACAGTTTTCCTTTGAGGACATAATTTGAAGTTGAAAAAAGTAATAAATCGCAATATATGTTATCACAATACTCAGAATATCGCAGTATCGTGAAAGTATTGTGAAAGTATCGTGATATATCGCAGTATCGTGATATATCGAAGTATCGTGATAATATCGTATCGCGAGATCTCTGGCGATTCCCACCCCTACTGTGTACCTGATGTCAGAACAGAACAGCTGCTGCGGTAACATCCTACAAAAACACATTTCAACAAGTTCACGTATGTTTCATCTATTACAGGAGGTACAACAACCTGATACCTAATTTCAGCTGTCCTTGGAGGCAAGGGAATCCAGCAGTGTTGAGTTGGGCCTTTAAATTAGATCCATGTTAAGGCCTTTTACATGACAAAGCTTGGTCCTCATTGATAAAGAACATATAAAAATATTTAAGTAGCCATAATCTTGTGGTAATTTCCCTAAAGCTTATTTGTGAAAACCCTGAGCTCCTGCTGACATTTGTCTAGTTTAGTTATTTACAAGGTTGCAGCTCAGGTTTTTGGCCAGCAGATGTCAGTGTTGTAACTCACAATACATGTTTCCTCCACACACACACACACACACGCGCGCGCACACACACACACACACACACACACACACACACACACACACACACACACACACACACACACACACACACTCAGTCCCAATGGAGGTCCTGCCACCCTGTACATAAGATGAACAAAAATTAAAAGGTTTACCTCTTTGCTCCATTTTTATCTGAGAATATTTTGTGTTACACTGCTATGATTGAAACCAGTTCAAACTGTGGAGCTCTGAACATGTTGCCTAATTCCAGGTTTTGCACCACTTTTTGTGTCTGTTCATGCTGTTTCAGAGACTGTTCCAGCCTGACAAAAGCACATACACTGATTAAGCGCAGCACAGAAAGCATAGGTATTACGCAGCAGCAAACCGTATGGCTGCTGCGTGTGAACCTGGCTCCCATTCAGTTAAATGGAGCAGCCAGTGCAGATGGGACATAGACAGGCCAGGTGGATTGTGGGTAAGAAGGGGAGGTGCCCAGTGATGTGTGAATAGTGTGCGTGGATATCAAGGAGAAGAGAGAAATACTATGATATAATACGCACACTGCTCTGATGGAAAGATTTAATGGTAGTTTTTTTCAGAATGTTTATGATGCCAAACTGTAGAACTAAATTTCTTCCATTTTTTAATTAACTGGCTGTTCCGCTCACCAGCTATAAGCTAGAGTGCACGTCAAAGGAATACTTTATCCACAAAAAGCCAGTTTTTCTGGCATGCCTCCACGGTGAACGGAGAATCCCTAAACAGACTAAATCCTTGATGAATTGAAGTAAATGGAAGGACCCCCCTAATTTATATCTCCTAATGAAACTGGGTAGCAGGATGGACCATACCAATCAATTTTATCTGTACTTTTCCCATTCCCCACTGCTTCTCTGACTGAAAAGAAGATGTATTTCTTATGTGGCTGATGCAGATGATAGAAATTCACAACTTAAGCTTCATCTTTTCTGACATTTCATAACTTAATCCTAGGTGTTTCTGACAGTCAGACAGGTGTATCTTTCTCTGTGGCTCGTCCCTGCTGCATGCACTGCATCGTTCATCTCTACAGCCGTCCTTCAATGGAGAACCTTTTCTTCCCTCTCCCCCATCCGTCTGCAGCTCCTCTCAGGTTACCTGAGCTGTGCCTTTAACTGTCCATCACTTTTTTTTTACTTTTCAGCAGCCTTTATTTTTAAATTCCTCACAGAAGCTGCTGTTTGCTCAGAGGGCAGGGAGGGATGAGAGGAGAGAAGAAGATGTGGGAGGCAAAGAGAGGAGCGAGAGAGGGAAAAGGAGACGGTGGCACATACCTAGATGGAGGGATATAAATAGAATAGATTGTGAGCGTCTGGAGTGAAGGCCGATGGCACAGCGCTGTCTGGCGGGCTGCCAGGTGGAGAGGATAAATAGAGGGTGGAGAGAGCATCCTGGAGTCTGGTACTGCTCCAGGCCCCGGTCTCCACGGAGACCACCGACTGGATGAATAGGGAACAGGAGAGGGTGTGTCTGACCGATATGAATCCAGTTCTGATATGGGTGGATTAATGCTGCTTCAAGCTGAGATGGAAACAGCACCAATGACATAGCATAAGATTTCACAGATTCAAATACAGTAATATACCATTGTACTAAACACCATCTAAGAGAGCAGACATGAGTGTTTCTAATTAGAGTCTAATTAGACCAAGGAAATATATGACTAAAGCTCTATCAAAGAGTTATTCAAAAGCTACATTATAATCTGTTATTATTATTATTATTAATAATTACCTGCAGGTTGAAGTATGTGTGACACGACGGGTTAGGACCAGACTACACATGCCCCACTGGTCTCTGTTGTAAAACATTTTGTAGCTCTACTATCTGTACCATGTATGGGAATAAGTATGGGAAAAACCTTTAATTCGTTCACTTCATTGCAATGGGTGGGAAAGATTGCCACGGTTACCACTTTGATGTCATTACTAGGCTTTCAGACAGAAAGCAGCAGTGCGTTACCACAACTAACACAAGGGTCTGTTTGTTTCAGGTACTGGTGTAGAGACGAGATGCGATTCAGGAAGTCCTGTATAAGAAGTAGATCCATCAGTTTAACAGGGCTTATCAGACACTGAAACACAGCACAGTGGTTTATTACTCTGTCCATAATGTCTGTCTAATGTCTGTCTCTTGAACATGGACTTTGGCTGATGTGAAGCATCAATAGCGTCTGCTATGTACAAACTGTTTGATTCTGAAGACAGCTTGAAATAGTATGTAAGTTGTTATATAAACCCCCGACACACACACACACACACAGAAACACACACCCTTTCTCTGTACAATTCATCCAATTTCGTTTTTTGCTTCCAACGATTATGACAGCTAGATAATCAACCTAAATCAATTATTGTACCACGTTCTGTTTCTCAACGATGCTTTTGTTTCGTCTTGTGTTAGAAATCCAGCGCACACCTTTTTTTAAACAGTGTGCTTTCGGAACGGCCTGACCGTCTTGAAACACAGATCCCACCTCGTTTGCCATGCTTTGTGCGTGTGACTTTTTATATGGTGTCCTCACCAGGCGGCAACATTCTGCCGAGTGAAGCCAAGTGTCCTAAAGCTGCATTCTCTCTAGTGTCCACCAGGGGGTGACTCCTCTGGTTGTATAGAAGTCTATGAGAAAATGACTCTACTTCTCTCTTGATTTATTCCCTCAGTAAACATTGTAAACATGAGTTTATGTCTCAATCTCTAGTTTCAAGTCTTCTTCAATACAGCATGATGTTCATTTAGTAAGTTATGATCTATTTAGACCATAAAGCAGGGTATGCTTTAGGGCGGGCTTACTGTGATTGACAGGTCACTGCCACTACCAGAGACATACGGCGTCTCTACGTCACTCCTCCGCATCCCAAATATGGTAACGGCAGTCCCCAAATCAATGGATGACGTCACCATGACTACGTCCACTTCTTATACAGTGTATGGTCATCACCATTCATATCTATGCATGCAATGTGTTTATTATTGTTTACTAGGGCACAGGTTCTTCACAGATCTAGCCTCTCAAAGTGCACCATGTTGATGCATTTACCTTTAAAATGTAGCTACCTTTCTTAATGCATGATGTCATAGTCAATGAGCAATCGTGTTAGATCATTTACTCAAAATTGACTAAATAACTGTCATTATGATGTTTGCCGTAATCAAGAAGCTCTATTTGCTATTTTATACACTTATGTATTGTTTACCGCCAAATATTGGACCCACTTCTAATTACAACTTTTATGTTGACGGGAACAATACAAGTTAGAAACCCATAATTGTGCATACTGCCATTGGAAACGAATGTATGGAGGTACAATGTATTGCTCCAGGTTGTGTCAATCAGATATCCAACTGGCTTTCCCATCAGCTACACTCACATATGAAGGAGACTAGCAGCATGTTAGAAATGTATTTCTAATAAAAACACATGTTATGATGATTTCACACAGACAGTTTAAGATGATCAGTTCTGATGTAATTTACAGAATCAGTGCGACTGCATCATATCTGAGGTGTAACTCGCTGACTGGACCAGATCTGGCTTTTTGAATCCTCATTATCGGCCTCATGTATCAGTCGAACGCTGGAGGAGACAGAGACAGCGGCAGTGAGGAAAGCCTGATGGAAGACAAAGGTCAGAGCTCTGCACAGTCGATGCACACTGACGATAGTTTAACAACAGCTTTGCCACAGGCGGCTCTCCAAACGGAGCTGCTCCATGGCTAAGATTAGAATGCAGCCAGCAGATCGGATCCTCAGAGACAAACCGTCTGATAGTGTACTGTACAGGGTGTTATTCAGACAGATGTTATCAGGATAATTAAAGTGTAGGCCTGTTTTGTTTGTCTTGCCTCTCCGTTTGAAATCCTTTCTTCGCATCTCTTGATTTGTTGCTGACTAGAGATGCACTGATTGGCTGACCGATCCCAGTCTGACCTGCTCATTCCAGTTTTTGCTGATTACATTTAGTTCTCTAACAACTATAATTGACAGCAAGACTGCAGACTAACTTTTTTCACCACCGTCCGGAAAAAATGTCTCGAAGTCTGCGTTAACGGTCAAGAATTCTAAATGTTGTCTTTTCACTTTGTTATCGTCATCTATTGTGGTTATTTGCATAAAAACACACATTTAAAGGATTATAAAACAGTGCCAAAGTGCAACCTTTATGTCTTCCTCGCTGATGCTGAAGGACTTTTGATTGGCCCCTTTCATGAGCAGACACTGTGAACACAGTGTCCTTTAATGTGCTTGTTTGAAGGGCTGCTGCATCAAAGGCAGGGTTGGAGAGCTCGCTCTTGTCTACCCCCTCTACTGCTCGTGCTGCTGTAACCAGAGGCTCAACGGATGTACAGGAGGAGAATAATGGTTAAGTTTATGTGTTGTGTCACTACGACAAATACTGCTTCTGACAGTTTTGTGGCACTGTTGCAATTTTGAACTCAGTAGTATTGCCTCTATTTGTGTGTGTGCCTTGCAGCACTACATTAGGCCGTGCATATGCATCAGAAGTGACACGTGGCCTTTTCAAAAACTTGAAGAAGCTCTCCACTGATAAATTGCATGAATGCTCAAATTAATCTGCAACTTCTGGGTTGTTGTTCCTTTGTCCTGTTTATGTGGAACCCCCCCGCTTTACGCCCCCGGTCTGATTTTGCATCGCGGCTGGTGTGATGCCATCAAAAGATGGGACCCCGCCCTCTATCAGGGATGATTTACATTTTCATTGGTTTAAAAAAAAGAACCTCTATTTCTGCTAAGTAGGTGTTGAGGAAGTCACAGATATCCCGGGAAACTAAACTAAATATGTTAGGAGTAGTTACATTTACGCCGTCTTACATTTACAACCGGCCCTTTGAGGGCGACCGTGATGCTGATGTGGCCCCAGAGTGAAAATGAGTTTGACACCCCTGGTTTAAAGGGATCTCGTAAACTAGCTAGGAGTGAAGCAATCCAGCTGTTCAAGTCGTCTCTCATCTCCAACTCCAGTCTCACATCTCAAGTAGCTAATCTGACTGTAAACAATGAGCAGCGCACAGAACAGCAAGTCTTGGCCCTGATGTCAGCTGGCTACTCTGAAACCCCAGAAAAACCCAGCAGCGGCTTCTCTGTCATCAGACCGATAGCTGATTTGTTCTGAAACGTTAACACAATGTGGTGTGATAGTAGACTGCATGACCCTATTAGATCAAGGTGTTTTCTGCTTTAAATGAACCCAATCTAATACATGAACCATCCCATATGTGTGTCATGTTCTGCAGTAGAGCGACTCTCATTTGTTTGGTATCATACTTAATCCAGTTTTTTTCACCAGATATTTTGTCCCTACATACGTTAATATCGAAGATTTTCTTACCTCTGACTTCTCAAAATTGAAAGGGACCCACATGCTGTAGAGCAGGTTGAATTAAAAGCCCTTTAGAGGCAAAGGTTCCACAACAAGAAAGTATTCGAAACAGGAGATGTCAGGGAACAGACAGGAAGCCGGCTTACAGACTGGCAACAAGCAGGTTTGTAGAACAGAGATGGGGACACTGACAGGCTGGAGAAGTGTGGCAAGGAAGCAGCACAGACAATCTGTCAACGGAGGAACTGCTTCGATGTACATACATGTTTCCTTCACTTGCGTCTTTCCCTTGCATCCTAGTCCCTCCTGATGAAGAGGCGAGGGGAGGTGCAGGGTGAGGTGGGGGGAGAGAGTAATCCAGGAAACGTGTATTCAGAGAAATGAGACGTCCTTTTCACTGATGACGACTGTCAGTCAGCTGTCAGTCGGCCTTGTTCTGTATTTGCCCATATATGCACTGTGCACATACTCAGGAGGAGCAGGTGTCACCCTCTGTGTTCTATCTGTGTCTGAATACATTCAAACTGTCTGACAAACATCTGCACATTTATGAAAAACCTGCATTCTGTATTTTACTGTTCAGTCAAAGTTATTTGCATCTGCATTCACTGATGTTCCGTTCATAGTAATTATTCAATTTTATAATATTATAATATCCAAGTTGTGATTAGAATGTTTTATTATGTTTTGTAGAAACGATTTACGAGGTCAAATGTTTATGACAACATGTCAATGATGTGAATATATCTCACGTAAAACTATATCTAAACAATGGTAAAAGGGAAATGGTATTTCCAGCCTCAGAAAGGATGACAAGGTCAGGAAATGCAGGTTTAGGAAGAGGACATGAGGCTGGAAACAGGGCAGGTGTTGCTGTGACATGGTGAGGATACTAAAGTCATCGCATGAGCGATGGCCGAAAATGCCGAAATAAGACTGAGGTTACAAAAACGTTGTAACTGTGGTGCGCGCAAGGGTGTGTGCGTGTGTGTTTGTGTGTCAGTATGGCCTGTGGACTGCTTCTGGCTGTAAAGAGGAAGCAGATGTGCCGAAGAAATTAGCCCCATTAAAAAGCCTGCATGGTTAATCATTAACTCAGTCCCTTAGTGGAGTGAATATCTGTCCCACTGTGTGCTGATCAATCGGTTTCTGTTCTCTGTTGCTCACTGTGTGACTCTCCACGACCAAATACGTATGTTGATCGTTACAGGAAACCCAAAGGTGCAGCGATGCCTGTTGCACTGGGTCATGATCCACAGTACAAATGCTAACAGTCCTGTTTGTACAATCAAAGGCAGACGAACAGCGTCCTCTTGTCCCTTGCTTTCCTCTAACTGAGAACACCTGATTCAGCTGCATACTCCTGGAAGATGTGTGGACAAACCCTGTTTCACAGTACAAACAGTTTGCACACCTTGGAGCCTAAATGTTGTTTTTTAAGTTTGAATGCACGGCTTGATGTTACTTTTTTATTTTTATTTGAGTTCACCGTCAAAAGAATATGATTCCTTCCTGCACTTTATTCTAGCACCAAAATGTTTTGATTCCATGACTTCATGGTCTATCTTCTAGCATCAAAACGTAGTAGAGGTGGTTCCGTCCACTTCTGTGGGTCTGGTGTAATGACTACTTCTGCCTCTAAGGGTCACCAGCGGGGCTTTGCACTTTGAGTGTTCACACAGTGCTCTTTCATTGCCTCGAGCATATTGTTGCTAATTCTAGCATGTCGTTTAAATCCTACCCAGTCTACATTCTTATTCATGTTTCTGCATTATATCTTTGCTGGCTTTTCTTTATTAGTTTCCACAATGTTATCTAATGAAGTAACAGATGCTACACTGCTGCTGTTGTGGATGTGGACAATTGCTGTTAAATACACTTTTACTCTTAGTCATAGATTAATAGTAGCTGGAATGGTCATTTATATGATCAGTATTAGGTAACGGGCTTTCTTTCCATATTCAGCTGACAACATTGACGTAAATGAGCCTGAAAACATGTTGTATGATGGAAACAGTTGTGGTTTCCACCCGATGAGCCAGCTCTGTGTCAACCTGTCTGAGTGTAACTAAAACTGGATGCCTACAGGGCTGTTCCCACCATGTATCCCATCTGTCACTGCTCTGTGTGACTTCTGATTGGCTGCGCCTGGCAGGCAGGTGAGGAGTGTCTGCAACACAAAGGCAGTCTTCATTATGGATCAGAGCCACCTAAACCTGTTCACAAAGGACAGCCTTCCTGCGAGCTGCAGTGATGCTGTGGGGCTTTCCCACTGCTGTCTGACTGGCTGTCACGGCTCCATTGATCACAGTTTACCCATCGCTGGATCAATAAAACTTTTACCGGCCTGCCACCTGATATGATTGGCTTTGACACCTTAGAGCTGCAGTGGCAGGGTGGGGTTTGCCTCACAAACATTCATATAAAGACAACTCACAGGTCTGTTGGGTTAAAATAGGAGAAACTTGATGATTGTGACCATAAGGCAGTTAAGGTCAAGAGAGACGAGGAGACAAAGACAGAGAGGGATGAGGGCAGTGATGAGGAGGATATTGACAGAATGTAAAACATTCTTAAGACTGATTGATTCAGTTGATTTTAAGGAGCTGATTGGTTTAAAGTTGCTAAATTAGAAATTTAGAGCATATTTATTGCCTCCGCACGGCTCTCAACATGGTGGTGGCTAGCAGCTAACATTGCAGCCGAGCTAACAGGTTATCCGCTGCTGGGAGATTGGTCGGTGGGGAACGCTCACATGCACTAACATGCAACGAACGCTAACCCTTTCACAGAGTGTTTTCAGTTCATCAAAGTTAAAATCAAGATGGCTACAGCCAAAATGCTGAACTCCAGGCTCTATGACACAGAGGAAGAATATATATTAGGCTTTGATACACACACAATACTTTGGTATTGTGTATGAATACTTACTTCAACCATCATTATTGGTTTTGGTCCTTACTAGTCTCGCAGAAAAGTAAGCTTGAACTACAGTGCCATGACTAAAGCCAGAAACCAGTGCATTATGATAGTAGGAAAGGAGAGAATAGCAAGGTTGATGCTGGAAGACGGAATTTGTTATCTGGTCATTTCCAAGGAAAACAGTGTATTTAGTCCCATCTTGGAGGCCTCAGAAATATAAGCTACTGTAATGGGAATATTGTACAAATGTTTAAAAATATTTGTTCTTAAGTGTTAACGGCTACTGATGGGAGAAGGTCAGAGGTTTTCCGCTTCTCCATTAGAGAGCCACGTGCTGCAACAAAACAAAACTGTGCTAGAACACTGCTTTTGGGTGGGTTTTCCTTGTGTTCTGGGGGCATCTACTGTAGCAGGAACTACCACAGAACAGGTTAGGAGTATTTTGCCAGGTGTTTATATTTGTGTCTGTCTGTCTTTGGACAGATTTTGTCTGTGTGAGATGCAGTAACGAAACTTTACACATGTGTAGATCAAAATGAAGCCGTGTTCGAAGATAGGTATGGTCCGAGCAAGGATGCAGGAAGTAGGGGGATAGGAAGCAGGGAAGGGGCCATTGCGCCCCACCCCCGGTCCGATTTTGCATCGCGGCTGGTGTGATGCCATCAAAAGGTGGTCTCTAGTTCTCTGCTGTTTCAAAACCTCAGGGATGATTTACATTTTCATTGGTTTAAAGGGATCTCGTAAACTAGCTTGGAGTGAAGCAATCCAGCTGTTCAAGCCGTCTCTCATCTCCAACTCCAGTCTCACATCTCAAGTAGCTAATCTGACTGTAAACAATGAGCAGCGCACAGAACAGGAAGTCTTGGCCCTGATGTCAGCTGGCTACTCTGAAACCCCAGAAAAACCCAGCAGAGGCTTCTCTGTCATCAGACCGCTGATTTGTTCTGAAACGTTAACACAATGTGGTGTGATAGTAGACTGCATGACCCTATTAGATCAAGGTGTTTTCTGCTTTAAATGAACCCAATCTAATACATGAACCATCCCATATGTGTGTCATGTTCTGCAGTAGAGCGACTCTCATTTGTTTGCTATCATACTTAATCCAGTTTTTTTCACCAGATATTTTGTACCTACATACGTTAATATCGAAGATTTTCTGACCTTTGACTTCTCCTTTTGAGAGAATAAGAAACTGTTTCTGCGTACTTTTGATTTCCTGTACGTGTTGTTTTACTGTAATATTAATAGCCAAGGGAAAGCTGACAAGCTCCTCTATTTTCTTGTTTTGTACACTGTGCTGTTTTATTGATACCTGATCTTTTTGTCCGCCAGGAGATTATGTGTTTGGAGTGTGTGTGTGTGTGTGTGTGTGTGTGTGTGTGTGTGTGTGTCTGTCTGTTTCACATGCTGCTGAACCCATCAGCCTTATATTTTTGGTGTTCATTTATGACTGTATGCTCAGAGACCTCTTGTGGTTGCAGTGAATCACACTTTTTATAAATGATTTTATTGACAACATATTTATGATATACTGATGGTTTTATACCGTCATTGGCTGTTGGGTCCTCACTGGCCGGTAGGGGCCGAAAGTATTTAACTGCTTCAGTTTGGACTGTTGCTTCTGCTATGGATTACGTAGTGCTCCTCTCTAGATTTGCACGCATAGGTAAGACTGTTATGTATTGATGTATTTGTAACTATCGCTTAGCAAATCACAAACTGATCCTAGAGTACAATGGAGAATGTCCTCTTATGTTGCTAGGAGGGCAGCTAGTCAGCTGTTAGTAGCTGCTGGACAGTATCGCCAGTTGTTTTATTGGGGACTTTTTTTGTAATTTTTTAAATTCTAATTCAAGGGTCCGCCTCTGAAGAACGAGAGCCACTCATGCTGCTCAGCGGGCAGAGAGAGAGAAACAGCAGGGAAAACCGAGCCAGCATGTTTTCACATCTAACTCTGTCAATTAAAGGTTCATCTTGACCCAACCAGGGATGGGGATTGTTGGAACAGTTTATGATGAGTTGACAAGACAGACATTCTTACTTTGGTGAAAGAGAGGAACTTGAATTCAGATTTCTTGACATTTATCTGTTGTGTGAGACATGAAATAACATGCGTGATAGGCTGGTGGTCTAGACGGGGAGCGACTGTGGTTTGTATTCATTCGACCATGCATTACAACGGTGGTGGTTGTAGACACACCTGGTGGAGAGCACCTCTCTAGTTTGTTCTTTAAATCTGGGACCTTTACTTTGGAAAATATTTTTGTTTCCTGCTTCAAGATCAAATTAATAAAACATATGATAATTATTATTGTATGTAAATGTTACCATGCCAACTTCAGATTAGGGACATGATGCAGCACGGTCTCCCCAATAAGGCACAGCTCTGTTCCACATAAACACTTGAGGCTGTGTTCCTGCTGGCATACATCAACATCACATCCACTGTAGCCCGTCTGCCTCTGCTAGCTTCCATTGCGTTGATACGCTACAGTACGCATACAATACACTCACAATACTCACACACGACAATGGGCGTATACGAGCGGTACAATACCCACAATGCAACTGAACCCCGAGACATACCGTGGTCTTTTCTTTTTGTTCAATGCAGAGATTTGAAAGAACCATATACTGTAGAGAAAAGTGAGCAGTGAATGCATTGTGTGTGTGTGTGTGTGTGTGTGTGTGTCCAGCTGACAGAGACTGGCGTGATATGCTCCATGTGTAACAAGGGCATGGAAGTGAAGAGAAATTCACCATGTCCACGCCAATACATTCCAAAATGTTCTTTACATATCACGTTTTTTAAGCACTTAACCGTTTTCGTGTTTTTTTTTTTATAATTTAGCTTTCTCTGACAGATTTTAGGAAAACCATTAACTTTGTGTTTATGTCTCTTTCCTTTTCTTTGATTCTGTTTCTTTGCGCACATTAATAGGATCATAATCATAATAATCATGATAATACTCATCAGATACACAGATTCAATCAAATGGTAAATGGACTGTACTTGTTTCTCTCTTTTCTAGTCTTCTAACCACTCAAAGCTCTTTAACACTACATGTCATCATTCACCCATTCCAGTGGCGGGCCATGTATTTCATACCTGGGCCTTCAGTGCTGTCCTAGTTGAACCACCTCCTAATAACCTCATTATGACCCCACAGCTACGGGTTATTATTTGTTTCGTGTAAAAATGAAGCTCAACACCTACAAATACGTTAACTGCAGAGTGCAGATACATGAATACGCGCATGACGGGATGGATACTGCGTCATTAACGGACAATGAGTCAAAATCAATCCAGCAAAACTGCGGAGCTAAAACACGCATTCCGCTACAGACTCAAGAGCACGGGCCATTCAAATATTGTTCACATCAGAGTTGAAAACACATGAATCCTCAAAGATGATCACTTAAACACTTCGATTTTAACACTTTGCGCGGAGTATATCGACTTCTTGTCAGGGTTCCGGCCTAGAGTAAAGACTCATTACATTACATTACAGTCATTTAGCAGACACTTTTATCCAAAGCGACTTACAATTCAGATATCACATTTCTACACCGTAGGCACAGCTACGGGAGCAATTTTGGGGTTAAGTGCTAACCTTGCTCAAGGACACATCGACGTGCAACTAGCAGAGCCGGAGCCAGGGTTTGAACCCTGACCCTCTGATTGAAAGACGGCCCTGCTATCCACTTAGCCACAGATGCCCCAAGCACGACTCAAGCGCAGACACAGACACTGGAGACGAGGTGGAAGGCAGGGTTCTTTACTTTTGCACAAAACAGACGTACACGGGAACTCAAAACGTCTCCAACAGGGAGCGAGCAAAAAATCCAAAAAGGGCTGGATCCAACTGGCCAGTGGGCTCCAGGGGATGGGCAGGAGGGCTCGGGAGTCGCGCCGGACACAGAGGCTCCGGGGAACAGGACTCGGAGTAGCTGCGGCTCAGAGGCGGCCGGAACGCCGACAGGACACGGTGAGCTGGAGTCGGCCTAGAGACAACATAGGGGGGAAATCTGATTGGATACAAGCTCTACTTAAACAAGCTGTGCTGAAAGCAGCGCTGCAGGCTGGAAGCAGAGCAACTGAGGAAGACAGGAGCTGTGCAATGAGATAATAAGCTAATGGAAAACATATTTAGAATACATGTAATGTATTTATGAAAAATAATTAAATTACATAATAGCTATAACTTTGTGATTCTGTCTAGGCCAGCAGAGAAGGCTTTGCTGGCGCTGACGGCCCACCACTGACCCATTCACACCCATTCATAAACTGATGACAGGGGCTACCAACCATTCGTACCCATTCACACACCAGAGCCTACGGGAGCAATTTGGGGTTAAGGATCTCGCCCAAGTACACATAGACATGGACTAGCAGAGCCGGGGATCGAACCGATAATCTTGTGATTGAAACCACTGAGCCACAGTCGCCCCAATAAGAACTCATGTAGGTTTAATGTCTAGATTTTATTGGACAAGACATTAAGTTTGTCTGAGGACGAGAGATCTTTGGCGGCAACTGGGCCAAGGCTGGAACGGACATGAATTGTGGTTGGTTGAACACTGTTAACCAATAGAATGCATGGCCAGAGATATGATTCCCTAAATCAAGTTGTTGAACCAGGAACTGCTCACTCGCTCTCTGCTGTCTGTCGCCAGCCTCTACACCCCCCCCCATCCTTTCAGCACCTCAGCAGATGGGCAATAGTGCTCCCTCTCTGTCTGTGTCTCTCTCTCGGTGGGGAGCAGTCTTTTGATACTTGTACTGGCCCTGCGATCTACATCCCCTCCCATCGCCTCAGGGGCTCACTCCCCATTGTGTCCATTGTTTCGCCCTGAAAGTGGGTTAAGAAAGACAGCAGCAGCGGACAGAAGGGACGGCGGGGGGGGGGGGGGGGGGGCAGTGGTCGAGAGACACAGAGGAGAGCTGAAAGAGAGAGAGAGGAAAAATGACCAAATCAAGACAGAGAGGAGGAGGTGTCTGATTAAATGAATACAAGACAGGGAGATGATGAAATGAGGGGGGAGGGGGGATGATTTGTAAAAAATAAACAGATTGGTAAAGAGATGAGATATGGACGCCAGAGGGAGGTTAATGGAAACAGTTGGTGAAAAGTGAAAAAGGGGCAGGTGATATGTGATAAGAGCGGTAACAGACAGGAAGATGGTGTTGTGCTGGTTGATGGTCATGTCATATACCTCATTGCTGTATGTATAAAAGTCAACGACAGAAGTAAAGGATTTAAAAGGTTGGAGAGTTCCAAAGAAGAGCGTCTGTGGGCGTTATGACCGAAAGAAGCACAGGGTCATAAATACAAGATGAAATATGATCCAGGAAGTTCAGTTTGAGCAAAACCTCGTCATCAGACAGCAAAACACTGCACAGCGATTTTAAAGGACTATGAGTGAAGTTATCACATTGATTTGATTCTCTGTCATGACCATTGAGCGGTAAACAGTAGAATGAAGGCTGAAACAAGCTTCTCTGGGCAACACGTCATTCTGAAATATTGACTTGGTGGTCCTTTTATACATAGTTATAAAATCATGCAGGTTCACTCGAAACTCCTTTAGCTCAGACTCCGGCAGAGACCGGTCCACTGTGGACAGACAGCCCAGACTCCGGCAGAGGCCGGTCCACTGTGGACAGACAGCCCAGACTCCGGCAGAGGCCGGTCCACTGTGGACAGACAGCCCAGACTCCGGCAGAGGCCGGTCCACTGTGGACAGACAGCTCAGACTTTGGCAGAAGCGTCTCGTCCTCCGGCCAGGAGCAGAGCTTCACCACGCTGCTCCGCTGGGAGACAACAATTGATATTGTTGAAACATAAAAATTTTAAATGGGAGTATGTGGTGCGACCTGACCTGAGTGGCTTCTGAAGTGGTAGGAGGCAGACACGAGAGACTTTGTTCCAATATCAAAAGGTGTTTTATTCATAAAACATCCCTGCGACACGTGTTACCAAACATATATACAACCAAAACAAACATTGAACTTAGCTTAATTGACCAACCCTTAACTCATCTTCCAGTAACATAATCACGGGCACACAGCTACGCACTGGTCTACCCACCCTTCCCTGAGAACAGAGACAAAGAAGAACCAGCAGCTCGCCCCACTGAGCAACTGTATATAAGGAAACTCAAGAAACTTTAGACACCACGAGGGTGAAGGCAAGATGGATGGAGGAAGTGCAGTGTACTGGAGAGAAGATGTGCGGCATGTTTTAATCTTGATGGTCCACATCAATGCAGTCCTGTGCATTCATTTATCACATTTTTATTTTCCTTTAAGCATGCTTGTGATCATGAACCCCTCCTTATGTTCTGCTGGATCCCATAGGCAGGGACCCGAGGCTGTGGCTGCTGCTCACACACATGTGATGTGGTGGTATGTTGTTTTCAGAGTGAGTGGTCAGGTTTGGTTTCTGGTTTCACTCATATTTTAATAGTAAAAAAACCTGCCAAATTCAACACATCTCCATCTGTGGAGCAACATGAAGAGGAAGATGCAGTTATGGTTCAAATAGTACCCATTTATACATTTTGGGGATAAAAAATAATTTCCTGATGTCACTGTAAGTAATATCAGTAACATCAGGCTTCGGCTTCCTTCTGCTGCTCACACTTGCTGGGTTACCGTTAACAAATGCACGCACACACACACACACACACACACATCTTTACAGTCCTCATTAGCTCTCAGTGTGTGCTTTGAGGCTGAATGCCTTTTCACTACAAACCTGATTTGTTTGCCTGATTCCCCTTAGTTTAACTCTCACACCACTAAATATGTGTGTGTGTGTGCGTGCGTGCGTGCGTGCGTGTGTGTGTGTATGCCATGTCTCAGTTTCCAGGCTGTATAATAAAACCCTTCAGCAAACCAAATGACACGTCTGCCTGCTTTGATTTGAAGCCTAAATGACCTATTATTAGAGTCAATGTAAGTTGTGCTGAGAAAATGACATCCATCGATTGGTCTGATAGTCTTCCTGCTTTGCAGCTGTTCCGCAACTCATTTCAAGGTTGCTTCTTTAGAAAAGGGGCTTGAATGCCGCTCAGATTACTTTGTGCTCAGCTGTGGAGAGTCATGCTATTGTACATTGTTAAAGCAGGCGTGTGATCGCTCCAAGGCAGTGAAAATGATTGAAATTTCTGCTGCTCACTATTTGCTACAATTGCCGTACAGAATTAAATTTTTTTTAGACTTCATTTACATATTTAACATGTTTGTTCTGCGGTATGAATACCTCTTAATGTCTCAGTTGTGGCTGAAGCTGGGACATGTTCGCTCTCTTTTACACGTATTGTGTGTTTGGTTCAAATATGGTGGACAATTAGCTGAAAAAAATTGGTGTCTTTGTTCACTACAAACTGATTTTACAGCCTAATCAGTCAGAATTTCCATTTCATTCATCCAGCTTGACTTCACACAGATTTTAGGCGTTTTCTATAGAGTGGGAGGGGCTGCTGGTGGCTCTTTTTCCACATTCTATATTGCCATTTACATTTCTTTTTCAACTTTGATACTTTGCCTCATGGTAACCCATCTGTGTTCTGACTGGTCACCTGGTTGCCTTTGTCATAAAAGGGTTGATGTGTTTAATAGATTATGAAAACGCCTTTGCCGAATAATATCTGACGCAGAGACCATTTAAGTGTCTGGAACCAGACGACTTATTTTCTACATTTATCAGACAGAGAGGGAGACATTAACTTCAGCCCTGATATTTAAATTAGTCTTTTAGGAAAGACAGACGTTAAACCAACGTGACATCACAAACATTTACTCTGTATGATTCAGCACCATGCTGGAAACAGTGACCAAAAACATGTTAATTATTTTAAGCTGGCAGTGTGTCAATAAAGTCAAAGAGAAAGCATCCTTTAGTAGTCAAGCAATATTGCAAACTTAAATGTAAATATAGGATTCTCCCTACTGCAAATTATCTTTCTTTCCATACTAATCAGAAAACTATTTATTAATGCGTTAAAATGATTTAGCACCACTGGTACTACGTTTTATGAGGCTGATACCAATGTTTAAAAAAATCCACTTGCAAAAAAGATTTCTCAGAATTGTTTTTTATAATAATTAATAACTGTACTGAGCGTGACATTTTACAGTTGTAAAATTAAACTTGAGCTTGCACTGTTTTTACATTTTTCTTTGGCATTTCTGTACTGCAATTACTCACTACTTGCGTTGTGATGATTAGAAAAAACGTCAGACGGGCTCCAGTGAAAGCATCTGCCTTTCATTCCTGTGACTCCTCTCAGTCCCAGCATACGTGGTTCTCCTACGGAGAACTTCAACAGACAAACAGGCCTTAATAAAGAACTGTGGAGACTCTTATTTAGATCACTGCCACTGAAAACATCTGATCTGAACCAAGACCACTATGTTCCCCATAATCACCACGCTTTACATAGAGGCCAAACAATAATTCCATGATTAATTAAGGTCTTAATCCCAGTTTACGCCTTGTGCATAATTACTGGAGTGCCTCCTCCACAGTAAAGAGGCCATTGAGCTAATTTGAAGGTGGGCTGGTTCATTCACTGAGCAACTAATCAGTTGACTAATCTGTCAGCCTGGTCTACCGGTGCTGATGTGAGCCCTCTTCGTGTTGTTCATGAAGCCTTCATTTTGTACTCATGTGTGCACAGGGAGTGTATCAGTGCTGTGAGTGACAGACGTTCCGTCTGGCCTCAGGCACTGAGCTGTCATGGCAATCTGCATGAATGGACTCTGGGTTACATGCTCACATTGGTAATTCTTGTGTTTTATGTTCTCCCTTACTGCTAAATGGTCATTGCTTTGCATCTTATATATTTCGTCATTCATTTAGGCGTGTTGGTTTCTGCTGTGCACTTTCTGGAGATCACTGATGATCTATGGATACACAGTGGCTCTCTCTGCTCAGACTAGCTTCATTTTTTCCCCAACAAACTAACCCTGTGGTCTGGCCGCGAGTGTTTTCACTCGCATGTATGAGGGAACAGATACGCTGTCATGCAGGCTTGCGTCTCAGCTGTGTCTCCCACACGCAACAGCGACCTGAAGCGTTTCAGGTCTATTTATTCCGATAATACGTGCGTAAAGGCCAATAAAACACTACACTTAACTACACATGAGGGTTTTATCATCGTTTTATCTTTTTGATTATTATACTTGAATCATATTATCTTTATTTTATCATTATCTGACCTTGTTCTTTGATGGTACTGTGTCCGATGGCATGTTAACTCATTTTAGGGCTGTCCCTGAAATTCTTAGTAGACTAGCACTTATACGATTTTGTCGACTAATCGATTAATTGATTTAATCAACACTTTGTCCACAAAGCACCACTTTAAATCTTGTGTTTACCAGAGATGTGCTCATACGTTTTTTGAAATAAGTCATTCAGTATGAAAAAAAGACAAAAAATCTCTGTCAACTAAAAACGAAATGACCAAAGGAAAACTACAAACGTTCTTACTATAAGAACAATCCTTCTACTTTGTATGATCCGTGTACATTCATTGATTCACAAACAGTGATGAACGCATGCAGCTGTTACATGGGATTCTAGAGGTCTTGACTGATGCTTTTCGAGAGATGCAGTCATATGCTGTGATTCTGTTTCAGCCTGGTGTTCAGGATGAAAACAGTCTTACAGGAACTGTTCACCTCAAATTTAAAATGCAGTCATCCAATCTCCCCAGGCTGACCGTCAGGGGGAGTCAGACCTGAGTGGTGAGTCCTCATCTTGAACGGTTTCCCAGCAAGCACTCAGAAAACCAGTTGTTCTGTCTGAACTGCAATGGCTGGGCAATCATTTATGGTGAACTGAGTCGAACCGCTCTCACTCTTGCAGTTCCATCTCAGTCTTCTCCCAAACAGCTGACTTAAATGGAGTCTGGCTGGTGAGAGCTGAAACATGCGTAAAATGCCCATTGATTTTCTCACACAAATTTTGTTCAGCATACAAAATATTTGCAGCCAAGTCATTGTATATTAAGTCCACAAAGCTGATGTAAAAGTTAACTCCCCGGACGCCTGTCATAGGCAGCCCACTGCCCCCTATATACAGGGATGGGTCAAATGCAGAGACAAATTTCCCCCTTATAAATACAGTATAATAAAATAAAAATATAAATAAAATATAAATAAACAGGTTTTCATGGGTATAAATGCGGGTCATGTTGTTGAATATTTGGTTTGTGCTGAACAGAACTGTCCCAATAAATCAGTTTGGTAAATCGCTTATAAATGGCCTTAAAAAGTAAATCTACTGTATGCAAAATGCTCATATCCCTAATTATTTTACTCTGCTGATACAGAAGCGTGTACACATGAATGACACAATAAAGTGATGGAGAGAGGAAAGAGAAGCGAGGCAGTGGAAGATGAACGTAGGAAGAGATGAAAGCAGATGAGTTTTGTGGAGGTCAACCGTCTGTTCCCGTGGTCCTCCACCAATTATCCCCTGGACCTCGTTAGCTCAATGCGCTTAATTAGGTCAGCCCAGGCCATGCACTTATTTGATTGGACGGGGCCCCGGCCCTAGTCAGTGGGGAAGGCCAATCACCTCAAAGGTCGCCCTCCTGAGAAAAATGGCTATGCAGAATTGTGTTTGGTTGAATGATGATTGGGACGTTAGAATGCACAGACACAAATGGATACAAGATGAAATGGAGTGAAAGCATGCATGAAGACAACAAACACTGATGTGTGAAAGTGGCTCCTTATAAGAGCATGGTACAGTTGTATTGTGGTAAACCTCGCTAAAGTTCACGGCCATAACATTGAAGGTCAGAGGCTCTGGATTAAATATACATCTTGAAGTGTTAAAGAGAAAAGGGTGGGTATACTATAAATGGTCCGGCGGAAAGTTCAGTCACCAGTCTGCCAATCTTTGGACCCATCAACTGTCGGTTTGACGATGGTTCAGCCTCAGACAACGGCCAATATTTCTGGTGTTCCAGTGTAGCCATTTAATAAGATAACTTTAAACTAAAACAAAGCTAAATTATCATCAGATGATAGCTGTGGGTTCCCAGGTTGCATTTCAGCCAATGTATTCCCTTTTGTTCTCGACAAGTACTGTTTACTTGCATTCAACCAAAGCCTGCTCAAACGTAATTGGTCAACTCGGACTACAAACGGAAACCAGAATGCGATACCGAAATCTAGTCCTGCTGCCTACAGACACCTTAACTTTGTAACCTTACCAGCTTGCATGCACATTACAGTGTAGTATTTTTCAGTAATAATGTCACGGGGCATGATGAGGACTCAAGCGCAGACAGTCAGAGTAGGGGAAAAAGGTTTTTAATAACTCACGAACAAAAACAGGTAATCCAAGGACAATAAAAAAGACGAGGCAGGGCAGACAGACTGGGAAACCGGGAACAGGATGCGCAAAACCGGATGTGTAGGTCTGAACACAAAAACAACGATCTGGCAGTGTGTGTGTGAGAGGCAGGGGTTTAAATAGTGAAGGAGGCAGAGTGAGCAGGTGAGCGTAATGAACTGATGAGGTGAGTGTGACTGGCAGGTGCACTGAATGAACTGATTAGGTGAGTGAGGAGCTACAAAAAGAAACGCACAAAGACACAGGGCAAACGCTGATCGTGACAAATAGATCAATATAGAATCACTATAGTGATTTGGTCCAATAGGACTACCAATTATTAGGAATTCAATTTTCATTTTTATAGACGGATGGAAAGACGGAAGGAACAATAGAATAAAGTGGAGAAACTTTCTGGATGCAGATGCTTCCATACCCACCAGGGCTCACTGAATAGAGTGATGAATATGAACATGATGTCCATCATATGCTTGAGCGTTTGGAGCAAAATGTTAGAGAACATAACAAAACTATAAAATAGGGAATGTCTTTGGAAACACGCTGTTCATCCCTCCAGTCGAGTTCGGCACACAGAATATAAAGTTGTTCTGGAGGCTCGTTGTGAAACAACGTTCACTGGTTGGTTCTTTGTCTGTGTCTCTTAGTTTGTAATCAAAATGTATCTGTCTTAAAGTCATTCTTTAAAACATGCCTTCTATAGTGCCTTCAAGGTAAGACAACATTACATTACAGTCATTTAGCAGACGCTTTTATCCAAAGCGACTTACAATTCAGATTCTATCACATTTCGACGCTGTAGGCACAGCTACGGGAGCAATTGCTGGGGTTAAGTGTCTTGCTCAAGGACACATCGACATGCGACTAGTTGAACCGGGGATCGAAACGCCGATCCTCTGATTGAAGGACGGCCTTGCTCTCCACTTAGCCACAGTCGCCCAACCATGTGGGTGCATTGATCGCAGGCTTGGCGGTTTGATCCCCGACTCCTCCTGTCACATGTCCAAGTTTCCTTGAGCAAGACACCGAACGCCGATTGCTCCCGATGGTTAGACCAGTGCCTTACATAGTACTGGCCTTGGTGTGAGTGTGTGAGTGTGTGTGTGTGTACGAATGAGCGAATGAGAGGCAAACTGCAGAGCGCTACATAAACAAAGTCCATTTACCAATAAGTCAATTCTCGTATCAATCCGCTGATGTTTTGACTTCACGTCTTCATTGGGTTATACTCCAGTTGACCAAGAACTGTCGTAGCTGTACTTAATAATGAATCTTTTGTTGGGATCCTCTGATCAGTGTACACACACGTGATTTCATTTTATGATGTGTATGCACTACTTTGTGGCTTCAACACATACATTATTATTAAGCTATTTAAGCATATAAAATAACTGTGGATTTGTGGAAAACACTTGACTTCAGACAATATGGAAAGATGATGTGGTAACCTTTAGAAACAAACCAATGAGAGCTCATAATAAAATCTCATATAAAACTGAAATTGTGCTCTATGTCTCTGAGAACATTGACACTGATTATTATACTGCATACACACACTGCATGGTAAGGAAAGTAAGATACATTCCTACAGTCCATGCTCGACTGCACCTCTAATGCACGGACAAAGTAATCTGCTTCTTGGGTGTGTGTGTGTGTGTGTGTGTGTGTGTGTGTGTGTGTGTGCTTGTCATGCTGCAGGTCTGTGTGTACAGTAATCCGAGGGCATTGGAGCATGCAGGTTAGAATTGAATGTCAAGGTAGAGATTAGAGAGCAGTCAAGGACATTAAAGCCATACAATCACTTAAGTTTGTGACCTTCAACACACACACACACACACACACACACACACGGCCCAGTGTTGACAGGTTAACAGTGTGTAAGTGATGGCGCTCAGCTCCAATAGACTCATCTTTCACCTAATGCCATTCAGAGGAACACGTGTAATGCAGTTATGTGAAGTGCAACTTTACTATGGTGCATCCAAGTGTGTAGCTGGAACATTTGTGGCAAAACCTAACTCCCTCATTTGGTATAACTCGAATCTGAGCGATACTGTGTATGTAACCATCAAGAGAAGTCAATATAATGATGCTACAATACTCCCACAGAGGCGTATTTTGTGGCCGGCACGTGTCTCCTATTACAAATCAGGGCACCTACAACAATTGTAAATGAGGTAAGGCTGATGGGTCACACTACTGTACCAGCTAACCCTTACTACATTAAATAAAATCAATAAATTAAACTTTCTGTGTTGCTTTGGTTAGTAACTGGTTAAATGTGATAGTGCTCCAAGGTGTCGTTACACAGATAATATTGGACTCTTTGTGTTGTGGAATTATTTTCTTCCTCATCCTCAATTATTATACCAGGACACCTTATTGTGCAATTATTGTTGCTAATATATGAAGCTGAGAGTTGTTCTGTCAAATCTGTATGGCACTTGAATAAATTACGAAATGCTTGTAGGACCAACCAGTGAGCTATGTGGTCATAGTTGGCGGTTAGATAATGGTGAGAACTATTTCAATTAGGTATTACTGGTAGTAAAATGAAGCATGGCCTAATTCCTGTCTCAATGACT